>FXXK01000499.1:199884-201164 GCA_900184695.1 Betula pendula | reverse complement strand
ACCCATAAAATATCATCATCCCTTCCATATGCTTACTCTGTATATTAGCAAAAAAAAAAAAAAAAAAAAAAAAAAAAATTGTATATCACCAGTGACAACTGTGTACCCATTTACAGCCTCCATTAAAATTGATGGTTATCAAATTAATTTAAGGGATATCTTGTATTTACTAAAAAAAGAAAAAATTAAATTCCAATGTGTATATCATTAGCCAACCTTTATAAAATAATTGTCATAAATAAAATATAACACACTGAAGATATCATATTCTTGTGTTAGTGTCTATCTTACGCCGAAAAAGAAAAAAAAAAAACGTATGTCAACATGTCTATGTATTTAAAGCCTCAAAGAATAAATTGTTAGCAATTAATGCTCATGAAATAAATGTTAGCCAATAAAATAATCATATCCTTATATGTTACTCCTATAATACATTAGGCCAAAAAAAAAAAAAAAAAACCCATATATCACAAGTGACAATGTGTATCCATTTACAGCTCATAAGTAATACATTGTTGAATTAATTATAAGGACTACTATGTTATTACCCAAAAAAAAAAAATTTATATCAACTGTGTATCCATTTACAATTATAAGAATTAATGTCATAAATATTACCAATAAAAGATCATATTCTTTGTGTTAGTGTGTATATTACAAAAAAAAAAAAAAAAAAAACGTATGTCAATTTCTATGTATTTAAGCTCATAAGATTCAAATGGTTAGAATTAATGTCATAAATAAATGTTACCAATAAAATATCATATCTTATATGTTACTCTGTATATTACCACAAAAAAAAAAAAAAAAAAAAAACACCGTATATCAAAAGTGACAATGTGTCATCCATTTTACAGCTCATAAGAATTAATGGTTAGAATTAAATTATAAAGGATACTATGTATATTACCACAAAAAAGAAAAATATTTATATCAATGTGTATCCATTTACAACTTTATAAGAATTAATGTCATAAAATATTCACCATAAAGATCATATTCTTGTGTTAGTGTGTATATTCTACCAAAAAAAAAAAAAAAACGTATGTCAATGTCTATGTATTTAAAGCTCTATAAGAATTAATGGTTAGAATTTAATGTCATAAATAAATGTTACCAATAAAATATCATATCCTTATAGTGTACTCTGTATATTACCACAAAAAAAAAAAAAAAAAAAAATTGATATCAAAGTGACAATGTGTATCCATTTTACAGCTCATAAGAATTAATGGTTAGAATTAAATTATAAAAATACTATGTATATTACCCCAAAAAAA
>FXXK01000499.1:177384-197384 GCA_900184695.1 Betula pendula | reverse complement strand
ATACGTGTCAATCATGCAATAAATTTGCATTAATTAAAATTGAGTCATCCTTTTATCTGTACAAATTTCATCCATCCGATCTTGAGATTAGGGTGTTCGTCGGTTAAGTCGGTGTCGAAAATAGCATTTTCGTCTTTCGCCAAATCACATTCGGTAAAGTCGAAAATTGTACCGACTTTACCGCATGTGGGCTTGTTTCGCCTACCGACATTACCGACATTACCGACTTTTGTCGATAATGACGGTCGGAAATGTCAGTCGAATCAGGTCAAGTTTCTAGTTCGGCTGGGGTAGCCCATGCACTTTTTGGGCTAATTTTTAGGTTATGGCCTTGCAGCCTATGCGTTTTTTGGGTTGAAAAATAGGGTTTCTAATATGGTCATTTTCAAAAATTATGGATATTTTCAAAATATAATATGGCCCAATAATATAAAAACATGTTTCAAATTTACATTCTCATAATCAACATTCACAAACCTATTAAATCGGTCATTTACATTCTCATAGTGACATCATAAAATACTTTGAAAATTTTTTACAAAAAAACTCTTACAAAGTGATGTGGCACAACATGATTAGATTTCTCAAAATGTGAATTTTTTTCATTTCCAATTATATTGATTATGAGAATGTGAATGTCGGTTAAAGTCGGTAGGCGGTCGGTACAAAATCATTTTCGCCTACTGACCAACAAATGTCGGAAGAAATTTTTTTCTTCCGCCTACCGACCGCCAGTGGGTGGTAGGCGGTCGAAAACAGTCGAAACTCGGTCGGTACACAGTCGATACATGGTAGGCGGTGAACTTGCACACCCCTACTTGAGATTCAATTGTAGTCATCGTTTTAAAATAAAATCTCCAGACACGCGTCCTTCATTCACGCATCGATCTTATTAATGTCATCCTGACCGTTGCTTCTCTGTCACTCAAAACCCACAAAAATTTACTCCTCTTTCTCGAGAAACAAACCGATTGACTTTCTCTCAAATCTTATTAATGGATATGCTGGTTTTCGAAAAAGTTGGTAGGAAAATTAAAATCATCGTTCCCCTCTCAACGACTCAAATGTAATCTCTAGTTCCATGGTTCACATCCAACTAAGTGATTTCAAATATCAAACAGCTGGATTCGGTTGATGTTGATTTTGTTCGTTGATCAAAGGGGTTTATAAACCTATTAGTTCCTTTTTCAAACGAGATCCATTCTTTTTTTCTCTCANCGGTTAGAATTAATTGTATGATACTGTGTATATTACCCAAAAAAAACGTATGTCAATGTCCATTTACAGCTTATATGTAAAGGTGTACATTACCCAAAAAAATATATATATATGTTACTGTGCATACATTTATTTCGCCCACTATCCAACCTTCTCACTTCTCGATTTTTTTATGATTTTCTTCCTAATTCTCAACCCTTAGATTCTCAGAATTAATCCAAGCCGTTGCTCTCTTATCACACTACATTTAATTCGTTTCAACTACTATATATACGTGTCAATCATGCAATAAATTTGCATTAATTAAAATTGAGTCATCCTTTTATCTGTACAAATTTCATCCATCCGATTTTGAGATTCAATCGTAGTCGTCGTTTTCCAAAAAAATCTCTAGACACGCGTCCTTCATTCACGGATCGATCTTATTAATGTCATCCTGACCGTTGCTTCTCTGTCACTCAAAACCCACAAAAATTTACTCCTCTTTCTCGAGAAACAAACCGACTGTCTTTCTCTCAAATCTCATAAATGGATATGCTGGTTTTCGAAAAAGTTGGTAGGAAAATTAAATTCGTCGTTCCCCTCTCAACGATTCGAATGTAATCTTTGGTTCCGTAGTTCACATCCAAGTGAGTGATTTCAAATATCAAACGGCTGGATTCGGTTGATGTTGAAGTGGGTTGATTTTGTTCGTTGATCAAAGGGGTTTATAAACCTATTGGTTCCTTTTTCAAACGAGATCCATACTTTTTTTCTCTCGTTCTCCTCATAAAAAAAAAAAAAATTCGAGCCACCATGTCCTTGCTACTGCTGCTGATTGATTTGCTATGTAACCCACGCCTACTCGAGTGGCCTTTCGATGTCAGGCGAAGATCGTGGTTTTCATCTCTTTATTTGGTTATTTCTTCCGTTGTTTGCATATTATACACAGAAAGTTGTGAAGAGAGAAAAGCTCAATCTCTTCCAAAAAACACTGCAAGTCTGCAAGGTAGGCATACTATTTGCTTTACTTAGAAATTTCTTTATAACTCTTCAGTTTACGTTGTTTATTTATTTTAATTTTTAACTTTGTTAGTTCTAATTTTGATTTATTTTTTGACAGGGGACGAGTATATGGTTTCGGTTTTGCACCCTTCAAACCGAATTATTTTTTGTTCGTATCAAAGTTTCTTATCGGATCTACAGCCTACAAACTGGTATTTCATGTTTTAACACTCTATATTCTTTAGTTTTGATTAATATGTTACTGATAATATGTAGTTCACATATTGTTAATTGTAGATGTAGTAGTCACTTATAACAACAAATTTTTTATTTTATTTTTAGAAAATCTATGGAGGACGATTTGAATCTTCCAATAGAGGAAGTGGAGGAAGTAGNNTTGTGGTTTTCATCTCTTTATTCGGCTATTTCTTCCATTGTTTGCATATTATACACAGAAAGTTTTGAAGAGAGAAAAGTCCAATCTCTTCCAAAAAACACTGCAAGTCTACAATGTAGGCATACTATTTACTTTACTTAGAAATTTCTTTATAACTCTTCAGTTTACGTTGTTTATTTATTTTAATTTTTCACTTTGATAGTTCTAATTTTGATTTGTTTTTTGACAGGGGACGAGTATATGGTTTCGGTTTTGCACCCTTCAAACCGAATTATTTTTGGCTCGTATCAAAGTTTCTTATCGGATCTACAGCCTACAAACTCGTATTTCATGTTTTAACACTCTATACTCTTTAGTTTTGGTTAATATGTTACTGATAATATGTAGTTCACATGCTTTTGTATACTGTTAATTGTAGATGTAGTCATTTATAACAAAAAAAAATTTATTTTAATTTTAGAAAATCTATGGAGGACGATTTGAATCTTCCAATAGAGGAAGTGGAGGAAGTAGAAATGGAAAATGAACATGGGGGTAGTTTTTCACTTTGCATATCTGATGATGATGATGGTAGCAATTTACATGGTGTGCCTCTTGAGGGGAATGTTTCAGTCCCTCTGGATGATGTCTCTATTGTAGTGCCTACAGTTGAAGAAGATGCACAGAAACTTGCATCCAAGAGGAAGTCGAGGAGGAAGACGTCTGTTATATGGAATGATTTTAGTGAAGTTGAGAGGGCTTGTGTGAAGAAACATCAATGTAATTGGTGTAAATCAATATTTTCTGTTACTTGTTCGAGTACTACAACTCAACTTCATCGGCACTTGCTTTCTTGTCTACCATATATTGCATCTAAGAAGAAGCAAAAGCTTTTGGTGATTGGTTCAAGGGAGGTGAATGTGATGGAGCGGTTTCTGTTACAAATTTTTCATATGATCAAAAGAAGGTACGTGAACTCGCCTCTCACATGATCCTTTACCATGAATATCCATTTAAACATATGGAACATGTTTTGTTCAATAAGTTTATGAGAGCAAACACACCACACTGGCAAAAGATTTCACGACAATTTGCAAAGACTGAATGTATCAAGACATATGAGAATGAGAAGAAGAAACTAAAAATAATTTTGAGGTATGTTAACAAAGTAAATATCACAACTGACATGTGGACCTCTGGGCAAAAGGTTTCTTATATGGTAGTAATTGGCCACTTTATTGATTCTAACTGGATTTTGCAAAGGTGTATTCTGAATTTTTTCAATGTTCCTCCTCCACATACTGGGGTTATTATTAATCATGCTTTGCAAAAATGTTTTCAAGAATGGGGCGTTGAAAATAAAATTTCTACCATTACTGTTGATAATGTTGCCAATAATGATGCTGCCCTTAGGATTTTGAGAAATGATTTTTCTTTGAAAAAAACTTTATCTGTTGGAGGGCGGTCGGTTGTTTCATGTACGTTGTTGTGCTCATATCACTAATTTGCTAGTGCAAGATGGGATTTCTGTGATTGGGGAAGTTATTAGTTGTGTGAGGGATGGGATAAAATATTTGGTGGCATCCGAGGGTAGGATGATACAATTTAGGGAAATTTGTACTCGATGGCAGCTACCATCAAAGAAGTTGTTTCTTGATGTACCGACCCGTTGGAACAGCACCTATAATATGTTGATTGCTGCTCTTGAATTTAGAGAAGTGTTCCCTAGATATTCAGATATGGATGAAAATTTTAGATGGTCATCGACTATTGAAGAATGGGAAATGGTTGAAAAAGTTTGCCAAGTCTTAAAGGTATTTAATGATATGACAAATATTATGTCGGGAAGTGATTACCCAACAGCTAATTTGTTCCTTAGCGAGGTGTGGAGAATAAAAGAAATTTTAACTAAGAAGTCTAGGGATGAAAATCACTATATAAAGGCTATGGCAGTGAAAATGAATCTTAAGTTTGAGAAGTATTGGGGAGAATGTAATCTCTTGATGGCAATAGCTGCAGTTTTGGACCCAAGGTTCAAGATAAAGCTAATTCAGTATTGTTTTCCTCTAATTTATCCTGAGCCAAATGCCACCAAAAATATTGAATATGTTCTTAGTGTTTTACATGAGTTATTTGATGAATATGTTAAGGACCATAATTCTGTTGTTGAACAAATTGAACAAGTAAGTGCTAGAGAATGCTCTTCCAATGGTTCTTCCAATGTTGTTGGAATTGGCAGAAGTTCTAAAAGTGGTAAGGAAATGTTTGAATCCTTTGTACGAACTGTGGATTTGATTCAACCAATGAAATCTGATTTGGACATATACCTAGAGGAGAGTGTATTCATATGTGAGGAGGGCTCAAGTAAGGAGTTTAATGCTTTAGAATGGTGGAAAGCAATTACTTTAAAGTTTCGCATATTGTCTAAAATGGCTCGAGACATATTGTCTATACCTGTTACTACGGTAGCTTCAGAGTCGGCTTTTAGTGCTGGAAGTCGGGTTATTGATCCATACAGAGCGTCATTATCCACAGAGATGGTACAAATGTTATTATGTGGAGCTGATTGGGTAAGAGTATTACATGGAATTACTAAATCATCCAAGGTAATGTTATATTTTTGTTGTGCTTATTATTATATCTTTTCCATAGCTTAATGAAGTACTAATACATATTAATTGTGTTGTGTGTTTGTTTTTTTGTTTTTTTTGTAAAAGGAAGATAAAGCTTTGATTGAAGTTGTGTTACCTTAGTTATTAATTTGTATTAAGTAGAACTGACAAGCTGCTGTAATTTTATACTATATTTTGAACTTTTGCTTGGGATATTTTGTTGGAGGACAATACATTTTGCTGGGAATTCAAATATGAAATTTAGAGGTAACTAATGTATAATCTAATGTAGTATTACCTTTTAGTAGTGTTTATTAGTTTTGTGATGTTTATTAATTTTGGCTTTTTGCTTGGCTAGTATAAAGTACTAATATATTTCTTTTCTTTTCTTTTTTTGTATAGGGAAAGGCAGCTTTCATTGAGGTTGCACTACCTTTATTGCTAATTTGTATTAAGTAAAACTCAAACTACTGTAATTTGATACTATATTTTGAACACTTTCCTGAGGAATTTTGTTGGAGGACAAATACACCTTTGCTTCAGATTTTAAATCTGAGTTTTGAGATAATGTATAGTTTTCTATCATTAAATTTAAGGTCAATCAAAATTTTGTTTATAAGAACCTCCCTTGACATGTTTATCAAGTTAAGAGAACTTGAGTAAATAATGCAAGGGAGTAAAAATTAGCATAACATTTTTTTAAGTTTGTTTACAGATGTTGAGCTGATTCAAAGTATAGAGTATGAAGTTGATGTTTATCAATTCAAGACACCCTTGAAAAGTAATACTGACATTAATTGGCATTTCTCCCAAAAGTGAGGCCCAAGGAGATACTTTGTAGGTTCATTAGTAAGCATTAATAATATAGTAATGATGTTGGTTCATTTGAGGAGTCTCTGGTTGGTTAATTTGTAATACAGTGATGATGTTGGCTCATTAGTAATATAGTGATGATGCTGGTTCATTTGAGCAGTCTTTGGTTGGTTCATTAGTAATACAGTGATGATGTTGTTCATTTGAGGGGTCTCTGGTTAGTAATGCAGTGATGATGTTAGTTTATTGATATTAGTAAGACATTAATATTATTTTTAAAAGTAAAACTGATATTGGGAGGTTCTTGGTTGGATCATTTGAGGAGTCTCTTTTGTCTAGTTGTTTGTTATCTTGAAACCCCTATGATGATGTTGGTTATGTCCTAGATTCAGTTTTTTGAGGTTATTCTTCAAGGACATCAAAATATTCTGTCGGTTTTCTAGCTCTACTAAGCATTACCGGAGAGAACTTGATTTGCATGGAGCTTTGATTTTCCAAGTTCATGTGATTCTTCTGCTTGATTTTATTGCATCATGGGAGATTTGACTACGTATTTAATTGGCAGCTATGTATTGTATAATTTTCCATCAGGTCAATAAAATTTGTGCTATTATAAGAACCTCCCTTGACATCTTTACCAAGTAAAGTGAACTTGAGTATATTATGCAAGGGAGTAAAATTTAACTTAACATCTTTTTAGGTTTGTTTGCAGATCTTGAGCTGATTCAAGTTGCTGTTTATCAAGATTCAAGAGTCTTGAAGTTGTTTATAATTTTTTTCTATTTGCAATTTTTTTTTTTTTATTGTGATTTGTAATAAGAGGTTATAAATTGTGTATAGATTTATAGTGGAAAATTACAAAGTAATACTACAGTCTACAAATGTTCCATTTAGAATGTGAAATACAGATCAAAGTTAGTTGACATTTATTAATTTTAAAAATAAATTAATGAGGTTCAATTTTACTGAAATTTTTGAAGTAAAAAAAAATTATAAACTCCAATCGAGGTCGAGCTCGATTCGAGGCTCGGCTTGTTAAGCTAGCCGAGTTCGAGCCAAGCTCGAAATTAGCCAGGCTTTTAACAAGCCGAGTTCGAACAACTATACAAAACTCGACACGAGCTCGAGCCAAGTTTGAGTCCCCATTTTATTGGGAGATGAAGGGTCAAGGGCCGNTTTGAGAAAAAAGAAATGGGTTATGGGCGTATGGTTTCAACAAACCAATGAATATCTAAACGATGGTAAATTGGTGTCGTTTTTTGTTGGTACAAAACGACACTTTTGTTTTTTTTGGTCGGGTCGGGAAAAAAAAATTAAAAAAAAAAATGGCATTTTATAATCCCTTCCACATTCCAATCTGACACAGTCCGAACTCCAATTTTCTTCCGCCTACAGGCCACCTACCATCGATGGCAGGACGGTGGCAATCGGTTATTGTCTGTGTGCGGGCAAACCTCCCATAAGTCAAATTCTTGCCGACATAGTGATAATAAGTACAAGTGTGAAACTTTTTTTGGACAAGATTATTCTATACTTTTTAAGATCCAAGTTATACGTCCTCACCCTTCTCTTTTTCTTTTCTTCTGTGTTTTTTTTTTTTTAATACCCAAAAAAAAAAAAAAAAAAAAACATTTGTAGCTGAATCTGTTCTGGTTACTTATGTTTTCTTTGGTCAAGGCTGGCCATCTTACAACATTCACTGGAAACCTAAAGCAATAGGCCCACTTAGCCAGTAGCCAATAACTAGTGGAAGATAAACAATTGCCCGAATCTGATAGCTCATTTTCGAAAGCATCATGCAAAATGTTCAATTTAAATGCAATAGGGTTGCGCTCCACTGCTCCTCTTTCCCTAAAATATCCACTATTGACCCTAAAGAAAGTCAAAATCAAGCAATATCCCGGTTGTGGTCTCCTTTGCAATAGCCAACGCCGACATTCTTTCCCTGCACCCTGGAATCAGACGCTACCAAACTCTTTGCATAGTTTGATGTTGTCTTATCCTTTTATTTCTATAGACATTTTTTTTAATCAAGTGAAACAGCACATAAAATTTTGGAAAAATAAAAAAATACATTTTATTCAAGACAGGAAAAATAGAATAGTGAAAATATAATCATGTAATTAGCTGCTTGAATGAAACAACATGAACCATACAAAATAGAATTGCTTAAATTGTTTATTGGGTTCTGTCCTTTTTCCTACGCAAAGTCGATTCTTCTCCACCTGGAGTTTGAGAAGGAACTCTGCTAAGAAGCCATACAAGGACTACACCAACAAGAGCACCAGAGAGATGTGCAATGTGATTCACACCTTGCAGTGCAGAGCCACCACGGACCGTTGAAGCTTGGGCTGCTTCCATAACCTATTTTGCCCAAGAAAAGCATATGAAGGTACCTCCAAAAAAATGTAAACAAGTAAAAAGAGTACAAAGAAAAGACAAAGTATGTGTACATGAGATGCAACATATTAGAACACAGCTAGTCGATTTTAATATAATACATATTACTTATTTACCACTATTGAGATGGATTTTTCCACCACAAAAACACAATGAAAACTATCCATGTCAGACCAACAACACATATAAAGCAAACCACAGCTATGAACATCTCAGATTAAAAGCAAAAGAAGGAAAAGGCACATACATGTCTTCCACACTTTCCTGCAATGGTAACCCCTCCCCCTCTCTTCCTTTTTTTTTTTCTCTTTACCATACATACACACGCAGCATACAAACAAACTTCCAATTTTTTAGTATGCATAGATTCTAGTTCTGGATGAAAGTTTTCATGAACGAAGTATTCTATGCATGGTCATGGAAGAGGAGTTCTCTACATGCTTGAAGGATTAAGGCCTTCTTCTTAGTTCTCTAGAACAGTTAATGAATAGTTGGAGCATGACTGTAAAATGATCATACTGGTGTTATTTCCATCTCTCCAACTTTCAGTAAGAGTGAGTCAGAGCATCTTTTTACAATAAATTTAACCTCTCTCACCTATATAAGAGGACATGCACTCACCTTTTCTATAACAAACTGACCCAATATAAGCACTTCAAGGATCTTCCTCCAGTCCCAGGACATCTACATCAAGGAAAATGAGGTTGAAGACTTTTTGTGGATTAATTTCAGAATGTGGTTTACAAGTCATACATCTTGGGATACCTTTACTAGGACACTGATTGTAAATAACCCAAAAACAGCACCAGAGGCCCCAACAGATACTGCATTCCTTGGTAGAATCAACCATGAAACAAGGTTTGCTCCAACACCAGTAAGAATATAAGAAACCCACAATGCAAAATTTCCTTCCTCTTCTTCAACAAGCTTTCCTGTTGGAGGAAAAGCATCAGTGTCAACTTTTGATTTATTCATTCCACACAGCATCCTAGTGTTGGCAAGAGAAGTGAGAGATCCTCACCAAAAATATACAAGAAGAAAAGGTTGCTCGAAAGGTGGTTCCTGCAAATGATACATGAAAATACTGTAAAATGCTAAAGTTAAAGGGAAGCCTAATACACAAAATCTGTCTTTGATGCAACTTTCAAAAACATAAAGGTCTCACCAATTGGCATGACAAAATGTTGCCGTCACGAACTGATACCAAGCAGGCCAACTGTGGTACAAGTATAGACTTTTAATGCTCCGAACCTAGCAGAAAAAGATTAAAAAAATAGAGAAAACATGTGTGACCGTCTGTATTATCTTATACAGGAAAACCAATAATGCATCAGATATAAATGTTTCCCTTGAGGAGATTAATATACTCATATAGTATCATAACATCCTCGAGAGTTCAAGAATCAGCCTCCAGACCTGTGAGAGTTCCCCAATTTAGGGTTTTGGTACCCTCGGCTTTTGGTTCAAGACTTCGAGCAATTTCTTGGGCCTTCTCTTTAGAAGGGGAAGGTTGTTCCATAGCAGTCGGACAACCCCTCCTAACTTTTCTACCTTCTTTTGTCCATTAAAAATTTCATCTACATAGAAATAAGTCCATAACAAGAAGGCATAAGAAATCACTACCTGAAAAAAGTGATCCGCCACAAATATTCCAATATTAAGGAGTATAATCCAGAATATCCCGTTTACACGTCTCTCGGGCTTTCGTCTCTCTTCTGGCGCCCCGAGCTCCAGCTGTGATATCATATCTAACAAACATAATTATATAACTGCTTAAAGAATTCCTTTTTCCTCATATGAGACTCGATGAACTTAAACCCAGCAGGAAGGCAATGAGAAAAAAAACACTCCCCAATAGCATTAAAGTGAAGCAAATACTCCCCATTATCATATATATATATATATCGCATGAGTTTTGGTGGCAAACATTTAGAAATCGCTTGTCAAGCTTTTATAGTTTCCAACATTTGGAAAATTGGAAGCCATAAAATCAAAGCAGTTTATACTTTCAAAAGGCAAGAAACACACATCCAATATGCAAAGGCATTAATTTTGAAAGCAAAATTATACGGGACTTAATTTTCATATTTTTGGAAGTACTTCAAATTTCACAGACCAACCGTTTGTAAAAACTCCTAGTACAATTACACCACCATTTAACAGAAAAAAAAAATATATATCTTTTTAAACAAAGTAGTACTCGAATAAAAAACAAATGAAATATATTTGATTGCAGCAGAATTTACCTGATCTGTTCATCTTGCATACTATGCGACATCGAGCGGCAGAGGAAAGAGGGTGAAAGTGAAGGATTTGATTGGGTTTGGTGAGTGTTAGAGAAGAAGAGGGCTGATAAGGAGGAAAGGTGGGAGATTTCATTGGAGTGGTAATAGAAGCCAAGGGCATGAATTTGCATGAATATGAAGCTCGGAGTTGCTGAAGCTGAAACTGAAACTGCCCCATTCTTCTGGAGGGAACTGAGAAGACCGGGTGAAACTTTTCTCCACCTCAGACTGCGCGGGTAATTTTACACATCACCCCAAATAAAGCCTTCCACAAATAAAAATAAAAATAAAGAGAAAAGTCTACATACCCTTTAAATTATCATTTAATTGACAATGTTCATTCAAACTTTTAATTATAATAATGTCCTCTAAACAATTGTCAATGTACCCCAAGGATGAAAATACCCTTAATAAAATAAAATAAAAAATTATAGAAAAAAACTAAAGGCCAAAAATTTAAAAACAAAAACAAAAAATGAACTTAAAAAAAAAACACTACCACTCAATTGGACAAATTAAAAAAAAAATTATAAAGATTTTCTTTTAAAAACTAAAATTAAAAAATTATTATTTTCTTTTTCTTTTGAATTGGTAAGGGTATTTTTGTCTTACTAAAAAAATTATATAGTCATTTTTGTCTTTTTGCTTATCTCAGGAAAGACATTGACAATTGTTTAGTAGTTTTGGAGATATTGTCATAATTGAAAGTTTGGAAGACATTGTCAATTGAATGTTAATTTGAGGAGGGTATGTAAATTTTTTCAAAAATAATATATATATATTGATAGTTGATAGTTGCTACATTCATGCAATTTTTAGCATGGAGCTATTAAATATCAAATAATGTTACTTAGTTAGAGTGTCATATAAATTGATAATGTGGCAATGTAAATTAATCTTTGGATTAACACTTATAAATAAAAATTTATCCGCTAATTTTCGTTATTCTAATTGTATGATAGTAATATAACAGTCTACTAAGTACTATTACTCTTAAATATTAAATGTAAATTTTAAGAGAGTTGTATGTATTTTTTCTTAATAGAAACTTGGCGCATAACCTAAGAGACATAAAAGGGGCTTTTTAAAATTGAAGTAAATTTAAATATTTAATTGTAGAAATAAAATATGATAATTGAATTAAAATTACGAGAATAATTAGGAATAAATTTTCATTTATTTTTCCTTAAAGAAAAGCAGTGTTTCACCCTATTATATTTTCAAATTTTTTAGGGGAAATTTCATAAAAGTATTTGAACTTTCATGTGTTTTGAAATAACCATCTTCTCTCCTAAAAAAACAAAAAAAAGACAGGACTTGGTGATGGTTGCTCTGTCCTTCACTCCAAGACATGTATCCTCCTTTCCTTTAGAGTGGTTATTAATATTAGGCTCATTCGGGGGGGGACACCGAGAAGTATAGTCAATCAAATGTAATAAGTTTAAAACTCTCAATTTATTGTCTTCATCTTTCAATTTCGCACTCTATTAGAATTTTTCGTTAAATCCTGCTAAAATTTTTTAAAATACTCATGTTCTTTATATATTATATATATATATATATATATAATATATATATATATATATATATATATATATATAATTGGGTATCATTTAGGAAAGAATGATACCAAGCAAGTATTATTCTAAAACTACAGAACATTTATCTTCAGCTAATGGTAGTAAAATGCATATAGAATACAAACTTTCTATAGCCCATATCTTTCAAAATAGTGTTTGTTTCAAAACCTCATTTGTCCTAATAAAAAACCTCCCTAATTCCCAAGTAATTTTAGGAAATCCCTTTTTATGTCTTTTATGTCCTTTTATTACAGATAGCAAAGGCCTTACTACAGAAGTCTTGAGCAAAAAGTAAAATTTAAATTTTTTAAAGGACCAAACCCTAAATACATTAATCTTTTAAAAGATTTATCTGTTTATAAAACAATTAATTTAATACAAAACAAAAACAAACATTTGAATTCCCTTCGAGAAGAAATAAAATATAAAAGAATTGAAGAACAGCTTTCTAGGAAAATCCTTACTGAGAAAATTGAAATATTTAAAGAAAAAATGATAAGAGAGGTTTGTGTAGATCTTCTAAATGCTTTTTGGCATAGGAAAAAACATGTTGTTGTAAAACTACCTTATATAAAAAATTTCAGTGAAAGAAATATTTCAACCATGGCATGACCCATACAAATGAACCATGAATTAATGGAATTTTGTAAAACAGAAATTAAAGAATTACTTAATAAAGGAATCATTAGAAAAAGCAAATCTCTTTGGTTTTGTTCAACCTTTCATGTACAGAAAAATGCAGAATTAGAACGCGGTGTTCCAAGATTAGTTATTACTTATAAACCTCTTAACAAAGCCTTTGAATGGATTCGGTATCCTATTCCAAATAAAAGAGATCTAATTAACAAAGTTAGCCAGGCTAACATTTTTTCAAAATTCGATATGAAGAGCAGATTTTCACAAATATAGATCCATGAAAATGATAAATATAAAACAGCTTTTGTCACACCTTCTTGTCATTACGAATGGAATGTAATGCGATTTGTTCTTAAGAATGCTCCCAGTAAGTTTCAGAATATCATGAATGATATTTTTGATCCTATAGCACATTTTTCTATAGTTTATATAGATGATGTCCTCATCTTTTCTAAATCCATTGATGAACATTGAAAACATTTAAATTCATTTCTAAGTATCATCAAAGTGAGTGGTTTAGTTGTTTCAGCTACAAAAATCAATTTGCTTCAAACTAAAGTCAGATTCTTAGGATTCAACATACATCAAGGAATGATTAAACCCATTGATTGGGTCATTCAATTTGCAAATAAATTTCCTGATGTTATGATAAAACACAGCTCCAGAGATTCTTAGGATCCTTAAACTATGTTGCAGATTTTTACAAAAATCTTAAGAAACATTGTAAGCCTTTATATGATCGGCTTAAAAGCAATCCTACTCCTTGGACAGATTTTCACACTTCCATTGTCCAGGAAGTAAAAACTTATGTCAAGACCTTGCCCTGCCTTGGCATACCCGATATTAAAGCTTTCAAAATTGTTGAAATCGATGTCTCCAACATTGGGTATGGTGGCATTCTCAAACACAAAAGCAATTCCAATTCTCCTGAACAAATAGTTTGTTTCCATCCAGGAATTTGGAACTCTGCCCAAAGCAATTATAGCACCATTAAAATATATTATATATATATATATATATATATATATAATATATATATATATATATATGCATATCAAAGTTTCCAAGCGATTTATTAAATCAAAAGTTTTTAATTCATGTTGATTGCAAAAGTGCAAAGCATGTTTTGAAAAAAAGATGTTCAAAATATAGCATCCAAACAGATTTTTGCCTGTTAGCAATCTATTTTAAGTATTTCTATTTTGATATAGAATATATCAAAGGAGAACAAAACTCCATCCTAATTTTTTTAACTCAAGAATTCTTGCAGGAAAAAATGGCTAACAATCAGTCGCAAAAATCTCGTGGCAAATCACCCATACAACCAAAAACAGAACACCAATCGATCCTTAGCCCTGGTCAAATACAGCCCAACAGCTCAAGTTCTCCTATTAACATGTTAAACAAATTCCAAGTTCTTGGTTCTCCTAGACCACTTATAATTCCACTTTAGCCTCTCCAGCTCCAAACCCCTACCATATTTCAAATTTCCCTACAACCAATTATGTTCCTAAAAAATATAACTCCAAGGCCGACATAGCACACTCAAAGACCAACACAGCATGCTATTCAAACTTCTCCTTATGTCCAAAAACCTTACACAGCTAATCTCTTTCATGTAAAACCTTGTCACAGCCATCTCAGAAACCCTCTAGATATTGCAAAAAGTTTTTTCCCTCCAAAATGGAACTTCATTCCAACCCATCCTGCAAAATCTGTAAACTTTTACAGAGACATTCTCAAACATTCAGAGTCTGTTACTTTGGTCCCAATTGATGACCAATTTGACCCAGAAAAGAAAAATATAGCCTTCCACAACTATTTCATCCGAAAAATTATTTCTCTCAGAGATTGGGGAAGACCTTTTGATCTCCAATTTCTTTCAGGACATATAGAAAAATTCAATTACTATGACTACATTGAAGCATGGACCAAAGTCATCTTTTACCAGAATAACAAAGATAACCATTCATGGTATTTTTGTTTTGATAACCAGTTCAACAGCCAATTACCATCTTGGTTCAACAGGTGGTGGAATGCATACGGCACTATCCCTGAGGTTCTACCTCCAGCTCTTATAGATGTCTTACAACAATTTGCTACAGCTTACCAAGTCACAGAGCATGATAGTCAATTCCCTATCTTGCTTCATTTTATCAAAAAAATACATAATCCCTTCGCTCTTCAAATGGGAATATGGTCTACAGCAAGGAATTTGCACTAGAAAGCATTTTGCTCGATGGTGAGATAGACACAACCCTGAAAGAGTAACTGCTCTTGTAAAGAAAGAGTTTCCTACTTACAGAAGCCAGAGTCAATTTTTGGCCAACAAAAGCACTTTGCAGACAAGCATCGTTTCAGCTATGGCGCAAGTTCAATGTAAAGAAGATTTGAAAGATTTATGCAGAGAACTCCTACTACAAGCAGAAAACCTAGAAGAAGGTCCTTCTACAATAGCAGCTGTAGCCCCCTCTTTTCTAGGAATCCAGCCTTATGATTTGGATGAAGAAAGTATTTCTCAGATACAGAATGCCTCTCTTCTCCAGGATGCTCAGGATCCTTACAACCTCGGAGAAGATTAAAACATGAGATTTAGATAGAGATTCAGAAAAAAAACAGAAGAGATTACAAAATCAATCTTTTGAAGAAAAAATGAATTACTACAGATCCATTATAGAATTTTTGTATATTCTCAAGTTCTGTGTCTTCCTGCACTGGACTCTACAGATCCAGATCCTAGAGTTACTATTCCTATACAGTACCCAATTTCTACTGTTTTGAATAGTTGTTACAACCAGGAAGTTACTATTCATGAATAGTGACTTTTTTCATTATTCATCAATAGCAAATATTGTCTTAGCAGTGTTAAAGCTTTTACCTCTGAAAAATGAGTTTTCTCCTTTCTTTTTAGTGGTTTTCTCTCAGTATGTAGACTACTTCTGACAGAAAGAAAAGTAAACTATATAGCCGACACTAGAAGACAAGCTTGCCGACACTTGAGGACAAGCTTCTTTCTACAACTCCTCCCGACAAAGCATAGGTGATTTAGTTCACCTTCTACAAGGGGATTTTCTCTCCTCCTTTCAAAGGATTCCCTCTCACATGGAAACAGCTTACAAATTGTAACCATGCCTATATAAAGTAGGCATTCCTTTGTAATGGGGAATTTAGTTTTTCTCGAACTAGTTTCTTGTAATATTTCCTTTCTCTCTCTTTGAAAATCTTGACTACAAAATCAAGACATGTACTTCAGAGTTTCTATGTATTTCAACATGCAGTCTTCAACTATAGATCAATTAAATTTATTTTTCATCCAGTCTTCAACTACTAGTTAATAAAATTTATCTTTGTAAGTCTTATTTTCAAAAGTTTAATCTCTTCATTATCATTATTATGTTTTCATATCATACATCTCTCCTTCCGCTTCATAGCAACTTGGTATCCAAGTCCCCAATATATATATATATATAATTAATTTCAAAGATTCAGACGTGGGTAGTTTTGCAAATTCTGTTAAATCTTGACCAATGCTTAAATCCTTGCAATTTTTTATTTTTTTTTTGTTCTAACAAAATTGTGGGTATTTTGAAAATTTTAGCACCACTCCATGAGGATTTAACAAAACATCCTAATGGAGGGAGGAAATTAAAAAAAATTAGAAGTTCGATTGCCTAAATTAAAAATTTTTAAACTTTAGAGATTCATTTTAAAACACATGGAAGTCTATATGAATTTTATGAAGTTTTCCCTATTTTTTATTTACTTAATACAAGTTAATTTAGATGCCCTTTATCACACCATAGTTTTTCGTTCATGTTATAATTTGCTATTGAAGTTCACATATGTTTCTTACTTTTATGAGTAACATAGATCTCTATTTCATTCAATATTAACATGATTTTAATCTTCTTCTTGTATTGCTAGATTGATTTCTAATGATTCAATATTTTAATTTAATCTATTCTCTAAGATTGTTCATTTGTGGCTTCATCTAAAACTTGATTTTTTTTTTTTTTGGTGTAAATACATGACATTACAAATGAGAAATGTTACAATGAAACAAAAAAGTAGGGGGTGGACTTCGCAACAATAAACCCAAACAAAAGAGACAGTGCCGAATTTAGAAACAGAAAATAGGAATTAGGTCCATAACTGTAATGGGCTAGTCAATCATGACTTAGTTAAGGGTCTCTGAAGGACAATGGCTATGGTGTGAGGATGAAGCAAGCTTCTGAGGGATAAGGCATTTGGGAGGATAAAGGAAGCCACATGTGGGAGAACTAAGCACCACTGTCGGTCAGAGAAGACTTTAGGAGAATCTAGTTGGCGGCCACTATTTGCGTTTCACTTACTTTATTTGTGTTTTGGGGTTCCTTTTATGTATTGTGTTTTACTCATTAAATGTTGTGTTTTGGTAGTTTATTTCCATTGGTGTTTTGGGCTGAGTCACAACCTTTGGATAGCTGGCATTCTGTTATAATATTCTAAAAGAATGCGTCTATGTAATTCGGCTAGTAGGAGCAATGGGGGTAAGAAGAGAATATTGTAGTCTGTAACCCTTTGGAGAATGAGCATCTCGAATTGCTCCCTATCTTCCTTAATGCAATTTCCATAGTTTCTTCAATTATCATCTTCAACCTAGCTATCAAACCAGCAATCAAAAAACTCTTCCTAAAAAATATACATCCATACTAGTTGGTATCCTACATTTGGTATCAGAGCTCTACAATCCTCCCTTATTCTAGCAGAATTTTTTTTTCCTTACCTACTCTCATGGCTGAGGGTACTCGTTTGTTTCAACTCACTGAATCCTTGAAAGAATGCCAAGAGGCAATCACCCAACAAGTAGCTGTAAACACTAATGTCCAACAACAGCTCCAAAAGGTTACTGACATGCTTCGCACATTAATGGCTAATCAACATCGCCCTCCTCCTCACCATCCCCCTGATGGTGAAAACTGTGTGTTCCACCTTCACTTTCGCCACGACCGAAATGACCCTCCAGAGGACAGAGAGATGGGTTCGAATCAAGGTGACCAGGGTTATTTTGATATACCTTGTGATGATAGGCAGATTCAAACACACACCTTGCGACTTGATTTCCCCCGTTTTGACAGTGACAATCCATCCAGTTGGATGTACAAGGTCAACCAGTTCTTTGCTTATTATCAAACTCCATTATATCAGCACGTTCGCATAGCCTCCTTTCACATGGAGGGCGAGGCTTTAATCTGGTTCCAGCCAGTAGATGAGTCAGGCCAGTTTCCTACCTGGAAAACCTTCTTATAAGCCTTACTCACCTGTTTCGATCCTGCCTACGATGACCCGATGGAGTCCTTGATGTAGTTTCGCCAGACCTCAATAGTTGCCGATTACACCATGCAGTTCAAAGCTCTTGCTAATCGCCTCTGTGGGTTCTTTGAACCTAATCATCTAAGTTGCTACCTTAGTGGGCTCAAGGATGAGATTTGTTTACCGTTGCGGATGCTCAACCTTATTACTCTGGTGGCGGCTTTTGGCCTTGCCAAACTCCAGGAGGAATATCTCGTAAGTTCTTGTCGATTTTCTCAGCCATTAGGCTCTACTTCCTTCCCTAACAGACAGCTTCCTTGGAACCAGCCCAATAGTTCCCCAGCTCATCCAAGTGGCTCCCCTGTTTCAAGCTGCAATCTACCTTCCCTTCCTATCCACCGACTGTCACCTACACAAATGAAGGAGAGACGTGATAAGGGCTTATGCTATAACTGTGAGGAGAAGTGGAATCCCACTCACCATTGTAAGTCCCCTAAATTGTATATCATGTGTGGTAGTGAGTCTCCTTGTGATGAGCCTGTGGATGAGGTTTTCTATGATTTGACTAAATTGGGGGAGCTAGTTCCGAACCCTATTGGTCTTAACCCTCTCGAACCGGCTATCTCACTTACAGCTATTTCACGCTCCTTAGGACCCAACACCATGCAATTGGTAGGGTTTCTTTGTAACGCCCCAGTTTTAGATCAATAAAATCGTAAGCAGAAACCTCCGGTTTTCATGTGACATTACTACCTCAAAGATCAGTCTCACAGCGGATATATTTTTTTTTTCTTTTAAAAACATTAGGGAATAACTAAATTACACAATAGAGCTGACTGAAATACCTCATGAATTAAAATACGCTAGATGTTTTAATATTACAAATATGCGCATACCAAATGCACCAAATAAAAGATAGTTGCAGCATATGCCATAGACGGCATACAATTGTAACATCAAGCTGTTTAGAAATATTAAAAACTATAATTAATAAAAACCAAAACACACAAAATATGAATAGACATATTCACAGCAAAATATCGTCTCCTCCGAGATATAGCACATCCCTATATAGAAGTGTCTAATAATCATCAAAATTGACGAAGGAGTCTCCGCCTTCGTTTCTTGCAGCGCAATCTACGTAAACATGACATCATCACATTTACATAAGCAAACAAGTGAGTCTACTGCATCCCAATATAAACAGGTAATTGAATTATTGAACAAGCATATGACAGATATAATGAATGAAATGAATGAGTTTTCATGCATCATTGTGAAGGCTTTGTTCAGTCTTATAGCAGCATGAAATTACACTCCGCTCATAATGGGCCAACCCCGGATTAACGCAATGTTACACCTCCCTCACTTAGCAAATTGTTGGTTTGCACTGGAACCGACATTCTAGTCTCTGTTCTTATTACCTGGTTTAGGGACAAGGCTCTTGCCCACTGGATCAGCCGTCTCCCCTGCCACATCACCAGCTGGGACAAGACCTTTTTTTTGTCCACTAGATCAACCAGCTCCCCCGCCACATGACTAGTTTAGTGTCACATCATTACCATTTCACAGAATATGCGTATGTATTGTATGAGCAGTTTATAATACATGCAAATAAATAAACAATAACTGAATATAAAAGAAAATAGCGTCAAACCCAGAAAGTACATCCATACTTATCCTACTTTTGCAAAATAACAGTAATCCACCACTGCCTAGTAATATGGATACAAATAACATACATCATTGACCAATCCAATAATAATTGGTCAATCTTCAGGATCCTTGCTCTTAGCCTTTTATT
>FXXK01000499.1:139492-161051 GCA_900184695.1 Betula pendula | reverse complement strand
GTGGCTATGGTGTGAGGCGTGAAGCAAGCTTCTGAGGGATAAGGCATTTGGGAGGATGAAGGAAGCCACGTGTGGGAGAACCAAGCACTACTGTCGATCAGAGAAGACTTTAGGAGAATCTAGTTGGCGGCCACTATCTGCGTTTCACTTACTTTATTTGCGTTTTGGGGTTTCTTTTATGTATTGCGTTTTACTCATTAAATGTTGCCAGGGGCAGAGGCACTTACAAGGTTGGGGGGTCCATGGCACCCCCAACAAATTTTAAAACCCCTAAAAAATATTTTTTTTTTTTATATTATCACCACATATGGTCCATGCAACCTGCAACAATGAAGAAATATGGTCCCTCAATGACTCGTGAGGGTGAGGCGTGAAGAAAGCATGGAATGTGAAAGATAAAGAATTTTAAGAATATAAGATTATGAGTTATTAGGCGTGAGAAAAGTCAAGAGAGCTAGTCAGGTGTTTCATTGTTATCCTAGTGTTTGAGAAAAAGATAAGAATTTTTTTTTTTTAAAAAAAAAAAAACCTGTGTAGGCGTGTGAAGAGTGCCAACCAGGAGTAGGTGTTTGATTTTATTATTATTATTTTGTTTTTTACATAAGTGTAGGTGTTTGATTATTATCTTAGTGTTTTTTTTTAAAAAAAAAAAAAGAGTGAGAAATTGCAATGACATGTTCATATTGTTTAGATTATGCCTAGATTAAAATAGTAGTACTGAAATTAAATAGTGTGAGAGAAAGTTAAAAAGTAGGCATGAAATTTATTAGTAGTAGTATTTAAATTTATTAGTGTGATGTGAGAACTAGGCATTCGACTTTTTCACATAGCTGAAATACTAATTAAAATGAAACACCTTAATTTTAGATGGTAAAAACTCATTCAAATTAGATTGGAATTTTTTTAACTAAATTAATATTTGTCTTGAAAATATGTAATTAATTTGTTTTTATTAGTTTACAACATTCGACTAGCACCTTATTGTGTTTGATTTGTTTGCAAGAAATCCTTCAAGGTCATTACACTAATTCACTGAAAGATACTCATATTTAAATATTATTTTATAGAAAATATAACTTTTGTATAAAGTTATAATTTATAACTTAGTATGAAATTAAATTTAAGACTTATTTGCTTTTATTTTACATAAATACCCGCATACATATAGAGAGACTATATATATGTGTGTGTGTGTGTTCGGACCCCTCAAGGTAAAATTCCTGACTCTGCCCCTGAATGTTGTGTTTCGGTAGTTTATTTCTGTTGGTGTTTTGGGCTGATTCACAGCCTTTGGATAGCTGGCATTCTATTAGAATATTCTAACAGAATGCGTCTATGTAATTCGGCTCATAGGAGCAATAGGGGTAAAAAGAGAATATTGTTGTTTGTAACCCTTTGGAGAATGAGCATCTCGAACTGCTCCCTATCTTCTTTAATGCAATTTCCATAGTTTTCTTCCATTATCATCTTCAACCTAGCTATCAAACTAGCAATCAAAAAATATTCCTAAAAAATATACATCCATACTAATTGGTACCCTACAATAAATGATCTCAAATGAACCAGAAACCACTTGATCCTCTATATTTTGGGCAAAAGTTAGGAAATAGACAGCATAAAGCTGTATAAACACCAAAACATAGAGTGTGGGTAGAGGCATGACCATCACAAGACCTTTCAGTCCTACTCGAACTCCCAATGCAAGGAGCATAGACAGGAGTATGACTCTCGAAATATCCTTCAACCCTACTCAAACCCTTACTTAGTAACAACAACAATCACCGGGAGGTAGTTGAGAGGGGTGGCACTACTGAGATCAGAACATGAGCTGTCATTAATGAGTAACAATCTCCAAATGTAAAAGTTTCCACAACAAGATAATACCAAAATGGAATAAGGAGACTTAATCCCACAAAAAACAACATAAATAGAAAACAAAGAAAGCAACAACAAAACCCCAACTACAGCAGCACAGGTGGAAGGCGCTGTGAGGAAGGTGGACACTGCCAGGCATGTGGGAAGCACGTGCCAACGCGTGAGAATTTCTCATCGGCGCATGGACAACGTGTAGGTGTCAGGTGAATGTGCGGAGTGTAACTTCTCAGCAAAATTGTTTAACTAGTAAATGGCTTAGTGTAATACCCCGAAAGTTCAAACAAGATTAGAGACTTGTTAAAGTTGTTTTTGGCTACCTCAAACGTTTGGAGAATGTTTGAAGCATGGAATGTTCGATGACCCATCAAACGTTCGGTACTATATTCAAACGTTCAAACTTGTTGTGATGCATTGTATAACACTGTTCACCGTAGGTCACACGTTCAGTGTGTGTGTCAAACCGTACCAAACGGTCGATGCTTTATTCAAACGTTTGATAAAAATCTTAGGACCATTGGGTAATAGTATATCAAACGTTTGATAAGCTAAAAAACTAATCAGTCCTTATCTAGATGCTCCAGCCCTATAAATAAGAACCATACCCCTCCCTTCTACTGTTCACTTGTGACTTGGAGCTCAGAAACCCCTTGTGGGTGTGTGAGGAAGAAAGTCTGGAGAAAGGAGATGCTTTTTGGCTTTGGAGGTAACTACCCTAGCTTAACTCGTTTATATGTTGTTATTTACTTGTTATTACTCTGTTTAGTAGGTTATTATGTCTTAGTTGTTGTGTTTTAGATGTTAGGTTTGATCATTAAGGTTAATGATACTTTTATGTTGGTTTAAGGAGTTAGCACATCAAACCTTGTTTTAGGGTGTGAAACCCCATTCTTTTTTGTGGAAAGACCTTAAAAAGACTTTAAAAGATGTTATGAGCTAAAAGAACTGAAGTTATGGTCCAAATGAGTTTTTGGACAATATCAAACGTTCGACCTGCTTGATCAAACATTTGATAGTCAGGCCTGGAATGTTCGACCTTCTGGCCAAACGTTTGATGCTCGGCAAAAAATCCTTTTGGGGTGTTAGAAGCCCATGATTTGATTAACTCAAGTGTATGACTAATAATAAGATCATTTCTCAGATTTGGAAGTCGAAGACTGCATGAAGGACTATTTGGTTGATCCGTATGACACAAGTGAGTAAAAACTCACACGAATACTTGTTATTGTGATTTTTCGCATAGCATGACTATTTTATGTACAAAACATGCATTTTTACAACTCTCATGAAATGTCTATCTTCGATTAACTGTGAACTCCATTTTATGAAAAATGATTGTGTCTAAAAAGATAATGAAATAATGAGTTTAAAAAATTCATGCATATAAACGACGGTGAAAGATTAATGTTGCATCGTATGACATGGTATATCATCTTATGCTGTAAAATGGTCATAGTCTTACTATTATTACAAATTAATTTTATGGTTCAATGTTTTATTGATAAATGTGGGTCTTGGATTTAATGGTTATAGTTTTGTGACCAGCGCACCATTTTTTGAGTGAGGTCACTGTTACAACTTTGCTAGTCAGTATGGCATGGTACATCATCTTGACCATCGTATGACATGGTACATCATCTTATGCTGTAAAATGGCCAGTCTTACTATTATTACAAGTTAACTAAAGGTTCAATGTTTTATTAATAAATGTGGGTCTTGGATTTAATGGTTATAGTTTTGTGATCAGTGCACCATTTTTTGAGTGAGGTCATTGTTACAACTTTGCTAGTTAGTATGGGCCACCCAAGGTCGGACGGCTAGTATAAGACGGTATGTTTATGCAATGTCTGGGCACTGAAATTATATCAGAAATTCTTTAGGACGCGCAAACCTTGCCAAGAGGGTTAATATCTCGAGTAGATCATATTGTTGACATATTACATGTTCTTCGAATATATCATGTATTATATAAATATATTGCATTATCATGACATGTTTATGCCATAACTAAGAATATCAATGCTTGTGGTTTATAAACTGAGTTCACAAAATGATAACATGTGTATTATTACTCACTAAGTCGTGAACTTACGCTTGTATCTTTTTCACCTATGAAACATGTGTTGTTTGATAGATAGTTTAGACGATGTCGGATCATTCGAGGAGTACGGTCCAACTAGAGGGCATTCTCCGGGTGATCTTTGAGGAGCTTGACCCTGTGTGGCTGATCAGGATGTGGAGAGCCGGAGGAGATTCTCGACGTGACATGATAGATATAGTCTACATGCTTTATCTTTTGAATGATAGGCTTTGATTATGATATTGATTATGAGAACTTGGGTTGTAACATTTATGATATTTCGATTACTGGTCTTTGACCATACTTTTTGAGACATTAGTTATTTATGCTATGTTAATATTGTTTTCAGTTATTCTGGTATTTTAATGTTTGTAGGTTATTAGTTACTATCTCTATTTAAATAAGTGACAAATCTTTTACTGTGGATTCTCATCTCTGAGAGTGTATGATCTATGAGTTTTAACCTGTGAGAGGTTAAGGCTGGGAGGCGAACCGCTAAGTCATTTACCAGTTAAATAATTTTGTCGAAACATTACACTTAGCAATTCGCCTCCCAACCTTAAACCCTCAAAGGTTAAAATTCAGGGATTATATACTTTCAAAGAAGAGAGTCTACAACGGAAGACTCGTTATTTACATAAATAGAGATAACAACTAATAAACCCACAATCATAACATATCAGAATAACTGAAAACAAACATTATAGCATAAAATATCATAAGTCACCAAATGTACGGCCAGTGACCAATCATCAAAATACTATGAGAAATTACATCATAAGTTCTAATAACAAGATCAGAGCCTAGACTTCAAAAGATAAAGCATATAAACAATGTCTATTATATCACGATGAGATTCTCCTCCAAATCTCCACATTTTGATCAGCCATACAAGATCTAGATCATCAAAAATCACTTAGAGAATGCCCCCAGTTGGACAGTACTCATCGAGTGTCCGACATCGTTTATACTATCTTTAAAGCAACACATGTTTTACAGGTAGAAAAAATACAAGTGTAAATCCACAACTTAGTGAGTAATAATCCACATGTTATACATGTTATCATTGTATGAACTCAGTTTATAAATCACAAGCAATATTGATGTCAGATTTGAGATAAACAGTCATGATAATGCGGTATATTTAAAATATATGATAAAGCAAGTGAACATGTCATAAGTCAACAATATGGTCTACTCAAAACATTATCTTCTCTCAACAGGGTTTGCGCGCCCTTGTAAAGATATTTGGTACAATTTCGGTGCTCCGGGCATTACACAAACATACAGTTTTATACTAGCAGTCTAACCGAGTTTGACCTCGGGTGGCTCACTACTAGAAAAGCAGTAACAGTGACCCCACTCGAAGAATGGTGTGTTGGTCACCAATAACTAACCATTAAATCTAAGGCTCACATAGCAATAAATCATTTGACCATAGGGTTAACCTGTAACAATAGTAAGCCTATGACCATTTTTTCACACAAGACAGTGTACCATCTCATATGATACAATATTAATATTTCACTGTCTTTTATATACATACATTTTACAAACTCATTATTTCATTATCTTATTAATCACAATCATTTTCACAAAATAGAATTAACAGTTAATCAAATATAGGCGTTTCATGTGAATTGTAAACATGAATATTTTATACATAAAATATACATGCTTATGCGGAAAAATAACAATAACAATAACAATAACCTGTAACCATTTTTTCACACAAGACAGTGTACCATCTCATATGATACAATATTAATATTTCACTGTCTTTTATATACATACATTTTACAAACTCATTATTTCATTATCTTATTAATCACAATCATTTTCACAAAATAGAATTAACAGTTAATCAAATATAGGCGTTTCATGTGAATTGTAAACATGAATATTTTATACATAAAATATATATGCTTATGCAGAAAAATAACAATAACAAGTATTCATGTAAGTTTTATTCACTTGTGTCGTAAGGATTCACCAAATAGTCCTCCATATATCCTTCTACTTCCGAATTTGAGAAAGGATTTGCTCATTAGTCTTAAAACTAGACTAACATATTTTATAGGCCTTAAACTAACAAAAATTGGCATTCTGTCTAAGACAAGAACGTTGATGTAAGGGACACGAACGTTCTTGCTATGGGCACAAACGTTCATGTATCGACCAGAAAATTCTGTTTTTGGTTTGTAAGCCATCCTAAACCTCCAATCAACACTCTCTAAGGTCAGTACAAGATTCCTAAGGGCAGTATACATAAACTATCACGAAGATACAAAAAGAATGAAGAACATGTAGCAAAATCATTCTATGGAAACTAAGGCTAAACCTCTAGTTACAACTATACACCATCTTTTAACAAATAACTTTGAACTAGAAACTAAGAACATAAAAAGAAGACAATAATAATACCGAGGAAAGAAACTATGATTGAGAAATTACCCTGCTTTGAAGAACAAAGTTCAAGAGTTTCTTCTCTCCTTCAAGAATCTCCATCACCCACACACACTATCAAAAACTCATCTCAAATAAGGTGAAAATGTGCTGAAAAGATTTGAGATATAAGGTGTATTTATAAAGGGATTTGCATGGGTAAAGACTGTTGGGCAAATTCAATATCTAAGCTTACACGAATGTTGGTGTACTAGTCACGAACATTCGTGTGCAATCCTGACACACATGCAAGGTGTGCGTCACTTGCTGTGCAAAGATTAACAGTGCTACATGACATATGCACGGACGTTAGTGTGTAGTATACGAAAGTTGGTGTGCACTGTGTACACAAACGTTCCTGGCTTTACACAAACGTTTGTGTGAGCCAAAAAAAGTCTAAAAATTCAGCCTAAAGCATCCCTTTCTGTCTTATTATCCTTGATTAAGAATGACCTAATTGTGGTGTCTTACATCGCCTCACTTGGGTATGTGGATGGAGATGTGCTTATAGGTATATTCGCACACTTCTCGACATAACGGCCATGGAAATAATTATTCTCCCCATGTGCCTAGGGCTAGGGTTTTAATCCTATCCCACTTTCACTTTAACCCATGCATGAGCTTGAATTTTATCCCTTTAGCCAAATGTTCATTTTATTTGGACTATTCTTAGAAATTAAATTCCTTAGCCAATTATTCTCCAAATACTGACCCATGTTTTTATAAAATAAAACAAGTCTTATGAATATAAATTTTAGGCTCATGTTTTATGAAATAAAAATCAACCTAAATAAATAAATGCATAATTAAGTCCCAAAACCAAATAGTCAATTTACATCATCTTAAAGAGAGATCTAAAGGAAAAAATACAATTGGCTCCAATAAGTTTGTGACACTTGTCATTCATGACTTGTTACACGACACTATTAATTACAATTGTCTCAATAAGACAAAACTATTTTTTCATATAGATGGGTAGATTATCCAATTCCGCTTGTCCATATTTTACTACTTACCCGCATATGTGCGGATAGTAGATATGGTATCCACTAGCCTATGGTTAGGAGCTGAAATCCGCATGTAACCCATGTGGATTGGCAGATAATGGATGCGGCGCAAAATGATTTTTAACCACCCACATGAACACCCCTATTTAGAAGTTTTAAATGTCATGACAATCTATTCATTATATAACAACATATATATAATTAAATCTGTAAAATATAATGTAAATTGTAAATTGATTATTCTCTATTTTATTTGAAATTGAGAGAATCTTCGTTACAGAATCATGAAAGCAACAAAAAAACCTTAAATTTTATGCTCCTATTTAAATTAAGATTAACCATATTTTTAAGGATTAAAATACTATTAATGATGTGATATTATTAAACCCTACATACCCTACATCAAATATAATTTTTTTTTAAAAAAAAATATTTTTGAAATCATTTCGACTATTTTTAATTAATACAAATTGATTATTTGATTGTCATCGACACAATTAAAGTTTTAAGATTAATTTGAAATTGACAATAAATTTTGTAATATATTACATAATTGCTTTATATTTGTAAAGAGATCATTAACGACTTGTATCTCATAGTTAATCATAAGACGAATCAGCAACGCAATTACGTCCAAGGTTCTGTTTTGGTAAGGACGACACCCCTCGAAAGAGGCTGACATGGCTACATGTGATTGGACATCAGACCTCATACTGCGTGGCTCGCTTACGAGGAGTTAAATCGATCGTCAAAGTCCCCAATTCATTAGTTAAAACCCTAACTCTGCTCAGCATCGAAATCTGTCTCACTCCGACGGCATCTCCGAAAGCAAACCGGTGGAAGATATCTGTGCCGTCGATCAATAGTACGGATTTTCTTTTTGCTATGAGGATTTTTTCTTTGTTTTCATTTAAATTTCGAATTTTTATACGATTTTGGTTCAAACATTGAAATTTTGTGTCTACGTTGCGAAATTCAATTATTTTTGGCGCAATTGAGATAAATCTGACTATTCCTTTGGCGTTTTCGATTCATTTTGTGTAGGTTCGTGATCGCGGAGGAAGCCATATTGGGAAAATTTTGATTTGATTCAGCGAGATTTTTAGTGAAGCTTGTGTTTAGCATAAGATAGCAATGAAGACCGTTGAGCGAATTGCGAATGTAGCTTTAGCAGGTTAGCTTTTACATGTGTTGTTTTGTGGTGTTAGTGAGATTCGAATTGGTGGAATGATGCATTGCTTTATTTTAAATGTTAATATTTTTTTTTGTGTGTTGGTTCGAACTTTCGTGAAAATCAATGCTCCCGAGGCTAATCGCCCATTGGGTAAAATTAAAAATTTTAATGGTACTTGTAGTGATTACTTTTCATAAGAAATTGACATGGCACTATTCTTGAAAAATTGTGTTTTTGTGTGTGAACTCGTCCATACAAGTTTATGTATTTGGAGTAGTTTTAGGAACATGCTTGATCTTTTTGTGGAGGCCCTTTGTGAATTCCAAAAAAAAACCTTGATGCGGTAGAAAATCCTCAGCCTTTATGTGGTTCAGCTGCCCTTGTTTTGAGTTCTTTAAAATTTTTGCTAATGTGGTGAAGTTTTGCCCTCCCTCCCCACCTTTTCCTTTGTTCAGCTCTACGAATTACTTCGGAGTGGCAACTTTTTTGCGCTTTTAATACATTTTCTCTTACTCATCAAAAAAAAAAAACTTTTGTTAAGTGGGTGCTTGAAGTGTTGCCTTGAGTGTGCATATAGTCATCTAACCAAATTGAAAATTTCTCTGGTTTTATTCTATCTGAATTGGTTGCTGTTTTCTTATAATATTACCAGTTGGGACCTATTTGGATTTACCCTTGCTGCTTATTTTTCATTTGAGTACCTAATATCTTTTTTTTTTTTTTTCCTGGGCTTCTCTTGTAAATGGTTTGACATCTCTGCTATTTATTCCTTAATATATTCTTACCTTCTGTGTTGCGACCATGTAACTTGATAAAACTTGTTTTATCAGTTAGCAAATTTTCAAAAAGAATTTTTCTTGTTGGAATTATCAGTTTATGATAATTGCAGAATAACGTTTGCTTAGAACAACCATTCTCTGGGCATTTTGGAGATTAGTTAGCTTGTGATGTTGTTCTATTAAGGTTAGAAGTTTTCATTTTTCCCTTGGTCTTTTACTTTTGTTTCATGTATGTCTACCTTTGGTTCCTTTGTCCACTTTGACTGCATGTATTAATGGATACCGTTGATTGGTTGAGATAAAGGGGCTATCTTACAAAATGGAATATTACATGGAAAAATTTGGCTGTGGATCCTATCACCATGCTTGTGTCACCTTGGTTGTGTTTTTAAATGGTTGCTAATATATTTGTGTGGCTGAGTGGCTAATTTCTTGTTATGTTTTTTTTCCCATTTCTCTTTGTAAGTTTACCCTCTTGGTTTAGGTAGGGTGGAAAAAAAATTCAAATGTCTCTTTAAACCCAGTTGTGAACCTATCTCTATCTGCATTTGATCCCTGGGTTGCTGTATTGGTAGCAGTTGGTAGGCATTAGTCATTCAATAAACTTATTTTCGAAATCTCTATGTTTCTTAGGGGTGCCGTACGCTTTTTATGAGTTATTAATGAGATTGGCTTATTACTTAATAAAAAAAGAATTATATTTTTATATATATATATATTAAATGAGTGTTATGTGGTACCCATTGTCCTGGCAGTGTTGCTGCAAATTCTATATTCTATTATAAGGTCTATGTGGTAGTGTATTTCTAATGTTCTTAGAGGTACTGATCCGGTGGTCTTTGGACCAAATGGCATCTCTTGTCACCATTAACATGGGTTGGAGACCGGGCAGGGGTCACCTGCGTGAGTTGTATTTGCCTATAAAAACTGCCCTGGAGATTTGGAGCTTTACCCTATGCGAGTTAATTTACATTTCTTTTTGAATGCAGGGTTAACTTTAGCACCACTTGTTGTGAAGGTAGATCCAAACCTAAATGTTATTTTGACTGCATGCCTCACAGTTTATGTGGGTTGCTATAGATCTGTCAAGTCAACTCCACCTTCTGTAAGTAAAGTAGCTCCAATGTACATCATCTTCCACATCTATGTTTTTTTTTTTTTTTCATTAAGGACTACCGACCAATCTTTCCTGAAATATGTAATGTATATTTATGCAGGAGACAATGTCTAATGAGCATGCCATGCGGTTCCCTTTTGTTGGGAGTGCAATGCTGTTATCCCTATTTCTTCTTTTTAAGTTTCTATCTAAGGACTTGGTTAATGCTGTATTGACGGCCTACTTCATTGTGCTTGGGATCGTTGCTCTTTCGTATGTTCTTTCCGTATGGGGTTATTGTTATTAATAATAACTTAAATACTCAATTGGAACTGATTTCTATTTGTTTGCGTAATTATCTCATATATTCTTTCTTCTTCTTTGGCAGGGCAACATTGTTACCTGCTATTAAACGTTTTTTGCCAAACCATTGGAATCAGGATGTTATCACCTGGCATTTCCCATATTTCCGTTGTATGTGATGTCCATTGTTTTATTTTCTTCTAATTATTATTCTGATTCTTGGTGTGAATCTTTTTCCAGTGAACTCTTAAATCCATTCTATTTTTGTTATATCTGCTCAAGTCTGTTATTTCCACTAGTAAATTGATGCCTATATTTTTCAATTAAATATTTTACTACTGCACTCTGATAGATATTTGGTAGTGCTGTCATATTGTTATTCTGCGGTAGGTTTAGAGATTTAACAGGTGGTAACTGTTTTTTTTGGTTTTATGATGGATTGCAGCATTTTTTTGAAAACAGTTTCTTTTAATTTAGTTCAGAGATGAAAAGTTTTGCTAGTGTAAATTGAAGGGTGCAAATTGTACTAATATCTCTAGATTTTCATCTTGCATATGCATCCCTATAGGCTAGGCTAATCTTTCTATACCTTTTGTTTGCATTCTTCCAATATATTGGAGCCATTCTTGATCTTGAAATAAGAAAGATGGGCAGAGAAAGGATGAGCTGAGATGGAGAGAGAGTTCTGTTTGTTACTTAGCATCATTATTGTCACTTGTCATATGTGCCTTTTTTTTTACTTTTTCTTTTTCATAAATAATTGGCCCCAAAGAGGGAAAGAGGATATTCAAACTAGTAATCTCCGCTTCATGAGGCGTGGTGGTCATTAATGTCCCTTGTCGTATGTGCCTTAAAAATGCTTCTTAGGCTTTTCAAAACTTCAACTGTATTTCTATTTGATACTACCTTAACTTATTCAGCAAAGACACATGAAAATAATTGCTTGAAGTGTAATGATATGCTTTCTGAAATACTACATTTGCTGGGAACCATGCTGTTCTAGGAATTAAATGCATTTACTTGGTTGAGTCTGAACAGCTGCTTCTTCTGACACTTTTTTTTTTTTAACTTCTATGTGCCACTTTCTGGTCAAGTGCACAATGATTTTTCTTGTTCTTTGACACGTCTGCCATTTGTGAAGGCATTTTCACTGGGTTTTCTCCTTCTCTGAGTTTTCATTTGGTCTAGTTGTCATTATCTTGCTTGTATTATGCAGAATGATATTTTTCCTTACACCTTTCTTACACAGCTTTGGACATTGAGTTCACAAGGTCTCAGATCGTTGCCGCAATCCCTGGAGCCTTTTTCTGTGCATGGTATGCTTCGCAGAAGCATTGGCTAGCTAACAACATATTGGGGCTTGCTTTCTGCATTCAGGTTTGCTAGCTTCCTTTTAAATAAAACCTGTATGTCTCTATTTAGGGCAAATGATCCTGCTGTAATGTATTTGAATGTTTAGTTTTTTGGAAAATTATCTATTCCTTTCCTATAGTAATTTATGATCGATAATTTCATGCATCTTAATGTTTTATATTTAATCCTATAACTATGAGCTTTAATGGTGAGGAATTTTTTTATACTTCTGCTTAATCCCCCAGCATTTCTTGATTGTTTGGAACATTTACACTTCTAAACTAATGCTCTTTAAGAATTTTGCTGGATTATTTTTCTTGTTTCTCTCCCACTAATGTTAGGCATTTAAGTGAATGGTGTCATATGGGTTTGTTCATACACTGCTTCATTTTCCTGATTCACATTTTTGTTGCAATCTTTAAGTCTATAACTGGTGTTCGAAATTTGTCGTTGAGATACTTTTATGCACTGTGTTTATGTAGAATACTTTGTCAATCCATTTTTGTTTCATGTATAATGTAGTTACTGAGTACCATGATTTGAAAGATTTCATTTTTGTTATTTTCAGGGAATTGAAATGCTTTCTCTTGGCTCTTTCAAGACTGGTGCCATCCTTTTGGTAAGAAGGGGGACTTTTTTATTTTATGATAACTATTCCCTTTAGAAGTACTTTTTATTCTAATGAGTTATTTTGGCTTTATATATTGTTTGATTTCTATTTATGTGTATATATACACATTCAAATGTACACACACACACACTCACATGTATATATGTTATTATGCATATCAGTCATTTATCTCTATGGGTAGTCTTTGTACTATCCCCCAAATTGAATGACCATTTTTGCAAATATATTGTTCTTAAGATCTGTTGCTGTAATGCATGCAAATGAGCTGTGCAGCTCGGTGTGAGGCTCAGCTTGCTTATATAAGTAAGGGAAAAATCATATTTAGCCTTTATGTTTTATTTTATTTGAATTTAGTCATTAGGTTTCTAATTTCAAGAATATAGTCCTTAGGTTTTGTCTAAATTTTAAATAGATTATTCTATCACTTTTCCGTCAAAATGAATGGTTTGTCATATGTCACGTGTTTCAATTGACACGCTAGCATTCTTTTTTGTTTTTGATAAATAAGAGAAAATATATTAAAAGCGCAAAAGCGCAGCCTTGGCACACAGGAAGTATATAAAGGATCGCTTAAGAAGGGGAAGAGAAATGTACAAGAAAGTCATTATAGCTTATCGCTAAGGGAGTTAGATAAGCAGCAGTCCAATAAAAAAGAGAGTGAAATCGATCTTTTTTGGTCTTCAAAATTTTGATCATTTTGTTCTCTTCAAAGGCACCACATGAGGCAAGAAAGATACCATTTTTCACACAACAGCACTTCGGGAGTGACCACCAATTCACCAACAAGCAACCAGATCAATCACTCTAGAAGGCATAACCCAAGATAACTTAAAGCGGCTAAAGATGGTATTCCATAAAGCACCAGCAACCTTACAATGAAGAAGAAGATGATTCACAGACTCTCTATGCCTTTTACAGATACAACATCTATCAATAACGATGACATGTCTTTTTCTAAAATTGTCTATAGTAAGGATCTTCTCAAGAGCCGCCGACCAAACAAAAAAAGCTACTTTCATAGGAGCTTTGGTCCTCTAAATACTTTTCCAAGGAAAGGGAGGAACATCGTTACACACTAGCATTTATATCAATACTTAATATCAATGTCATATCAGTAAGCGCCAAATTATCGATAAAATAATAATAAAAAAAAGAGACCCAACTCCCAAGACAAAAACATTCTTTGTCATTTTAATCTTCTAGATTTGTAGCGTTAGAGGAAAAATCATTAACTTTGATACTGAGATTGATTATGACGTGTCAAATGAGACATACGTGACAAATAAAAAATCATTAACTTTGACCGTAAAGTGATAGACGGACTAATTTAAAACTTGAATAAAACTTAGAGACTTTATTCTTAAAACTTGAAAGTCCAAGGACTAAATTCAAATTAGATGAAAACTTAGGGGTCAAATATGATTTTTCCCTGTAAGTAATTAACTAAGCTTGATCTCCATCTTTTCCGGCTGTGTTGAAAAACAAGCCAAGCCTGAATCTACATGGTGACTCAGTTTTCAACTCACAAGTATGAGTGAAGCTTGATTTTAGGCCTATAGCAGAATGGCAAACCTAAAGCTTGCTGTTACTTCTCTTTTATTGGTTCTTTAGATAGTCAAGTCTCGGTCCAATGGTGTTCTCGAATAGGTTGCCGAATATGCTTGACTTGACGTTGATTCTGTTTTTTTGATTGGTAAGTTGCACGCACTCAGTGAGACATGAACCCACGACCTCACTCTCCGCTCTGCTACAAAAAGCACATTGGTTGTTGTCAATTCTGTTGATTCATTGTTCTAGAAAAGATCAATACTTATGCTCACTCTCTTCACTACCACCACAACCACCACTGTAGCAATAGATTTTACTGCCAGACTTTATATGCTGTGATTGCGTCATTTCAATTTACACAGCTTCAGATCATCATCACTACTCCACTGCTGCTGTCTCCCTCTGCCAATAGCACTGCAACTGCTGGGACCACCTTTTCCCCCTATTTTTATTACCATGGAGCATGCTTTCCTAGTTTCAGTACAATTGTATCCCTAATCCTTCCTTTCTAAAAGTAGAATGTGAAACTCTTTCCTTTTCATGTCAGTGCATGACATTCTCTTGTTAATGTATACTAGCTGCAAAATGCTTAGATTTAACTGAAGGAAATTTTTCTTGCTATAAGAACCTAAAAGAAGATATATTGAAGAGTGTTTCGTTTAATCATTTGTTGCTAGAAATGGCCCTCTCACTCTCTTTCTTCAGTGGTGGATGTCTATTTGACACCTAATATATCAAATCCAGAATTTTTTTCATGCTTACATGATTACTGCATTGTTGCCTTTTTATCTTCCTTATCTCTTCGTAAATAATGTATTTAACTGAAGCTTCTGAAAATATTTGGAGTTTCCAGATATAACATATGAAGAACATTTTCCTATTGCTGTCGTCTGACATTGTCGAGATGTCTGGTACTTAGCATGCAACTAATGTGCTCAGTTTAACTTCCTGTATATATGTAACTTTTTCCCATCCTCAAAACCCTTGCAGGCTGGACTTTTTGTATATGATATTTTCTGGGTTTTCTTCACTCCAGTGATGGTTAGTGTAGCAAAATCTTTTGATGCTCCTATAAAGGTGAGCAATCCAAGTCAATTGAAATGAGCATGTGCACTGTTAAAGTTCTTTTTTATATGTTGAATTCTGCATGTTGCATTCGACAATTGTATTATTAATAGTTGATGCTGTCTATCATTCTAATTGCTCAAGTTATTTAATTTCTCTGCAGCTTTTGTTCCCTACAGCAGATTCTGCTCGACCATTTTCCATGCTTGGACTTGGTGATATTGTAATACCCGGTAAGTTTGAGACCTTTATCACATGCTTTGTCTTTCTGTGGAGTTCACATATCGTTTGTGATTTTGCTAGTAAAGACCCTAAAGGGTCTTGAATGTTGGCCTATTCGAAATCAGAGGGACGTATTCATTGCTTCTGCGGAACTTGCACATTACATTGTTTAACTGCACAGAAATGTATCCCTTACACTTTTATTGAACATTTATCAAATTTCTGAGCACCTTCCTCTAATGAGATCAGATTTTCTAGAACCCCTTGTTACCAGTATCACATAGTTTTACTTTCTCACTCTCTCTCAACTATTTGTTAATAATTAAGGGAAAAGTCTATGTACCTTCCTAAAACTTTTGCCTGATTGTCAATGTCTCTCCAAACTACAAAAAATTGTCAATTTCTCCCCAAGGCCAGCAAAAAGTCTACAATGATCTTAAAATTTTTTCAATAAGACAAAAATACTCCTATAAATTCAACAAAAAGGGGAGAAAAAAAAAAACAAAAGAAAACTAAAAACTAAATTTAAATTAAAAGAGGGGTGGTTGTTGAACCACCCCTAGGGGTGGCTCGACCACCCCCAAAAAAAAGCTTGGGGGTGTTTTGACCACTTCAAGGTGTTTTTATTTATTTATTTTAGGGTATTTTTGTTATTGTGGGATATTGACAATTTTTGGTAGTTTGGGAGGACATTAACGTAATCTTTGTGAGGAGACATTGACAATCAGGTATTAGTTTCTAGGGGTATGTTGACTTTTTTCAATAATTTTTTATTTGGTTGGAAACCCCAAGGAGTTGGCTCAAGTTGTAAGGACCTTGGTCTTTTTGTTAGTCCTATGATGTCTAAAGGTTCGAATTCCTTTGAGTGCAAACAATTTCTTGGGGCTAGCCCGTCAGCGAAGCTGGAATATTACCCGATTCGTGTGGAGGGGACGTTTTACATGGGTCCGAGGTTCACTTGACAAAGGTGGGTATACGAAGTGGCCCTATTTTGGAAGGGTTTCTCGTCATTAAAAAAAAAAAAATTATTATTTGGTTGGTGGATGGATGTTGCCCAGCGGAAGCTTTTCAACGACTGATTTCATCAAGATGAGGAGAAGTTGAGTTTGTCTACTCAATGTGCTTCTCTCTGGGTGCACAAAAATGTTTTGACACATCTTCACCCTTTTTCATTCAAATTTTCTTATGGTGTTATGGACAAGATGGATAGGTCATGGAAAATATTGCTGATGAATTGATATTAGATAGGATGATCCCTTTGGAAACTAGTATGAAGACTGGAGATGAGCAGCTTTTTTGTTTTTTTAATAAGCAATACACTTTGGCAGCTGTTTAATTGTGAATTTGTATTGTACATATTTCACCAATATGTATTGTAATGAGCCTGTATGTTTGATCATTTTCTTATAGACTTAATGTAGGGTATTATATTTGCTTTTCCCCTTTAGGTATTTTTGTAGCGTTGGCTTTGCGATTTGATGTGTCTAGAGGGAAAGACAGCCAGTATTTTAAAAGTGCTTTTCTGGGATACGCTGCCGGTGTGGTTCTTACAATTATTGTCATGAACTGGTTTCAGGCTGCACAGGTGACTATTGCCCGATCCTTTCTATTGTATTCATATTCATATAATACATGTCGGGGTAAAATTCCCTTGCTTTATTTTATTGCCTGATCCTCACTGTTTTTCTTACTATACTTTTCAGCCTGCACTTTTGTATATTGTACCCGCTGTTATTGGATTTTTGGCTGCTCATTGCTTATGGAATGGCGAAGTCAAACCGGTTTGTTCATCACCGTTATATTTTCTGCTATCTGCATTGATTTTCTTATTCTGTTCTATTATTGTATTAATATTGCATATATGTTAATGGAATGACAAAGTTTCCTTTAGCAACCAAGAAAAATCTAGCCAGTGACCAACGGAACAATCCATTAGGCCAACAGAATGCTGTATAACTATTTTTCCTGAGCCGAAGACATGCCAGGCTCTGTTGTTAGTCCATATTAGGTTAAAAGGCCTCTTGTTTTTTTTTTTTTATAAAAAAAATGGAGAAAGGCATGTGTGTCTCAAAGAATGGGAGAGCAAGCTAAAAGTTTTCGGATTAACAACACTTTTTAGAAATGCAACATCCTTATCAAGTTGAGAGAGAGAGAGAGATTGTGTTGATAATCGTCTTCTAGTCTGCATATTTCTTTCAGGTGATTAACAACTATTGTTGTTAGAAATGCAAGATTGGTATAAAGTATTATTCTATCATCCTTCGCATGTAGTTGCAAAAAATGGCCAACAGAGTGCTATATAACTTTGTATCCTAAATAATAGTTGAAATCATAGTGCTTAAAACGATTTGTTGTGCTAAAGAAATGAATTAAAATCTTAATATTGCGAAACATAAATCTAAAATGAATTAAAATCATAATATTGAGAAACATAAATCTAAGGATTGTGTGAATTTGTTGGGATGTAATTGCTCATATTAACTATCAAAAGCTTATCAACTTCATTTAGATCATGTTTAATAACTGGCCTGCAATATTTGGTTGATTTAAGATACCGGTGTTTTGTCATACTGTGCAGTTGTTGGAGTTTGACGAGTCTAAGACTGCTGATTCATCCCAAGAAAGCAGTGATGACAGTTCTAGCAAGAAGGTGGAGTAAGTTGAAAAGCCTTGGGCTCTGAGTTTTCCACCCCAAGAAAGAAATGCTGCTATACTCTGACGATCCATTTGCATTTATAGAGCATAATCGCGGCTAACTTATGCAAATGAACACCACATTAACGTGTTTTGGGATTAAGGGAGAAATAATATTTTAGCCTCTTACAACAATACAAACCGTTTTTAAGTTCTTTCTTTCTTTATTGCCCCAATATAACGGAATTTTAAATTCTTTACTGCTCCGTTTGGGGTCTCATTAAGCAACATCTCCATTTCTATTGCATGTTTCTATTTCTTTTTTCCTCTTTTTTTTTTTTTTTAATAGTCCTGTTTTTGGTAGGCTTCAAGTGGTTAGACGTTGTTTGTGATATGATATGCCTTGAATAAGGAAAATGTTTTCTTTTTCATTACTTCAATATGGACATTTTGTTCTCTATTTCCTGTTTTGCATGCTTATCTTGTTATATATGGGTGATTTCTGTAATAACCAACTAATGACAAAATGTTGCATATGAATGAATTGGACTTGTGGAGATTTACAACGTGATGGCCTGATCGCATTGATTTTGATATAAAAAACTTAGAAACAAAGGTCGTTGCCAACGGAAATGCTAATAGTAAAAGCAGATTTGTAGCGAAAATGTGCACATGACATGTTAGGGGTAGAATTGTAGACTCTGATTTAGGGGTGTAAGATGAGCATGCCCGTGATCTCTGCTTGGTTAAACTTGATTCAGTCTCGGTTTGAGTAATAAATAAGATGTTCGTTTATATAATAATATGTTCGAATATGTGCTTTATACAAGATATATACTTGTATAAACTCGGTTCGACTCGGATAAGTTTGTATAACTTTATTTTTACAATTTTTTTTAGTATATTTTGTAATTTTGTAACAAGAACATTTTAAGTATATATATTTTCTAATATGATAAATATAACTGATGAGGTTAGTTTTAGAGATTTGTGTGTACATGAGTGTGTTTGTGTATGTATGAATGTGTGCATAATGAATTTATATATATATTATAAAACATTTATATAAACTCGAGATTTGGTTGTCTAGGCGTCAAGCATCCCAACCGAATGGGTGTTTGAGGAAATTTTTATTTTGCTTTTTTAATTGCTTGAGTTTCGGTCGTATGTGTGTTATAAAAAAGAAATAAAGAAAGAATAAAGAAAGATAAAGAAAGAACATTAAAATAATATAGGAAAAGAATAAATAATTGGATGTATAGTGTTTTTTAAAATTCCATTAGCTAGATTTAGTAGGTTTTGATTAGTCATTTTGCATTAGAAACATACATAAGCCATTGAGAGTACTCTTATTACTCTCATTGGCTTATGCATTTTTATATGCATAATAGATAATCAAAACTCACTTTTGCTAAGTTAGGTAACCACTTATCAAAACCCACCTCCATTAGCTTATCTAAATTTCTTCTCCATTTTATTAAAATAATCATTTTTAAAAAAATTTATTCATTTTAAATAAAAACCCATTTCTACCAAAAACACCAAATAAACCCATCAGGTACTTCAATCACATTGCACCAAAACAAACTAGAACACCGAATTTTTTACAACACTTCTGCAGAACCAAATGGCCAAAAAACACGATCAACCCAAAATCTTTCATCCAACCCAACATCTGCAGAACCCAGTACAATTTCCATCCAACCTACTCTATACATTCCGGTATCTACAAACAGATTACACCAAAACAAACTATTTACACTCTAGAGAAACATGATCAAGCCAAGATTTTCACATGTATTCCCAACTTTCACAAAAAAAAAAAAATCAGTAAAATTAAACCTGAAGATTGTGTTCCTCCCAAATCTGCTTGAGAGCTTGGGTGCGAGCAATCTGCCCAAATCTGCTTGTGCGATTGTGTTCTTGCCCAAAGCTTCTCAAACCACCCACACCATCGGTGCTTACCCAGATAGCCCACACAAAATCAACCAAAAATTTGTTCAAGAAATCAACCCAAAATCAGACTCATCTCCTTTACCCAGTCGGCGACATGCTTCTGGAAGACCTCACCATCGGCCAACAATCTCTGGCAATCACCCAAAAATCACCGAAAATCTCTCGCATTCTCGCCACCCAAACAACCCATGCTCTCGCCGCGCCTCCTCCATTCCGGTACTTGATCTCCTGCGGTCCTAATCTGATTCCGAGGGTCCTCTTCGATGTCTGGAGCTGCCGCTTCGACTACGCTGAGTTCTTTGGGGCTTCGACTATGGCGGCAAAAAAAAATCAGATAGAAAATTGGGGAGGATGTGTAAGAAGGGAATTGTGGTGAGCATGAGATTGTGCGACTCAGTTGGGAGAGAAGGTTGTGAGAGAAGGAGAGAAACGTTGAAAAAAAAAAAAAAAAACAGAGGAAGAAGATAAGCGTATATTCGGTAGATCTTGGTAAAAAAAGAAAAAAAGAAACAAAAAAAAGAAGAAAGGAAGAGAGAGAGAGAAAAACAATAAAAAAAGAGTAGATCCGTGAACAGTGTAACTCCACATGTGGAGTTACACTGTTAGACCTATGGATGTCAAATCTATTTTAGATTTGCTTTGCATAATTCAATAAATGAGGTTTTTTCAAATTTGGTTATCCATTTTAGCCTAAAGGAAGATAGTAGCCTCTCCACATGGAGTGCTTCACACGGCTTATGCATTTCTTCCTTTTAGCCAAAAATAGCTAAGCAAATCAGTAAAACCCCATCCATCCCATTATGCAAACTATATGCATCTTGCATTTTTGATCGCCACGTGTTGTGAACAGTTCACAAATGCATCTCTTTGTTTATTTGTTTATGACACTTTCTCTCTTTGTTTAACATTTTTTGGTTCATTTCTCACAATCACCTTGTTCTTGTCGAATCAAAAAACCATCACCTTCTTCCTTCCTCCTTTTACTCGTAATGAAGCCCCTCTTGAACGCACCCAAGAACCCTCTTCTCCAAAAGTCGAGAAAAGCTGGTCCTATATTGCAACCACTGTGCCATATCCTCTCCCTTATTCACTCTACTTTTGTTTTTTTGATGTATATATATTGCTGTCTGGGATATCGTTGGTGAAATGCATGAAGTATGGATATCCCTACGGCACCATCTCACTACTAACAGCACTCTCAATAGGTTATGCATTTTCTCATTTTAGCTAGAAAAGATAAGCAAATTCTTAAAAAGCCCATCCATTAGATTATCAACTCAAAACCTAAAATAGATTTGTCTTGCTTTTGTGAATAGTAGTGTTACACTGTTTACGGATTCTTCTTGTTTTTCATACTTTCTCTCTCTCTCTCTCTCTCTCTCTCTCTCTCTCTC
>FXXK01000499.1:113039-135704 GCA_900184695.1 Betula pendula | reverse complement strand
TTTTTTTCACAAAAAATAATTAAAAGTTATTTATACTTTATATGACATCAATTATTTTTTTTTATTATAATTTTAAAAGATTCCAGAATAGAGAGGTCTTCAATGGCTACAATAAATTATATATCAACAAATGATCGATAACCTTATTAGGATCACAACATGAAGTAATTATTTTGGAAGTGATTATTTATTTTTATTTTTTTTATACGAGAACTCTTTTAAGGCAGGATTACTTTGTGTATCCACTTCTGTCAGATAAATCTAATACCCATGTTTCGCACCACTCTCAGCATGGATTAGCTGAGTCGTAGACTTTGCCTGGGGCCGGGAGCTAGCTCTAAGAGACAGTTTGTACTCAGTGAGTTTTGAACTTAAGACCAGTACTCAAAGTCTCAAACCTTTACCGACTGAGCCAATCCTTTGGGTTGTTTTGGAAGTGATTTTGTCTGGGCATTACCCACAAAAACCACCGTAAGAGAGCTTGAGACATCCAGATTTTAAGGAGAACCACGGCTGTGAGACACCAGACTTGGAAGGGAAAAATCACGGCCGTCAACAGGAAACATGGGACCTGTGTTTTCCAGCTCTCAAAGCTATATATATATATTATATATGAACAAGACTTTACATCGGTTTCAACCAAAACTCACTATTGTTGTCTTCATTCTTTTAGCTTAAAAGCACATGCCATTTTTACGGACGCGTCAACTCTGTTGGGCATCTTCTCATATCAATCCTGACGTTGAGGGCATCCTTATTTTCATTATCAATTAATGGTGTTCAAATTAGTTTTCTGCACTTTAACTTTCAAACAGAAAAAAAAAATAAAAAAAAAAAAAAAAAGAAAAAGAAGTTTGGCAAAGTTCATGATTTTACTGTTTATAAATATTGATTAAATAAGAAAAAATATTTCTACTTTTTATATCACATCAAATACTTTTTAACAATTTTTTTTTTTTTCACTTTTTATTATTATTCAAATAAAATACTTACTAAAAAATAAATATTTTTTATTTTTTCATATAAAAAGTTTACAACATTATTTCTATTTTATACCACATAACAAAAATTAATAACTCACAACCCCAATTCAAAGCTTTTGACAAACATACCCATCTTTCTGCGGTCTTTGGAGTCTGTCAGGAGTTCCCTACTAAGAACATCTCTAGCAGGAGAGGCAAATAACCATAATAGTCAAATTTGACTATTATCAGCAATTTTTTGTTTCCAGCAGAATAGCCACTTTAGCCTATTTTTTTATAACATGAGGAGCCTATTTACTGTTCATACTACAAAAAATATTTTATTATTTTTTCTCTCTCTTCTCTCTTTCACTTTGTCCTCTCTCCCACGAAGTCGCTGTTCACAATCTTCCTCCTCATCTTCTCATTCCTCTCTCCCCCATTCACTTCTACAATTTTTTTTTTGGGATGAATTCTTTTGCAATTCGAACCAAGAAAGCAAGAGTTTGAGAGAATCGTGGAGGAGAACATGGCCGCTCCAGCTTCCGTTGTGTCCAAGAAGCTCGCCTCCGACTGGTTTGGGTGGAGCAGGAGACCGGGAGGAGCTTCGCTGGTTTGGATTGTTGTTGATAGTTGATTTGGGTATTTGGATTTATTGCTGTTGATATGGCCGACTGGGTGTTGATTTGGGTTGTGGTGGATTTGGGTGTTTGGATTGTTGTTGTTGACAGTGGCTGATTGGGTGTTGGTTTGGGTTGTGGAGGAGAGATGATCTGCGAGAGTGAGAAAGAAGATGAATGTGGTTTGTTGCTTGACATGGAAGATGGATGTTTGCTGCTGCTGTACTAGTGCGGAGAGAGACGAGAGCATAGAGAGAGATGAGAGGAAGACGATGCGGTGTTAAAGAAAATAATAAAAAAATGATTAAAAAATAATATTTAAAAAAATAGATAGTGAAATAAATATTCTGCTGGAGTTTGTAGTAAAAAGTTAGTAGTTAAAATAAATAAAGTGATATTTTAAGTAGCTAAAGTAGAGATTGGTGCTGGAGATGCTCTAACATGGCTATGTACATGCCTTCAAAGTTGACTCTCTAATCCACAGTAACTGGCCGTACTGAATATGAGCCGCTCCAGCACTTTAAAATCTAGATTTTAAGTTATTATTTTTATTATTTTTTATTTCACCATCACACATTTGATTCTTTGTATGCATGCATGACTTTCGTCAGATATATTTTTTTAATTATTTATTTCACCATCACACGTGATTCTTATAATTCATGCAAATTGTATCATTGTCGTGATTTTTTTTTATTTTTTTTTGTCGTTTTGGTCATTAATAAGAAAATATGTTGGATCATCATTAACTTGGGCGATTATGAAAAGCCAGTAAAGAAAAAGGGGCATCAACGGGAAGGTATGGTCTAGCTGGAAGCAACTAGCTGCGAAGCCATTTGAGTATTCAATTCAATCATGACCTGCACTGCCCTCGTGCTTCTCAATTATCATCCATCAAAGGACTGTAATCTTGGGATTAATCAATAATAATAAGGGTTAAATTTTATTTTAATACTTATAATTTGAACCAAAATTAAATACCCATTCTGATTTTAAAAAGTGACACATATAATATTTAACATTAAACAAAAGCTTCACTTGGTACTTCCGTCAAAATTTTATCAAAATTTTTAATAAAATTCTACATAAGCAATCCTAAGATTACAATATCTGTCCTATAAGTCACATGTGTATGTTAACTAGACAAATTTTATAACGTAACAATATATAACAGGTGGTAATTGTGATTTTTATAACGTGTAGGATCCTAAAAATGATAAAATAATAATAATAATAATAATAACTAAAAAAACAATTCTAAAACTTGGGGTGGCCGGATACCCCATTGCCCCGTTCCTGATGAGATGCATTAGATAGGATGCATGCATGAAAATGGATGGATAATCACGACCGCTACTTTTGCTACTCTATTCTTTTGAATGCACAGATTCATTTGATGGGATGCATACATGAGAAACTATTTCGTGCTTTCTGGGGTATTGGGTAAATTAAGGAAAGTTCAGGACCACTCCTGATAACATTGCTGTATTTGGGAAATTCCCACGTGATTCATTTCTCACTTTTCGTTGCCCTTTTCCTCTCATCCATGAGTAGTCCACCTGCCCACTAGGCAACTTGTGCTGAAATGATATATCATCAATGTTTGTATAGGCGCCCACGAATCAACCTTGTGTTTCTATTGGGCCCATCTCCTTCCTTTCTCTGCCTTGGCGTGTGAGAGAATCGAGTCCTCCATAAATTGCGCTGGCCATACTTCTTCTTAATAAGTACCTCCATCATTTACACACACAAACAACACACAATGTAACTTCTTTTACAATTCTATCTAACTTCTTTTATATATATATATATAAACAAATACAAAGTAAGTTAGATGGAGTTGAACATGAGAGTTTGACACTAAGCATTACTCTACATATATTAGAACAAAATTCTTGGAAGACAAGAAGAGTTAAAAAACTACACAAAAGTCGTAGGAGTTATCTTAATAATGAGGAGTTAATGTAAATCACTTGAAGTGGAAGAGTTTGAAAAGTATAGTAGAGAATTACTAAGGTGTAGAGTCTTAATAAGTATAGTTGTAACGTGTAAGAACTTATGAATTGTATATGATTCATATAAATTGTAAGACAATTCCTCCCATTGATTCATGGGAGCTAAGCATAACAATATTTTGCATTCTTACATGGTATTGGAGCAATTTGGCTAATGCCACTATTTGATTATTGGTTTTTCTCTCTTTGAAGCTCTAAAAAAAAAAACCGTGACCCAAAAAAAAAAAAAAAAAACTCCATTGTTCCTCTTCAATCACCAAAAACTATCTTAAGCCACAACCTATATCTTTTGTACTGTTACAACACGACCAACGTTGTTCTTGTTTCTTGCCCGCTATCTCCATTGTCTCTTTGAGTCATTTTGTTGAGCATCTTAGCTACTCATATAGCAAATCACCCCAGTTCATTAAACTGCATTGATAAAGCTCTTGGACAACATTGTCCTACCTTTTTTAGTTTTGTGGTGTTTGGCCTCTCTCTTTTCTTTCCAATTTTAGCTTATGGTCCTCTCCATTAAAGGATGTCATCAATCCTTTGGTATTTGGCTTGTTCACCAACATCGCAGGACCCACATCTAGTCCTTACCTTTGTCTTCTTTCTTCTTTACACCATCGCAAGACCCACATCTTTAATTTGGTCCTTCCTTTTTTCACCAACAGGTTACAAGTCTTCATGGAATTAAAAAAAAAAAAAAGACCTGCATTGGTCCTTAGAGCTCATGAAAACTTATTTTTGTCCAATCATCAGTCTCGATCCAATCAAGTTTTAGGCTGGTTGATCCTGTCTTTCAACCAAGCCCACCAACTCCTAGTGATACACGAGGCTCATAATTTGATCCGACCTACGAGTCTCAGATTACTAGCCTGTTTTTTACCCTGATTCACTACGATTCAGAACCTTCTCACTCAGTTCACTCCGATTCAACCAATTTTTCAAAGTATTCAAATCAGTTCAACCCGATTCATAGCATTTTCATCCAGTTTTCTACCCGATTCAGCTCCATCCAGTGGGTTTTAGGCTACAGTAACCAATGTCCAAGTCACGGCCATAGTTGCCTTGTCGGCCAAAGAAGCCAATGTTTCAATTCAGGCCATAGAAGCCATTTTTCAATCCTTTGATGTTCAAGATCAAACCTCAACGTACGTGATCGATCTACTGTTTGGTTTGTGAGGGCATATTAGAACAGAATTTTTGGAGGATAAGAAGAGTCAGAAGAGTATGCAAAAGTCATAGCAGTTACCATAATGATGAGGAGTTACATGAGATATAAATCACTTGAAGTAAAAGAGTTTGTAACATGTCATGGAAAATTGCTAAGGTGTAATAAGTGTAGTTGTAACATGTAAGTACTGATGAGTTGCATGTGATTCGTTATAAATAGAAGACATGCTACGTTACTATATATGAAAAATGATAGCATGCATTAGCAATCTCAAAAGAAAGGAAATATTGCTTTGTAAGCCGGCCAACTGATCAAGGAATAAAACACTAGTGCTAATTCACCACATCATCAAATGGTCTCGGCCACTTCCTATAAGGCTATAAGTTGATATGAAGAAAATTAGGACTATGTTTGTTAAAAGGCCAACTTCCCTTTCTATTTTTTTTTCCTCCATGATCAACCTCCATTCTTAATATTCTATCAATCATTTTTTAATTATATCATATCACTCATTTTTTATTGCTATTCCAATAAAAAACTTACTAAAAAATAAACAAATTTCACTTTTCAATACAAAAAATTCACATAATTCTTTCTACTTTATATCATATAAATTATTTTTTATTACTATTCTAAAACAAAAACATCCATAAACTTTTAACAAACCCACCCTAGAGAACGGGAAAGCCCCATTGTATTTGTAATATTTTTTGTTACTTTCTTTAGTTTATCTATTGAAAACACAAAAAATAAAATAAGGGATAAATATACTTTAGCTCATTGAACTGACATTCATTTTTATTTAGCCACATGAATTGATAGCTGTGATACTTGAGTCTATTAAACTACCATGTTGTTGTAACTTAGTTTCATTTGTTAGTCTTGACCGTTATGGTGGATGAAAAAATGGTCACGTATTACGCACATGACCACTTTTTCTGTCATTCTTTTTATAATATCCCTCATCTATTTAAAACTAAAAATAATTAAATAATAATAAATAAAAAAATGAATTGACACCAAAAAAATAAAAGAAGGTTGATTTTGGGTGGCTCACCCCAAAATATTGCTAAATAAGGTTATGTAAGCTTTGTTTAAGGTTAATAGGAATGCTTTGATTGTTAAGAGAATGAATTTTGATTTTCTAGCCCATTTGAATGTTCGCATAGAGCGAGCTGAACATTTCATATTCATAGTACAACGGACGTTCGACATAGTATACCTGAACATTTGAAGTGTCACGTAACACTAATCACCACCGATCACGTCAAATCACGTGTTTAGCATGTGTGTCAAATCGTACACGAACGTTCGACACAGTACACCAAACAATCAAGACCGATGGATTGGGCTAAATTGTTAAAAAGTGACAGTTTGAAGGACCCAAATGTTATAGTTGTCAGTTTATTAGACTAATAAAAAATAGTTATCGGTTCAAGCTGCTAAAGTATATAAAATAAAATAAAATAAAATATAATAAAAGCACAATTATTAAAAAAGAACAGGTGGGCAATTTTAAAACATAGCCACTTCTCTCCTCAATAAAATGCATCCCAACAAGCACATTTATAAACGTAAAAATCTACAAAAAAAAAAAAAAAAAAAAAAAAACGTAGATATCTGCATCTTCTACAAATTAAGTCTATTTCGTTTACAACGAGAGACTCAGACATTTCTTGGCCTTTAGTTAGTGCAAGCATTCTCACACATGTTGGCTTCCGTTGATTTTTTATTTTTTAAAAATGATATATTTTTTTGCCAAACTCTCATTTATTTATTTATTTATTTTTCAGATTTATTATTGAATTTATAGGACCCAAGTAAAAGTCCTTAATATCCTCCAATCATTGATTTAAAAAGCAGATAATAAAAAATGAATAAAAGAGATCCAGAGGTAACTTGTTTTTTAAAGCGCGCAGTTTTGGTCCCCACTCTCTTTTTCTCTTTTGATATGCGAGTGCAATATTCAAATGCTCTCACAGTCTTTCTCCCACGGTCCTCAAATACCTCCCAGGACTCTAAATCGATCACTCATACACAAGAAAAAAAAAACACTCAACATTTCCTGCTTCTTTTCTGGGCAACCAAACGAAGCTTAAGCACACTTGGGTTTTAGTCCTGTGATTCTGTTTTTTGTATAGAAAGCGATTTTTCTCAGGTTGTTGGAGATTGAGAGAGAGAGAGAGTATAAGGTGGTGGAATCAGAATCGGATGGCTGAGTTTGCAGGGAAATGGTGGTGGGGTTTGAGGTCGGTGTGGATGGTGTTGTTGAATTTTGTCGTGGCTTTGGTGTTTGTTTCGGCGGAAAGGGATCTGAGACTCGGAGCTTCGAGATTCAATGGAACTGAATCCAGTTACCTTCTCAGAGCTGCAAATTTCTTATGGCAACCGGACAAATCGGGTTATCAACACGTCTGGCCGGTAATGTTCGAATTCTCACTTCTTTTACTTGCCTCGAGAATTTGAATCCTCTTCGATTCAAATAAACACAAAACATGAGAGTATTTTTATTTAAAAATAAATAAATAAATAAATGTGTAAAAATAAAAATACCCTCATGTTTACGAGAAATTTTTGGTTGACATAAAGGTTTGACATAAAGGTGCATCTATCATTACTCTTTAAAATTACTATGGATTTGAAATGGATTAATATTAAATTTTTAATTTTATAGTAATTTTAAAAATCATATCAATTTTAAGAGATAAAAGTTTAACTTCTAGTATTACTCCTGATTGAAGGGTTAATTCAGACTTGTAAACAATTATTGTGAAACAGTTGAGAAATAAAAAAGTAATTTCTAGTCCTACATTTTGACTTGTGCCATGTTTTTTTTATTTTTCTAGAACTAGTGCCATGTTGGATGTGTAATGAATCTTATGGTATAAATGAGTGAGGTGGGGTAATTTAAACATGAGTGACTGAATTTTGCTTTACAGGAGATGAAATTTGGGTGGCAAATTGTTTTGGGAACTATAATTGGATTCTGTGGAGCAGCATTTGGGAGTGTTGGTGGCGTTGGTGGTGGTGGCATTTTTGTTCCTATGCTTAACCTCATTATTGGGTTTGATCAAAAGTCCGCAACAGCTATTTCAAAATGTAAGACAAGATGTTTTTTTNGTATTACTTAGGAAAGTTCATATAATCTTTTCAACCTATTACTCAATTAATAATATTTTTTAAAAAATTTCAATTATGACTATTTTTTTTTCAAATTGTTAATAATTGTTAATATCCTCCAAAGCCATCAAAAAGACAAAAATGACTCTACGAATTTTTTCAATAAGATAAAAGTATCTTTATAAATTCGTAAAAAAAAAAATTAATATTTTATTTTATTTTTTAAATATTTTTTTAGAAAAACAAAAATCTTTATAATTTTTTTTAATTTTAAATTTGACCAATTGGGTAATAGTGTTTTTGATTTTGATTTTTTGTTTTAGTTTTTTCTTGAATTTTTTATTTTATATTTTTAAGGTTATTTTCGTTATTATGAGAGATAATGACAGTTATTTGATAGTTTAGAAATGAAGAGATTGTTACCATTGAAAAGTTTGAGGGACATTATTAATTAGATAGTAATTTGAAGGAGCACGTATGTAGACTTTTTTCAATTACTTATTTTTTCAAAAGGATATTCTTAAATTTTTTGGAAGCCTGTGCAGATTAAATACCTGATCTTCTTGAATCTTAAGATAGAGAATGGTAGAATAAATTATTACCAAAAAAAAAAAAAGAGTAAAGGGAACATGTCGTATGCTGTTTAGAAAGATTAAAAGGCCAGTTTGTCCGGAGATAAAAAATAATTGTTCTACAGAGACTTTTTAAACCACTTGGCTTCTCAAAAGGAAAAGACTTATGAAACCTTTTATGATACATTTGGTACGCATAAATAGCTATTTTTGTAAAATAATGTTATTTAGTAGATTATTATTTGACTGACATACATTGTGATGACGTGACAGTGACAATTAGAAGTTTTTTTTTTTTTTTTAAAAAAAAAACAAAACAAAAAAACTAGTGTTGGTCTAATAGGTGATTTTTATTGTCACATTACCAAGTTGTATGATAATTGTATAGCGGTCTACTAAATAACATTACTTTTTTCCTAACATGAAGAATAATTATTCCTCTCAAAAAGAAAAAAATAGGTATTCCACCGAGAATAGAATATGTAATGGAGCAGTAATTTCCATCAGCTTGGGCTGAATGACTGTTCATTCAGCCCAGATTGGATGGGAATAAAAAAAAAAAAGATTATTTTTTTAATAATGTGGGTTCTACAAAAAAAGAAAAAAATGTATGACTGTTCATTCAGCCCAAGCTGATGAGTATAATTACTCTATGTAATGCTCCAAAAATTATAATTCTTATAAAATAATATTGGGTGTGCTAGTATCTTGCTCTTCTTAATTTTAAATATGCTATTGTATCATTTTGCATTGGAAATATAAACAATACATGAAACAAGTATTTACATGTGGAAAGATGAGTTCACCGCTCAGTAAACAAGTAATTTAGTGCAAGTGTGCAATTGTGTGAACATTTTATATCTCATCTATTTTTTTTTTTTTTCTCTAATTGAATGGGAAAAAAAGGGTAAAATGAATTTTATATCTCATCTAGGATCATACGTAAAACAAACTTTGCTGAATCCATTACATCATTGCTCTGAAAACACTTTTATCATAAACGAATTGCATTTTACTGAAAAAATAAAATCGCTTTGCCGTAAACATTCCTTTCACTAATACTTTAATATTTTTACTAAAACATTTAACACTTCACTGTAAACTTTTCTTTTCATAAACACGTAAACATCGTCATCATTTTCATTATTATGCTATAATCTTTTCTTTCGTAAACACTTTCTCATTTCATGGAAAACATGTCTTTTACTATAAAACCATACTGTTACACTTCATCCTTTTATAAAAAAAAGATTTCTCTTTAATGTAAAACTATATTGTAAATGCTTTATCCTTTTATAAAAACATTTCTCTTTACTATAAACCTATGCTGTAAACACTTTATCATCTCAAAGAAAACATTTCTCTTTTACTATATATGGTTGCCGTTGGTAGGCCCGGTTGGACGGTGCAGCAGGCGATAGCCAGCAATGAACTTCGATCTGGTGGTCGCAGTCACCAAATCGGATGGTCCGACCATCACTGTGCGCAGGGGCGGAGCCACATGGCCCCTTGGGGGGTTTATGGCACCCCCCAAATTTTTTTAGTTTTTTTTAATTTTTTTAATTTTTTAAGATAAACTCTTAAAAATTTAATTTTGACCCCCAAATATTTTTTTTTTCAATTTTGCCTCAAAATTTTAATTTTTTTTAAAATATACCCTTAAAATTTTAATTTTGATCTCCTCAAATATTTTTTTTTTCAATTTTGCCTCAAAATTTTTTAATTTTTTTAAAATATACCTTTAAAAATTTATTTTTGACCTCCAAATTTTTTATTTTTTTTTTAATTTGGCCCCCCCAAATTCAAAAGGCTAGCTACGCCCCTGACTGTGCTGTGGTTGGGGGTTGTGCCGACCAGGAAGAGAAAGTGTTATTTATGTTATTTTTATAAGTAAGAATATTTTAAGAAATCTGATTCCATTCCTCAGTTAGAAAACGCCTTCTTGAACTAAAACGTATGGTTGCTTCCTTGTAAAACGCCTTCTCGAAATAAATTGAACCACAGAAGGAATCCACTATTACATTAAACTATGCTGTAATTAACAAAGTCATAAATTATTCCATCTGTTTGTGTCAGGTATGATCATGGGCGCAGCAATCTCAACTGTTTACTACAACCTTAAGCTAAGGCATCCTACAATTGATATGCCCATCATTGACTACGATTTGGTATTGCTCATCCAACCAATGCTTATGCTGGGCATTAGTATAGGAGTGTCTTTCAATGTTATATTTGCTGATTGGATGGTCACAGTTTTGCTTATCATTCTCTTTATAGGTATTGTATTTTTTTTTTTTGTGAGTTCCTTATTGGTATTGATTAGTTGAACTATAGTTTCTCTTGCTAGGCATTTTGCTCTGAAAATACCCTGATAGATTCTGTGGCTTGCAGGCACATCAACAAGGGCATTCTTTAAGGGTGTTGAAACATGGAAAAAGGAAACCATTATGAAAAAGGTAATCACATAAAGTTCTTACATAGAGATGCATGAATTTGGGCAATGTTCTCTCCATTGGAAACGGAAGCTCTTCCATGTGTTTTAAATAGGGCTGTAAATGAGCCCGCCTGTTCGCGAGCGCGCTTGATACCCGCTCGGTTAAACTCGACCCGAGCTCGAGCTCGGTACAATACAAACCCGCTCGTTACTGTAAAAGCCCGCTCGATTAGTTAGTGATACATACCCGACTCGCTCAACTAAGCTCGATAGGGGCTCGCGAGCCTACCTCGTTAAGGCTTAAATAGACCGGCTCGTTTAAGGCTCGAATAAAACAGCTTATTATTATCATTATCATATGATTTAAGTTATCTAACATTGTATTTATCACTTATGCCATATAATTATATTAACACTAGATCAAATGATAATAGGAATATGATAAAAATTTGTTAGGTTTAGTCATTATAATTTATATCATTGATTCATTATCATTATATACTTATCATTATCACTATCATATGATTTAAGTTATCGAACATTGTACTTATGTCATATAATTATATAAACACTAGATCAAATAATAATAGAAATAAGATAAAACTTTGTTAGGTTTAATCATTATAATTTATATAATTGATTCATTATCATTATATACTTAGCAATGCTATTAATATAGTATCAAATTAAATTATTAGTATTATAATGAACAATGTATATTATTAACATATACTAAACTAATACTATTAAGTTAATAAATCAATTAATTAAAATAGGTTATAAGTAGGTTATAACTTAATAAATGAGCCGAATTGCCCATTTAAGGCTCGAAAAGCCTTAAATGAGCATAGTTGGCTCATTTAAGGCTCGAAAAACCTTTTTATCAAGCTCGGGCTCGACTCGTCAAAGCCTTTTAATCGAGCTCGAGAACTCGCGAGCTTGAGCTCGAGCTCGAGCTCGGGTATTGTCTAACGAGCCGAGCTTGAGCTGGGGTTTCTAAACCCGGCTCGAGCTCGAGCTCGACTCGTTTAAATATTTTCTTAAACGAGCCGAGCTAAAAATCTTAAAGCTCGACTCGCTTGACTCGATTACAGCCCTAGTTTTAAATATGTTTTCTTTCATCACATTTGAAAGAAATAATTTTTGTTCCATGTATAAGATAATTTGAGAATTACAACAAAGCTTTGAGCTTTGTTTGATCACACTCTTCTTTTTTCTTTTATCCCTTTTGTTTTCTCTTTTCAAAACAAAAATATTAACAAATAACTAAAAACTCAAAACACTAACAAAATACTAAAAACTACTTTCACCTTTATGTGACATTAGAACTTTTTTTTTTTTGTTAAAAAAAAATAAAAGAACTATCTAAAAAGCATTAACAGACTGAGCAATGCATCTTCTCTAGAATACCACATTTAATGATAACTTCCACTTTTTAAAAATTATATTTTAAGTGGATTTATGCCTTCATAGCCTCATGGTGTGCTGAAAAACCTTGGGAAAGGCATTCATTTTCACATTTGGTCAAAATGCCCTCTTTTTTTTTTTTGTTATTAGTATTAAAATTAATGGCTTACCATTGGATCAATTTTTCAAATTTTAGGAGGCAGCTAAGCGACTAGAGTCAAATGGTGAGTTGATCCACTGTTCCTTTTATTATATAAAAAAATCATAGTGTTAGCATTGCTTGGAGTTGATTTGTGAAATCATCTTTTAGGCTTGTTGTGTCTATTAGGTTCTAGTGGTGCAGAAGTGGAATACAAGCCTCTTCCTGATGGCCCAAGTAATGGCATTCAAAAGGACACCAAAGAACTAGAGGTAAGATAGCCCTGGTCAGCTGTTATCAGTACCACAGAATTCTAGAAGCTAAATCAATATAAACATTGCAGGTTACTATTCTTGAGAATGTTTACTGGAAGGAACTTGGACTTCTTGTTTTTGTTTGGGTTGCATTCCTTGCCATTCAGATTGCCAAGGTTTTGTCTTTTCTACTGCATGTTCTAACCAGTCAAAAATTTTATTTCATTCAATCTCTCCTTAATGATGTACCATCAATGGCTCGTTGTTAAATAATCATCTCCCATTGACAACAGAGTCATACAGCTACTTGTTCGACAGCATACTGGGTATGGAACTTGTTGCAGGTATTTCTATTGACATTAAAGGCCTCCTATGTTCTTTCCTCTCTGTATGTGTAGTTTTTGTTTGTTTCGCCGGGGTGTTACTATGTTTAGCACAATTACCTCACACCATCTACAGATCCCTGTTTCTTTTGGGGTATCTTTGTATGAGGCAGTTAGCCTTTACAAGGGACACAGAGTAATTGCATCGGCTGGAGATGAAGGGACAAATTTTCGAGTCCATCAGCTGGTTATCTATTGCATCTTGGGTATACTGGCAGGGGTAGTTGGTGGGCTGCTTGGACTAGGTGGAGGCTTTATTATGGGTCCACTATTTTTGGAGCTGGGAGTCCCCCCTCAGGTGAGTTTGTGGTTTTCATTGAAATACACAAAATCATTCATCATTCATGTACATGTAGTTTTTGAAATTATCTGGAAGTCGTTAATTTCTGGAAAATTGTGAATATTTTGCAAACTAATAGTTAAGCAAATAGAAATTCACTCATCTTCTTCTTACTTAGAAAAAAAGAACAAGCCTGAGCAGATCGGGGGGTGGGGGAGGAGGTTGAGTACGGTGGACAAAATTAGAAAGTTAAAGCTTTTTGGATAATTGGGTCTCAAGGAAACTCAAAACTGAAAACCTGTATTGATGTAGAATTGCTATTAGTCTAAGATGCATGCATATCTGCTTGGGCAAATAATAGAAAATAAAGATGAACAAGAATCTGGTTGTTTACAATTACATCCTTTATAACTTCTGTGCAGGTCTCAAGTGCCAGTGCCACCTTTGGAATGACCTTCTCTTCATCTATGTCTGTTGTGGAATACTACCTTCTGAAACGTTTTCCTGTCCCTTATGGTAATTCAGAACCACACAATACCCATATAATTCTCTACAGTTGTGCTTTCTCATTCTTTTGTTCAACTAATAACATCTTCACAAGGCAAACTATAACGACCCAAAGAAAGCGTTAGCCATATCTGCACTATCACTCTAAAAAGACTAGTCAATTTAAAACTTTTCTAAAATTCTTTATAAAGCTTACTTTCACTTAATAATTAATCAATGTGAAACTTATTACTCATAATTATTTCTATAAATCATCTACTTTATGTGTGTTATTCTTTATCTTTCCAATATAGGACCGAGTTGTTACACAAAGGGACTATGATTCATCTAAATTTCTTTGTCTTGATCATTTGCAACTTTTGTGGCAGCTCTCTACTTCGTTATCGTGGCTACTATTGCAGCCATGGTAGGGCAGCATATTGTGAGAAAGTTGATCATTTTATTTGGGAGGGCATCTCTAATCATATTTATTCTAGCCTTCACTATATTTATTAGTGCAATTTCACTAGGTGAGTATCATTGTTCCCTTTTACTTGGTCCAGTAAAATACGCATCTCCATAAACTTCAAAATATGTGAACTGGAATTCTCAAAACATTTTTATCTGTTTATTAGGTGGGGTTGGCATATCAAACATGATTATGAAGATTCAACAGCACGAATACATGGGATTTGAGAACCTCTGCAAGTATGATGCATAGCGTGTTTCTTTTCTTTACCATATTGCCTTTCCCTTTGTAAACTGGTTCATATGGTCAAAGATGACCCTTGCTTGTTTTCAGTTCTTCAAAAATTTTGCTGTTCACACGTTGTTCATGAGAAATTTGGCTGCCAGAAATACATATGAGAAGAAGGTGAAAGAATTATGAAGATTTGGTAAAGCTTACCAAAACCGTGTGTTCCTTTCGGCGTAAAAATTTTCAGCAATCATTTTTCGTGTTTTTTGGTATTTGGTAGGGCGAAAAATCATAGTCAACGGAAACTATTTTTAGTTTGACCGAAAAATTTTCTTTAATTTTCGTAAAATGGTTTATCCTTTTTAAAACCGTATACTATTTTCCAAGTTTGAGCTTCTTATTCTCAAATCGCCGGACTACAGTCAAAGACACCACTAAACCCCGCCAGAACCATGTCGAGACCCGTCCGTACTCCATATGGACCTGGTCGGGACACTACTTGGACCTTGCTAGGACCCCGCCAAGACCTAGTTGGGACCCCGCCAGGACCAAGTTAGGACCCGCCGGGACCCAGTCGAGGCATCATTAGGACTCGATTGGGACCCCATCAAGACCTAACCGGGACATTGTCGGAACTCGATTAGGACACTGTCGGGAACCGATCAGGACACTGCCAAGACCCAACCCGGTCGTGACCCCGCTGAGACTTGTCCGAGATATAACCAGGACCCAACCAAGATATCGCTGGGACTTGGTCAGGACATTGTTGGGACTCAACCAGGACATCGCAAGGACCCGGGCAGGACACTGTTGGACCCAACTAGGACACCACCGGGATATTACCGAGACCTAATTAGGACACCGCTAGGACCCAACTGGCACACCGCAGGAAGCCGACAGGATATTATTGGGATTCAGTTAGGACACTGCCGAGACCTTGTCGTGACCCCGCTAGGACCCGATCGGGATATCGTCGGGACCCGATCGTGATCTCTCCCGAACTCGATTGGGACATTGTCGAGACCTGGTCGGGACACTGCTAGGACTCGGCTGAGACACCACCCGGACCCTATCGGGACTCGATCGAGACACCTCCGAGAACTGATCGAGATACCATCGAGACCCCATAGGGACCCGGGCGGGACTCCACCGAGACCCGCCTAGGACATTGCCAGGACCCACCGGGACATCGTCGGAACCCAGTCGGGACTCGACCGGGACCCTGCCATGACTCGATCAAGACCTTGTCGGGACATCGTTGGGATACTGTGGACCCAGTCGTGACCTAGTGGGGACCTTGCCTGGACTCGATCGGTACTTGGTCGCTAGTTGGTCCTGACGGGGTCCCGAACAAGTTCCAGCAGTGGTCCAGCAAGGATCTGACTGTGTTTTGGCTCTGGTCCAATGATATTATTAATACGATATATTAATATTTTTAAGTTGTGAATAAAAAATAATTTTTATAAGTTAATATGATTGATTGAAAATATAAAAAAAAAATATTTGTGATTTTTCGTACGCGCTAAACAGCAGAAAATGTTTTTGGCGGAAAATATTTTTCTGAAATCATTTTCCGACGGAAATCATTTTATGCCCAAACAAACGAAGCCTTAGAGACTAAACAGTTGAGTTGTTGAAGAAAACTATAATGCTGAGCTAACCTATTGATCGCAAATGTCAATTGCATTTGGGGGTCAAGTGCATTCTGAATAATTAGCTATTCTTTAGTTAAATTTTAACTAGAAAACATATTTTTTCTATTTTAGTTTAACCACTTTTTAAAAACACCCCACATCCAACTCTCTAAATCTTTGTCTAATATATTTAAATATTCTTTTTCTTATTTTTAAAATAATGTAAAGAAAACATGCATTATTTCTAAAACAACGTAAAGAAAACATATATTTTTTCTAAAATAATTCAATGACATGAAAATTAAATTAGCTCCAACATGGTAAAACTCATCAACTTATTGACCACAAAGCCTTCATATATGTTTTTTTTTTTTGTCACCTCTTTATATCTATTTATTTGGAAAAAAAATAAAAGAAAACATAGTATAAATAAAAATTAAAGAACTCTTATAATATCCCAACCTTAGATTAGCCTAACCTAATCATATGAATCATAATAAGTCAACATGAGTAATAAAACTTTTTTCAAGAAATTGCATGAGCATAGATTTGCCACGTGAGATTTATGCATTTTTAAAGCTTAAAAGTGCATAGTTTTCAAAAAAATTTCAGCGAACATATTCTTGATATGTCTTGGCATTATTTTAGCATGGTTTTGATCTTTTATTAAAATTGAAAAATCAATTTCTGCATAAGCCCTATAGTAGCCAACCATGCAGGGGTATTTTTGTCCAATTTGTGCAATTTTCATTTAGTTAAATCCTAATTTATTTTGGTCTCTTAAAATCCTAATCCTTGAGACAAATGGAGAACCCTAAACCTATTTAAAGCCCCCTTATGTCGTGTACCCCCTAGGAGCCCCATTCTCTCACTTTTCTTCCAAAATTTCAAGAGAACGCAAACCCTACCTCCCTAAGCTTGCCGTAGACCCTCCTTGTGCTTGAAGAAAATTTTATTTTCTCTCATTCGCTCATCAAACCGATTAGTGCAGCACCTCAAGTACAAGCTCTTTCATCAATTCATCAATTCCCTTTGTGAATTTTCATATCCCCACACTTGTTTCATTCAAAAGTTTCATAAACATTGTAGTTTTCACGAAATCATGTTAGAATATGTTATGTTTGCATGGATTTACATGAGAGTATGTCATAGATTGCATGAAATAATTATTTGATGTTGTTTACTACATGTTAGCATCATTTAATCATGTTTTAGTTTCTGGTTTCGTCAGTTTTTAAAACACCCAAACCAATTTCTCTCAAAGTACCCGAAAATCATGTTTATTTGACATAGTTTTGCAAAGACAGTCTTTTTTATTTCTAATCATCAAACCAACTTGATATTTTTAAGATTAGATGTTTTTGATGCATGAAAAAGAATTTCAAAGTCCCCCAAATTAGATTGGCCAAACCTCATACATGATTTTTCTTGATACAACCTCATGTTTTAATTCCTAAATTGCATAGTTGTCGTGTGATGTTTTAAATCTTCAAAATAATTTTCAAAAACTGATTTTAGGGATGATTTTAGGTTTTGGACAGAAACTCCATAGACTTATAAATCAGTTCTAAGGCCTTTTAATCATGATTTTAAAGTATACAGACCAAACTACATCAATCTAGGCATGTTTCAAGTCATGTAGTATCAAAATATTTGTAACTTAATACAAGATAGGATATCTAAATAAGTTCATTAATCATTAAATATCCAGAGCAAATACTAAATCTTTCAAAAGAAATAACTTAAAACCAAAGTGTTACAATTCCCAAAGTATCCTTAAATCATCAATAAGTAAAGAAACTCCAAACGCAATAAATTAAAGATTCCAAATAAACACCAAATGTCATGGTTGAGTCTTAATAAAATAAGTCAAATAAATAATCTTGATCATTTCGCTATGCGTATCGCCATCACTATCCCACATGCTCTGCAACCATTCTGAGCTTAGCTCCTCAAAGGTAATCTTGACTATGTCTTTCACAAGTACATATCGCTTCACAGGATCTGCTATCTAGTTGCTGACTATCTGCGAAACACAAATGTGTTCCACAAGTGGAAAGCAAATCAAGTGTAAGTCCATGACTTAGTGAGGTAAAATCACATACAAGGCAATTATCTATTTTGTGAACTTGTAATTTTATAAAAGGTTTTGCTTTTCACATTAAAATATATCATCGTGTAAAATAGTTGATATTGATAGGAAATATGCAATGCAATATGGGTATAAGTACATGATAAATTTTGATCATACTGTCATAACTCAACTCCATAGAGTCTATTTGGGTCCTTATCCTTTCCCGATAGGATTTGCGTATTCTAAAAAGAATATCTAGTACAACACCGGTGCCTCGATGTGCACAAACTAGCAGTCATCATAAAACAGCCTGACCGGGGCTGACCTAGGTGGCCCACGTTGCTAACAATACGATATGGTCTTGACCACCATGCATACATGGTTGCACTAGTCACTCAGCTGCCATCTTGGATTCAATGGCAAAACATACATAATTTAGACCATAGGGCATTGCCCATATAATAGTAGCCATGGCATAAGGTCATGTCATACACTTTCTGTTATTTGCATGCATGATAAAATACTTACACGAATTCATCAAATCTCATAAAGTCAATTATCCCATATGCACAAAACGAAGAGTTCATATGTTCATAAAGTATAATTCGTGCAAGTAAAAGTCATGCACGGTTTCTTTCATATCAACATAGTGTGCTAAAAAAAATACCAAACATATAACAGTATCCATGTGAGATTCACTGTAACGCCCCGACAAAATCATTTAACTAGTAAATGAATAAGCGGTTCGCCTCCCAGCCTGAACTTCCTTCAGGTTAAAACTCATGGATCATACACTCTCAGATGTGAGAGTCTACAGCGGAAGACTTGTCACTTACATAAAATAAAGATAGCAACTAATACCCACAATAAAAGAATACCAAAATAACTGAAAACAATATTAATATAATATAAATACCGATGTCTATAAAAGTATGGTCAATGACCAGTCATCAAAATAACACAAAGATTACAACCCAAATTCTAAGAAATTAACAACAAAATCAAAGCTTAGCCTTCAAAACATAAAGCATGTAGGCTATGTCTATCATATCATGTCGAGAATCTCCTCCGGCTCTCCGCATCCTACTCAACCACACAAGGTTTAGCTCTTCAAAGATCACCCGGAGAATGCCCTCCAATTGGACTATACTCCTCGAATACTTCAGCATTGTCTAAACTATTTATCAAGCAATATAAGATCATAGGTAGAAAAGATAGAAGCGTAAGTCAACAACTTAGTGAGTAATAATACATATGTTATACAAGTTACCATTTTATAAACTTAGTTTATAAATTACAAGCATTGTTATTCTTAGTTGTGGCATAAACATTTTATGATAATGCAGTAGATTTATATGATATATGATAGATTCAAGAACATGTGATATGTTAACAACAAAGTCTACCTGAGACATTACCCCCTCTCAGCAGAGTTTGCGCGTCCCAAAAGACTTCTGGTACAATTTCGGTGCCCTAGATATTGCACAAACATACTATCTTATACGAACAGTCCGACTGAGTCCAACCTCGAGTGGCCCACACTAACTAGTAAAGCCGTAACTGTAACCCCACTCAAAGAATGGTTGTGCCAGTTACAAACTTTTAACCATTGGTCCAAGGCCCTCATTATTTCAAAAAAGAAGCATTTGATCATAAAATTAACTTGTAATAATAGTAAACCCATGGCCTCCTTTCTTCGCACGAGAAAGTGTACCATGTTATACGATGCAACATTAGTCTTTCACCATCTTTTATATGCATGCAATTTACAAACTCATTATTTCATTATTTTTAATCACAATCATTTTCACAAGATGGAGTTCACAGTTAATCAAAAGTAGACATTTCATGAGAGTTGTAAAAATGCATGTTTTATATATAAGATAGTCATGCTATGCGGAAAAAAAAAATAACAATAATAAGTATTTGTGTAAGTTTTTTACTCACTTGAGTCGTAGGGATCAACCAAATAGTCTTCCACGTAGTCTCTAATTTTCGAATTTGAGAAATAATCTTATCATTAGTCTTATGCCTTGAACTAAACAAATTCTAGGCCTCCAATAACCCAAAAGGACTTTTTGTCCAAGCATCAAACATTTGACCAGAAAGTCGAACGTTCTAGGCTTGAATATCGAACGTTTGACTAGGAGGGTCGAACGTTTGATATGATTCAGAAACCCATTCTAGGCTAGAACCTTGGTCATTTCTAGATTCTAACATCTCCTAAGGTCTTTCTAAGGTCTCATAAGAGGAAATAAAGGGTTCCATGCTTCAAAAACGGGATTCAAAGTGCTAAAGTCCTTAAACCCCTCAATGATCAAATCTAATACTTAAAACACAACAACTAATTAATCAAGGTAACAATAAGTAAATAACAACATAAAATGAGTTAAGCTAGGATGGATACCTCAAAAGCCCAAAAGCTTTCTCATTCTCCTTCTCCAAACTCTCTTCCTCACACACTCACAAGGGTTTCTCTGAGCTCCAATCAAGAATGAACAATAAAAAGGAGGGGTAAGGCTCCTATTTATAGGGTTGAAGCATATAGTTAAAGACTAATAGGTTTTTAGGTTCATCAAACGTTTGGTGGTACGGCATCGAACGTTATGTACTATTACCCAACAGTCCTAGGGTTTCCTTCAAACATTCCATAAAAGTATTAAACATTTGGTATGGTCTAACACACACACTGAATGCCTAACCTCAGGTGAACAAGGTGCACAGTGTATCACGACATGATAGAACGTTGGATCCAAGAATCGAACATTCTATGGAAGCATCAAACGTTCCACGAAATTCTTCGATCGTTCTCCCAACGTCTAAGGCTCCAAAACAACTCCTTAAACTTGTTAAATCTTTGGAGCATTACATTCACTCACCTAAGTTGTGGGAAAAGTGTCAACATCGACCTCGAACTCACCAAGATGATTTTCTGCAAAAACCCTAGTGTTAGACAACTCTTTCGGACCAAAAACACTAACCTAGGACCTAAAAACTGACAAAACAGGGTATTGGAACATGACGTAGCGGAAGACTTGGTAAACAAATTAGAAGCGTCTGCGTCTTCTGACTAAAAGATAAAATAAGCCCGCAGGCTTAAAAATAACAAACTCCGCAGAGTATTTGAGAGAAATTCTCTGATTGATAAATATTCAATTGTGTGTTTGTTTACAATGTAGACTCACATATTTATACTAGTAGGAAACCTAGAAAAAACAAATAAACCTAGTCCTAGTAGAATAAGTAAACCTAATCTTAGTAGAACAAGTAAACCTAATTCTAGTAAGGAAATAAATAAATACAAGTCTATAAAGGAAAGGAAAAAGTAAATACAATCCTGAAAAGGAAATAAATAAAGGTTTAATAAAACTTTATTTATTTTTATTTTTCAGTAGAATCCTAATCTAAAATAGAAAATTAATAAATTGATTTTTGTGTCAACCGAATACGGTTGACAATCAGCAATGATCGTGACAAGATCTTTCCTTCTATACTTCCATTGTCTGAATCTGAACAAAAATCTTCTTGAACGACACTTTCTCAATATGTTATTTGCTATTTTTCTTATTTTGGAATTTACCGAAAATATGGGTAAATTCCGTCCTACATCAGACGCCCCCACTTGAAAAAAACTCGTCCTCGAGTTTTCTTTGTGATATGGCACGCGTAGCTCCTCTGGAGAAAGGTACTTGGAGAAATCTACGTAGATAGCATCAAGACATGTCTTTTCCCTATTGTCTCTTTCTATAAAAATTTCCCCAACAATTTCTTTTTGAATATCATTTTCAACTTTACTATTTTCTTCAAAGGAATCGACATTGCTCTTTTCTTCTGTGGTGATCGTGATGAGTTGTGCATGTGGTGGAGGAGATGGTAGATGTTCCTCCATTGGTGCAGTTGTTGAAACAAATGGTAGTGGCTGCACAAATTATTTCTCTAACGGCAGCTCCACCAAATTAATAACCTCCACATTATTTTCACCGTAATTAATATTCTCTTTATAGGCGGGGTGCCTATTCGGAGATTTAGAATCATGGTTATGGATAGCTTCAACACAACCTCCATATTTGTTAACAAACGTATCGATACTTCGCTTCATATCATCCAAGATTTTCCACATTGATTGTAGTACTTGTTCTTGAAAGTGTGCTTGTTGTGATCGAGCATTTGATCGCTTGATATATTGCTGGTAGTCAGTTCTTGAAACAAACTCTCTCTCACAAATGAATTCGTTAGAGTAGTTGTAATTGTAGTATGAATTGGCCATCGAATCCAGATAATGCCGGCTCGGATACCCCATGAATTCGGCTCTTGAACGAGCCCCTCCCCTACAAGCGGCGTTGTTGAAGAGGTTTCTACTGTTGTTCAGGTAACCATCGAACAGGATAACGCCTGCTCTGATACCAACTGACGTAGCAGAAGACTT
>FXXK01000499.1:90971-112098 GCA_900184695.1 Betula pendula | reverse complement strand
ATTTTGGAGTTTCCCTAATCACTTATAAAGTCTAGTTTCACCTAGTAACTAGGCAATGTGGGACTTAGCATTCATGATTCTCTTTATAAACCACGTATTCTATGTGGGTTATTCTTCATCTTCCCAATATAGGATTAAGGTGTTACAATATGAGACTTGGGTATTACAAACTCTCCCTTGTTATACATTGCTTCAGTACCACATGCCCTGGCATTATTAGGTGGTTTTGATACCATGCACATCATTCATATGGCCAAGAAAGTATTTTTCAAACGTTTCATTCTTTCATGCAATCATTTCCTTTTCTTCCCAGGATCGAAACCTTGTTTTGATAAAATTTGTAACGACTCAAGGAAAAGCGCTAACCACATTTGCGCTATGATCCCAAAAAGACTAGTCAATTTAGAGCTTCCCCCTAAAATTTCTTATAAAGCTCAGCTTTACCTAGTAACTAGGTAATGTGAGACTTAACACTCATGACTATCTTTAAAAACTACCCACTCTATATGAGATACTCATTATCTTCCCAATATGGGACCGAGGTATTACATCTACGGTTTAAATAATAAAAAAGAACTCCAATCAACCCGTTATGGTCTCTAACATCTTAAATAACAACAACAATGATCAACCAACGCCCACATGTTGAAAACACACTTAGATCATTACTGACCAATGGAGAAAAACAATATAACGATGAAGAATGCAATAACAAATCATCTCACTAACCTTATGGGGCTTAAAAACTCCTGGAAACACTCACAAACTAACAAAACAACGACTCTCTCTTCACCACGATGCTACGATAACCTCTCGGTAACTTGAAATTTGTGCAACATAGTTTGGTGAAGTTTAAGGACAAATATATAGACGTTATGGCCGCACTATAGCTGCAGAAAACTCTAAAATTGCATTCTGACGTTGAAGGATCAATCCTTAGGATTTCTAGCCCTGATTGATCCTCTGGGGTTAAGGATTGATTCTCCAGGTCAGAAAATGACCTGGAGGTCCTTTCAAGCCCATAAACTCATCCCAAACCTTTCAAACTTGATTCCAACTAACCTTAGAATCCATAATACTTAATCTATTGACTAGGGTAATGAGATTGACTTAGTTGGGTCTTGTGATTCAGGTTTCTAGTTGCTAGTCGATCTACTTCAATAGAGAGGTAAGTAATACAGCCTCGCCTATTTTAAGTTCTATTTTATGATATAATTGCATGTTATATTTTTCGAAATGTGATCACGTGTTATATATGTTTTATTATAAAAATTCTTTTATTAAATTCTGATTTCATTTATGAACATGTGTTACTTATTAAAGAAATGAGATTTCTATTGAAGAAAGAAAACATCTTTTGTAACGCCCTAGTGAAATTAATTAACTGATAATTAATTTTATGGTTTATTTTTCAGCCTTAACCCACAAGAGATAAGACTCAGGAATTTCACACTCGTCGAAAAAATTCTGCAATGGAAGATTTTTTACTTACATACAAAGATAACTAAAACCCACAAGCATGAAATAATGCTAGAGTAAACTAAAGCATGTCGTGGCGGGTGTCTCCTCCACCTCTCCACATACCAATCAGCTACTCGAGACCTAGCTCCTCAAAAATTATCCTAAGTACGCCATTCAAAAGGACATGACGCCTCTCGAGGAATGATAAGTGCTGAATTTTTCACATTCAAGCCTCTGAATTCACATATGTTAACCTTTTAGTTTCATTATAATATGATGTTTTGTGTTGTTTTTACGTTTTCTTGTATTCTTCAGGTTTTGAAAGAAAAACAATCAATTCTATCAAGTTTTGAGCTTAGAAGACATTTTGGTGAAAAGTTGAAAAAAATGGCTCAAGCTACTTCTAAAAGGGCTCGAGTGCAATTGGGCTCAAGCGCAATTCAAAGTGGCACGAGCACAAAAGGCCTTGAGTGCATTTCAAAAGGACTCGAGCGCTTTTGTGCGCTATAGCAGAAACATCGGTAGATTCAGAAAATGAAAGATGTTATTCAAAGTCCAATGCGGAATTGGAGTTGTGGGTTACACGAAATCAACTAGAGTTACTCTAAAATTCTATAAATACATCATGAATTTGTCCAAAACAAACACACAAGCTTTGGGAGAGGAATCAGATGCTGCATCGGATAAGGGTTTTCAAGTTCTTTTTCTTTCTTCCTTTATTTACTTGTCCTGTATGTAAATGATTTTAGTCCGATTAAGTTGTAACTAATACTTTAGTTTGGGGCTCGATTGAAGCTCTAGTCATGTCTCTTTAAAGTTTTGATTATTTTGCTACAACTATTTATGATTCTAAATTGATTATTTTTGGANTTTTTGTTCGTTCTTCATGTAGGTTGTGTTTATGCTTAGTCATCATATGCATAGAACATAAGAAGAGTGTTATATAGTTCAATTTGGATGACCGAGTTCTGAACCTATTAGAGTAACAAAAGAACCAATTTCAGGTTCTTGAAATAATCAACATGAAGCACCTGGAATAGATACTATGTTCTAGATTAAGTGTGTTTGCCGATTTCTATAAATTTATACTTTCTTAAGGCTCTTCACCACAGAAAGAAAATGGTCAGAGTAGATATCATGCCTAATTTGTTGGTTAGGGAAATCAATAGTTTTAGGAGTAGATACCATGCCCTTATAGCTAGCAAACAGTGAGCATCGCAATACAGTTTGTAGCATTGTGCATATCATTTCTTGAATAGAGTATGATTAGTGGTAGATATTGGAACCCTATCCTATTTACTTATTATTTTCAATTATGTTATTTGTTTCGTTCCATTGCAATTTTATTTCGTTTCATTTAAGATATCTATTTTAGGAAATTCTCTTGATCTTGTGCACTTACGAGTAAAACGTAGAAATAGAAGCCTATTATTTAGGTGGATATTTGCACAATAGGAAATGTCATTTAGGTAGCTATTTATAAAACAACACATATTTTATAGGTGAAAAAGATACAAGTGTAAGTCCATGACTTAGTGAGTACAAATACACATGACATACAAGTTATCATATATGGTGAACTCAGATGTTTATAAATCACATGCAGTAATGTAAAGTTATAGTTCAACATTTGGCAATATCATCATGAATGCATTATAGATATAGTATATACTATAATAAAAGAATCATGTAATAGTTTAGCTCATATGGTCTACTTGGGCCCTTAACCCATTTCCGCTCGAATTTGTGCATTCCTAAGAAAACTTTTGGTACAATACCGGTGATCCGAATATTGCATAACATATCATCTTATACTAGTATCCCAACCGAGTCTGACCTCGGGTGGTCCATGCTAATAGCAAAGCCGTAACCGTGACCCCATCCGTAAATGGTGTTTTAGTCACAAAAACAACCATTAGATTCAAGGCTAAACATAAAAGTAAATCTTTTTTACCATCGAGCCAACTTGTATAATAGTAACCTATTGTTGTTATCTTGCACATGACGATATACCATGTTTACGATGCAATTTAATCTTTCAGTTTTTTACATGCATCCATTTAGAAACTCATCATTTTCTTTATCTTATTATTTATCAATCCTTTTCACAAAATATAGTTCACAATAGTTAAAAATATATTTCATGTGAGTTGTATACATGTATGTTTGATACATAAAATATTCATGCTATGCGAAAAGGCAATAATAAGAAGTATCAATGTGATTTTTTACTCACCATTGTCGTAAATCTCTCCCAAAAGGTTTTGTTGAGGCTCCACAACCTCGAAATCTAAGAAAAGACCTATCATTACTTCTAATTTCGAGTTAAAACAAGCCTCAAGTCCTAATATGCTCAAATATACTTACTGCTCGATAATCGAATGTTCGAATAGGGAGGGTCAAACATTCGATCATGACATCGAACGTTTGTCCGGAGAGGGTCAAACATTCAATGCTGGGCAGAAACCCATTCTAAACTGAAATGTCTTCTAGGCCTTACTCCAACATATCTAGGGGTTTGTTGAGAATTATACCCTAAATCCCATGTTATTTATATGCTGACATTAAGAGTTTATTATGAATAAAAGATTGTTCTTCACTGATTATTTTATGAGCATATAGCGTATGATCTTTTGCTTATTCCCATGCAAAAGGGTTCGGAAATTACATTGAATATGGTCTATGGGTGTAAGCAATGATTTTTATCACACAAAGTCCAAGACTACAATCCTTGTATTTTGAAACTTATTTATTCGCAGTTGGCAATGTCAAGACTGTTATACATCAATTATGTGATTTAGTTTAATCAGGCGAAGATGATGCTTTGGGTTAATGTGTAAGTGTATAAGGTGGTATACATTGAACGGATCGGGAGTTGTCTTTCCAGAAAAATATTATCCTTAGGAAAAGTCAATAACTCTCAGACTACTTATATCAATTATTCTAAATCCAAAGAGAATGTGGACTTAGATGTCAAGTGTGATCACTTTGATGCATTATAGAATTGAGACCTTAACTGTGGTCAACATCATCTGTTCGTTAGATGATCGTATGTAGCATTGTGAGAGAAGCTTTACTCAAGAAGGAATCTAAATCCTTTTAATTGGGAAAGGAAATGAATTTTCCCATTAAGTAGGATTTTATAAGAGGATTTTAGTCTCAGTCTCTAGCCAGAGTATTTTGGAAAGAAGAATTTCAAATATTGACCAGTGAAAGGAGAATTCACAATTGGAGAATAAATAGGATAAAATCTGGTGCTCAAGGAATAAGAGGTAGATAATATTGTGTGATAATATTACAGTTCTAATTTTGCTACATAAAATTTAATAAAGGAATTAGACTCAACCATAAGTGAGTCCAAAGGTACTTTGTTGATTTAATTGAGAATAAATTATGGAGTGCAGTTACAATTGTTTAATGGAATCAATTGTAATTAATAGTGACTTGGAGTAGTCGTATACTATTTTAACTAGATTTATTTTTCTCTTCAAGTCCCTCACAAAGCTATTGTAAATTAACTAAATACATGCTTTTATTTATTTATTAGGTATGTTATTTTAATTTATTAAAACATGAGCTTATTTATTCAGTATGTTGTTTTAATTTATTAAAATATGGGCAAAAAAAAAATATGCATAAACTACAAGAGAGAGAGATTAGGCTTTGAGATAAAACCCAAGCCAGGGCATGCAAAAAAAAAAACCGCATGGGCCAGGGAATTATTTCCTTGACCCATGCGCCACTTTATAGTGGAGCACATGGGAATTAATGAATAGGCCAAGGAAATTTTCCCTAGCCCCATGCATCACTTATATGGTGTAGTCGCTAGGGTTTTTTTCAAACCCTAGCTGTCTACCACTAGTCCCACATTGCTAAGTTTTCTACTCTCTTAGTTTTTAAAAGTATATAAATGAAGGTGTTTGTAGCTCTAATAAATGACTCTAATAACCGTCTTTTAGTTTTTACTCATAACTTAAAGTTTTTCTAATTTAATTCTTGGAAGAACTAAGTTAAAATTTTGAATAACTAAAAAGAACCCACACTCTTGGTTATTTCTAGTTATTAGTGAGAAGATCTGGAGGTGTTCTTTGGAGGGGCATGGATTCTTTGCTTATAAAGTCAAGGAGTGGCCCTAATATCCAAATAAGTAATTTTGTTCTTGTTAGTTTATTTTTTTTAACTAGCATAGTTATTCGCTTGTTTTTCATAAGGTTGATCTTGGTTAAGGAATAGATTATTTTTCGCTGCATAATATTTTTTATTTGCATGTTTATCCCCAACAAGGTCCTCTCATGACCTCTAACACAATCCTAAGCCATAACAACACACCCATGCCAAACTTAGTATGTCTAACATCAATAAATCACTAATCCACCATTAATCTAGTATTAAATCTATAACCAACTAAAGATTTAAAAATAGGCAGGAAACACAAATAAATTAGTAAGTAAGCAACTTAATAACTCTACAAGGAAACGAACTAAGCCTAAAAAATTACCTCATTGGTTTGAAAATGGGCTCTCCCTCCTTCAAAACACTCTCACACACTCATAAGGGAATCTCAAAACAAAATGGGCGGAAATATGTTAAAATGTAAAAGGGTGGGGGTTTAAATTGGCCCAAAAAGCAAATTGTATAAGTCTGAGACATTCTTTTTCAGTACAACCAGGCATCGAACGTTCGCAGTATTTTATTCAACAGTCTTAGTGTTCAATCCGATGGCATCGGCTGTACATCCACGTCCGTTCGGATGCACATTAACGACGTCTACGACAGCGTCCAACACGTTAATTTTTTGAGCATTCGTGGTCCCCAAACGAACGTTTGGTTAACCAATCCGCAGCACGGGAACATCCGAAATCCGAGGCCCACCGTTGCTCAGCGAGAACCCCAAACCACTACACGTCCAAGCTTAGGAGCTTGGCTAACGCGCCCCGCCCGCCTGTAAAATGTTTGTGTACCACTCCTCATGCCACATGGGCTTCCTACAGCCTACTGACACCAGTGTAGAAGAAGAGGACACACCCACGACGCCGCAGCCGCCTATTCACACCTAACTCTCTTGGCTAAGTAAGTAAGAATCCATGGACACATCATTAGGAGGAGTGCAACACATTGAAGTGTTTACATGATGGTTGGCCAGACACTAAAGATTCAAAGCTGAGGCACATAGAAGGTAAGTAGCTTGCACCCAGGCACGTTTGCAACCAACAAGATATTGGTTCATGGAACATAAGGCAGTCGCACTACTTAGGGCATATGGCGAATGCGTTAAAGGAGAGTAAAATATTTAGGGTTAAACACACTTTTTGTAGCTGTGGTTTACGCTATTATAATAGCAGCTCGATTTCAAAACGTATCATAGTGGTACTTGTAGTGAACCATAACTACCAAGTTAGTACTTCCCATCAAAATTCCGTTCAAAAAATAACGAGCGCCACGTCACCCGACCATTATTAAAATCAGGCATTAAAAAATACGACACGTGTCTAGTGGGCCCAGATTTGGAATGCCACATCAGCAAAAAAAGGTAATAAAATAAATAATATGAAAAAAATCACATTTTTTTTAAAAAAAATATAAAAATAAAAACAATGCGGATAGGTGGCCGCCACCCCCATATTGGTAAGGGGAAGGTACGGCCTAGCCGGCGGGTGCTGATGGTCGGCCACCCTTAGAGTTGCAAAAGGGGGTGGTGCCGAAACACACCTCAGGCCAACCAAGTGGGCGGCCACCAATGGGCTCATTGGGGGTGAGTTTTGCCCCCCTTTTGCAATTTGAGGCGGTGGCCGGAACTACCCCCAAGGTTCCTGTTATGGCGGGTGGTTCTCGTCATTGGTCTGGGGTACGCGAAGCCACTTCTAAGGGTCCTTGGGGTGGCCGAGCCACCCCACAAAGTCCATTGGGGGTGTTTCGGCACACCCTTTTGCAAATTTGGGGAGGCCAAACCAACCCTAAATGCCCGCTTGGGGTGGTTCGGGCCACCCTAGACTGGCCGCTCTGAGGGCGGAAAACGATCACAAGGCCAACTAGCGGTGGCGCAACCACCCCCAGGTGGCTCTGGGAGTGGTTTCGGCCACCCTTTTGCACTAGTGGTGGCCGAACCACCCCCATCGGAACCACGGGGTTGGATTCGGCCAACCCCCGGCCGACCATAAAGCCACCCCTCTTGGACAAAGTGTGAGGTGGGCCGGCCACCCCAGTTTGTTAATTTTTTTTTTTTTTTTTTTAAGTTTAGGTTTTTTAAGTTTTTTTTTTTTTTAGCTACACCGTTGCATCAAACTTGGCACCATTAGACACGTGTGATTTTAAGCTGGTGATGCGCACTCTGTTAAATTTTTAGACGAAATCTGACGAAAGACTCAACTGGATAATTGTGTAACACAGGACCACCGGTAACGATTTTGAAACCGGGTAGCTGTTGATAACGCGAAACTACATCGTACAAAAAGGATTTAACACATTTTTATTATGTATAGTATATGCTGCAAGTTTTGCAAAAGGATTCAAAGCTAAAGGATTTTCAGAAGAAAAAAAAAATGTTTAATACTGAAAAATGTTTTTTAACCAATTGAAATCTAGATTTGGTTTGAGGAGTATTTATTACTGGAGTTTTCGTTCATAGTTTTTTTTTATATTTCAGGTCCAAGTGATGGAACGCTCAGTAAACCGAGGCCGGGAAACGCAGTAAAGACTATCAAGGGTCTAACAAAAGTTAGATGACATAAATTTTATTTTCCCAAATCATTTATTAGAATTTTATTAATCTATCGCCTAAGGAAAACCTTAAACGAACTTTTTTTTTTTGTTCAAACTAATCTTTGTCTACTGTCAAATTAGAGCCTAACAAAAACTAGATAAATATTTTTATTATGTATATGTATATGTCTGCAAGTTTTGCAAATGAGCTTTCAAAGCTAAAGGATTTTTCAGGAAAAAAAATGTTTTATACTGAAAAATAATTTTTTTTAACTCAATTGAATTTCTAGATTGGTTGAGGAGTGTTACTTATTGAGTTTTTCGCTCATAGTTTTGTTTTATGTTTTCAGGTCAAGATGATGCTCAGTAAGAGGCCAGGATACACATATAAGATATTATAGGGTTAATAAGTTAGTATGGCATAAATTTTATTTTTCCATCGTTTTTATTAGTTTATTTTCATTAAGTGCATAAGGCACATGAAGGAGAAAACTTATGATTTTTTTTTCTTTCTAAACTAGTCTTGTGTTATTTCAATTAGACCTAAAGTTTTTGCATTGTTTTTAATAAACGTATTTTCAAACATTATCATCTATTTGCAATAAAATTTGAGACATTTGAAAATTATAATGAAATGAATTCCAAATCCAAAACTTTTACCTTTGCCACAATTGACTCATCTTGCGTGGTAGGAATTTTGCAAGATAGGATATAAGATGAGTTACTTTTCTCAGTTATTAGCTTATCTATCACTTTGACTGTTTGGTAGTTTTCCTTGCCGAGTCTCTCCTCCTCTCTTTTTTCAAATGAAATAATAGCTATAATGGTCTGGGGATGTTGAGCCTTGACTTCTCGTCAAATTTTCGATGGAAGTCCTTTAATGAGCATCCCCACTAATTGCCTTTTGGCCTAGTTATGAGTGAGATTAGATAACTGCTCAAAACGACTTAAGTATTGTCCAACTATTGATGTTTGCCGAATTTTTGCTACTTTGCCATTGACATTCTCAAATGTTGAATGGAAACACCAAACAAGGGGCCCTTCCACAAAACCTCTGAAGTAGGTACTCTACAGCATGCCTCAAACCAATCATACCACTAGATTGCTTTCCCTTCGAGATTGATTGTTGGTACCTCTACCCTAGATGTTGTTTGTGTAAGTGGAAAAGGAAAAATCGTTATGCCCGTGATACCAAACTAGATGGATCATTGTCATTCCAATTTTCGAAATCCATTTTCATATGTGGAACCCTATACTCTTTCTCTTCTTGTGATTGCACTTTTAGTGAAGCAAGGGCTTAGTTGATGGAATAATCAATAAGTTCTTTTAATTGCTGAAGAAATTTCAAATGAAACCTCATCCTGTTGGCGAGAATTGCTACTAGAATCCATGACATACTTTGTCAAATTGGAAATACCAAGCTCTCTCTTTTGATTAGGTGTAAAGGGCATAATTTTTTGTTTAGCCTTTACAAGAATAAGATATCTATGAATTACAATTAAATTGGAGTAATGACTACCTTAATTCTGTGACCAAATAGTTATCACAATAGAAACAAAATCAAAGTATACTATTTCGAAACTGGAATTGGGATATCCTATTCTCACAATAGAACAACCCAACACGTGCAGCCAAACAGAAACTTTGATAAAACAAAATAAGAACATAGATTCTCTTGTAGCCAAACACTCTTCTTTTTCCTCTTACATCTCATGCACATCTCCCCCCTTACGTCTAGGGATGGCAATTTTTAACACGACCCGCGAACCCGACACGAAAAATACGGGTTTGGGTTTGGGCTTACCAGGTTACCGGGTTAACGGGTCAACCCGTTTATGACCCGTTTAATTAACGGGTCAAACGGGTCAACCCGGCGGGTGACCCGAGTCACCCGTATGACCCATATACTTTTTTTTTTTTTAAACGCCTAAAGACTTCCTAAAGCAAAAAAAAAATATGATTCTTAACTCTTAAGGGACAGTCATTTCTTCCTATTTTCCAATTTTTCCTTACCCAGCAGCTTCCGGCCCTCCCCTCCGCACGGCGCACGTAGCTCTCGTCACCGACGTCACGGCTCACACGATTGGCTTTCTCTCTCGGCCGTGCGGGAGGGGAGGGCGGAAGCTGCTGGGTAAGGAAAAATTGGAAAATAGGAAGAAATGACTGTCCCTTAAGAGTTAAGAATCATATTTTTTTTTTGCTTTAGGAAGTCTTTAGGCGTTTAAAAAAAAAAAAGTATAGAGGTCATACGGGTGACTCGGGTCACCCGCCGGGGTTGACCCGTTGAACCGTTAATTAAACGGGTCATAAACGGGTGACCCGTTAACCCGGTAACCTGGTAAGCCCAAACCCAAACCCGTATTTTTCGTGTCGGGTTCGCGGGTCGTGTTAAAAATTGCCATCCCTAGACGTAAGGGGGGAAGATGTGCATGAGATGTAAGAAGAAAAAGAAGAGTGTTTGGCTACAAGAGAATCTATGTTCTTATTTTGTTTTATCAAAGTTTCTGTTTGGCTGCACGTGTGGGTTGTTCTATGTGAGAATAGGATATCCCATTCCAGTTTCGAAATAGTATACTTTGATTTTGTTTCTATTGTGATAACTATTTGGTCACAGAATTAAGGTAGTCATTACTCCAATTTAATTGTAATTCATAGATATCTTATTCTTGTAAAGGCTAAACAAAAAATTATGCCCTTTACACCTAATCAAAAGAAGAGAGCTTGGTATTTCCAATTTGACAAAGTATGTCATGGATTCTAGTAGCAATTCTCGCCAACAGGATGAGGTTTCATTTGAAATTTCTTCAGCAATTAAAAAACTTATTGATTATTCCATCACTAAAGCCCTTGCTTCACTAAAGTGCAATCACAAGAAGAGAAAGAGTATAGGGTTCCACATATGAAAATGGATTTCGAAAATTGGAATGACAATGATCCATCTAGTTTGGTTATCACGGGCATAACGATTTTCCCTTTTCCACTTACACAAACAACATCTAGGGTAGAGGTCTAACATCAAACAATCTCGAAGGGAAAGCAATCTAGTGGTATGATTGGTTTGAGGCATGCTGTAGAGTACCTACTTCAGAGGTTTTGTGAAGGGCCCCTTGTTTGGTGTGTTCCATTCAACATTTGAGAATGTCAATGGCAAAGTAGCAAAAATTCGGCAACATCAATAGTTGACAATACTTAAGTCGTTTTGAGCATTATCTAATCTCACTCATAACTAGCAAAAGCAATTAGTGGGGGATGCTCATTAAAGGACTTCCATCGAAAATTTGACGAGAAGTCAAGGCTCAACATCCCCAGACCATTATAGCTATTATTTCATTTGAAAAAAGAGAGGAGGAGAGACTCGGCAAGGAAAACTACCAAACAGTCAAAGTGATAGATAAGCTAATAACTGAGAAAAGTAACTCATCTTATATCCTATCTTGCAAAATTCCTACCACGCAAGATGAGTCAATTGTGGCAAAGGTAAAGTTTTGGATTTGGAATTCATTTCATTATAATTTTCAAATGTCTCAAATTTATTGCAAAAGATGATAATGTTTGAAAATACGTTTATTAAAAACAATGCAAAAACATTAAGGTCTAATTGAAATAACACAAGACTAGTTTAGAAAGAAAAAAAAATCATAAGTTTTCTCCTTCATGTGCCTTATGCACTTAATGAAAATAAACTAATAAAAACGATGGAAAATAAAAATTTATGCCATACTAACTTATTAACCCTATATATCTTATATTGTGTATCCTGGCCTCTTACTGAGCATCATCTTGACCTGAAAACATAAAACAAAACTATGAGCGAAAAAACTCAATAAGTAACACTCCTCAACCAATCTAGAAATTCAATTGAGTTAAAAAAAATTATTTTTCAGTATAAAACATTTTTTTTCCTGAAAAATCCTTTAGCTTTGAAAGCTCATTTGCAAAACTTGCAGACATATACATATACATAATAAAAATATTTATTTCCTTAACGGCATGTACATATTTGTACACCCCATATGCTAAGGTAGTGAGAACTGCCTTATGTTCATGACAACAATCTGTGGTCATGGAAGTGCTGGGTGCAAGCTACTTAACTACTAGGTGCACTAAGCTTTGCAATCTAGTGGATAGCCACACCATCATGTAAACATACTTCAATGTGTTGCACTCCATCCTAACAATGATACCATGATTCTTACTTACTTGGCCAAGACATTAATTAAAATAGCCATCTCATTATGTGTCCATCTTTCATAAACTTTTATAACTTAAGACAGCATAACAAAATATTATATACCACAAACATTAATTAAAGGTTAAGCAAGCTCTAATTGGAAGTTAGGTTTGGTTCCCTGTCGCAAAGTGTGGAATTTCGGATTTCCTGTGACAGCCAAACATTCGATTTGGGACGAACACTCGACGACGAACGTTTGAGGATCGTGTCTTGAACGTTCGTAATAATGTGCATCCGAATGAGTGATAGTACAACCGAACAATCGATTTGAAACACTAAGACTGTTGGATAAACAGTACAACGAACATTCGATGCTTGGTTGTACTGAAAAAGAATGTCTCAGACTTATACAATTTGCTTTTTGGGCCAATTTAAACCCCACCCTCTCTTACATTTTGAAATATTTCCGTCATTTTGTGTTTGAGATTCCCTTGGAAGTGTGTGAGAGTGTTTTGAAGGAGGAGAGCCCATTTTCAAACCAATGAGGTAATTTTTTAGGCTTAGTTCGTTTCCTTGTAGAGTTATTAATTGCTTACTTGCTAATTTATTTGTGTTTCCTGCCTATTTTAAATCTTTAGTTGGTTATAGATTTAATACTAGATTAATCGTGGATTAGTGATTTAATGATTTAGACTACTAAGTTCGGCATGGGTGTGTTGTTATGGCTTAGGACTATGTTAGAGGTCATGAGAGGACCTTATTGGGGATAAACATGCAAATCAAAAATATTATGCAGCGAAAAATAATCTATTCCTTAACCAAGATCAACCTTATGAAAAACAAGCGAATAACTATGCTAGTTAAAAAAAATAAACTAACAAGAACAAAATTACTTTATTGGATATTAGGGCCACTCTTGACTTTATAAGCAAAGAATCCATGCCCTCCAAAGAACACCTCCAGATCTTCTCACCAATAACTAAAAATAACCAAGAGTGTGGGTTCTTCTAGCTATTCAAAATTTGAACTTAGTTCTTCCAAGAATTAAATTAGAAAAACTTTAAGTTCTGAGCAAAAACTAAAAGATTGTTATTGAGTCATTTGCTAAAGCTACAAACACCTCTATTTATAATATTTTAAAAACTAAGAGAGTAGAAAACTTAGCAATGTGGGCTAGTGGTAGACAGCTAGGGTTTGAAAAAAACCCTACGACTACACCATATAAGTGATGCATGGGCTAGGGAAAATTTCCTTGGCCTATTCATTAATTCCATGTGCTCCACTATAAAGTGGGCGCATGGTCAAGGAAATAATTCCCTGCCCATGCGGTTTTTTTTTTTGCATGCCCTGGCTTGGGTTTTATCTCAAAGCCTAATCTCTCTCTCTTGTAGTTTATGCATATTTTTTTTTTTGCCCATATTTTAATAAATTAAAACAACATGCTGAATAAATAGCTCATGTTTTAATAAATTAAAATAACATACCTAATAAATAAATAAAAGCTGTATTAGTTAATTTACAATAGCTTGTGAGGGACTTGAAGAGAAAAATAAATCTAGTAAAATAGTATACGACTACTCCAAGTCACTATTAATTACAATTGATTCCATTAAACAATTGTAACTGCACTCCATAATTTATTCTCAATTAAATCAACAAAGTACCTTTGGACTCACTTATGGTTGAGTCTAATTCCTTTATTAAATTTTATGTAGCAAAATTAGAACTGTAATATTATCACACAATTTATCTACTCTATTCCTTGAGCACCAGATTTTATCCTATTTATCTCCAATGTGAATTCTCTTTCACTGGTCAATTTGAAATTCTCTTTCCAAAAATACTCTGGCTAGAGACTGAGACTAAAATCCTCTTATAAAATCTACTTAATGGGAAAATTCATTTCCTTTCCAATTAAAAGGATTTAGATCTTCTTGAGTAAAGCTTCTCTCACAATGCTACATACGATCATCTAACGAACAGATGATGTTGACCACAGTTAAGGTCTCAATTCTATAATTCATCAAAGTGATCACACTTGACATCTAAGTCCACATTCTCTTTGGATTTAGAATAATTGATATAAGTAGTCTGAGAGTTATTGACTTTTCCTAAGAAATAAATTTTCTGGAAAGACAACTCCCTGATCCGTTCAATGTTACCACCTTATACACTTACACATTAACCCAAAGCATCATCTTCGCCTGATTAAACTAAATCACATAATTGATGTATAACAGTCTTGACATTGCCAACTGCGAATAAATAAGTTTCAAAATACAAGGATTGTAGTCTTGGACTTTGTGTGATAAAAATCATTGCTTACACCCATAGACCATATTCAATGTAATTTCCGAACCCTTTTGCATGGGAATAACAAAAATCATACGCTATATGCTCATAAAAATAATCAGTGAAGAACAATCTTTTATTCATAAATAAACTCTTATGTCAGCATATAATAACATGGGATTTAGGGTATAATTCTCAACAACCCCTAGATATGTTGGAGTAAGGCCTAGAAGACATTTCAGTTTAGAATGGGTTTCTGCCCAGCATGTGAATGTTTGACCCTCTCCGGACAAACGTTCGATGTCGATGATCGAATGTTTGACCCTCCCTGTTCGAACATTCGATTATCAAGCAGTAAGTCTATTTTGAGCATACTAGGACTTGGGGCTGTGTTTAGCTCGAAATTAGAACTAATGATAGGTCTTTTATTTAGTTTCGAGGTTGTGGAGCCTCAACAAAACCTTTGGGAGAGATTTACGACAAGGTGAGTAAAAAATCCATTGATACTTCTTATTATTGCCTTTTCGCATAGCAATGAATATTTTATGTATCAAACATGCATGTATACAACTCACATGAAATATATTTTTGACTATGTGTGAACTATATTTTATAAAAAGATTGAGTAAATAATAAAGATTAAGGAACATGATTTGAGTTTCTAAACATGCTATAGTAAAACCGAAAAAAAAGATGCATCTGCCTAAACATGGTAGTATCGTCATGTGCAAGATAACAACATAGGTACTATTATACAAGTGTGGCTCGATAGTAAAAAAGATTTACTTTTAGTGTTAGCCTTGATCTAATGGTTGTTTTTGTGACAAAGCACCATTTACGGATGGTCACGGTACGGCTTTGCTTTAGCATGGACCACCCGAGGTCAGACTCGGTTGGGATACTAGTATAAGATGATATGTTATGCAATATTCGGATCACCGGTATTGTACCAAAAGTTTTCTTAGAATGCACAAATTCGAGCGGAAATGGGTTAAGGGCCCAAGTAGACCATATGAGCTAAACTATTACATGATTCTTTTATTATAGTATATACTATATCATAATGCATTCATGATGATATTGCCAAATGTTGAACTATAACTTTACATTACTGCATGTGATTTATAAACATCTGAGTTCACCATATATGATAACTTGTATGTCCATGTGTATTTGTTACTCACTAAGTCATGAACTTACACTTTATATCTTTTTTACCTATAAAATATGTGTGTTTTATAGGATAGCTACCTAGATGACATTTCCTATTGGCAAATATCCACCTAAATAATAGGCTTCTATTTGTACGTTTTACTCGTAAGTGCACAAGATCAAAGAATTTCCTAAAAATAAATATCTTAAATGAAACGAAATAAAATTGCATGGAACGAAACAAATAACATAATTGAAAATAATAAGTAAATAGGATAGGGTTCCAATATCTACCACTAATCATACTCTATTCAAGAAAATGATATGCACAATGCTACAAACTGTATTGCGATGCTCACTGTTTGCTAGCTTATAAGGCATGTATCTACTCCTAAAACTATGGATTTCCCTAACCAACAAATTAGGCGATGATATCTACTCCTGACCATTTTTCTTTCTATGTGTGGAAGAGCCTAAGAGAAGGCTATAAATCTATGGAGAATTGCAAACGACACTTAATTACGAACATATATATCTATTCCAGGTGCTTCATGGTTGATTATTTCAAGAGGACTCGAAATTGGTTTCTTTTGGTTACTCTAATACCCAAAACTCGGTATCCACAATTGACTATGATATACCACTCTCATGTTCTCTATGCGGATATGATGAATAGGCATAAACACAACATATAGTGACGAATGGACAAATAATCCAAAATAATAATTTATGAATCATAAAAATGCCAGTTGTGAGGCAAAATATCAAAACTTTAAAGAGACTATTACGTAGGTAGGCTTCAATCCGAGGCCCCAAACTAGAAGGTATTAGTTACAACATTAATCGGACTAAAATCAATTTACATTAACAGGCAAGTAAATAAAGAAGAAGAAAGAAAAGAACTTGAAAACCTTATCCGATGCAGGCATCTGGATTCCTCTCCCAAGAAGCTAGACTTGTGTGTTTGTTTTTGGTAAATTTCATGATGTATTTATAGAATTTTAGATAACTCTAGTTGATTTCGTGTAATGCCCATCAACTCCAATTCCGCATGGCTTTGAATAACATCTTTATTTTCTGAATCTACGAATTGTTTCCTGCTATAGCGCAACAAAAAGCGCTCGAGTCCTTTTTGAAATGCACTCAAGGCCTTTTGTGCTGTGGCCACTTTGAATTGCCGCTTGAGCCCAGGGTGCACTCGAGCCGCTTTTAGAAGTAGCTTGACATTTTTTCAACTTTCACCCAAAATGTCTTTCTAAGCTCAAACTTGATAGAATTGATGTTTTTCTTCAAAACCTGAAGAATACAAGAAAACGTTATAAAACAACCACAAACATCATATGTATAATGAAACTAAAAAGTTAACATATGTGAATTCAGAGCGGGCTTGAATGTGAAAAATTCAGCACTTATCAGTCCTCGGAGAGGGCGTCATGTCCTTTTGAAATGGCCGGTACTTTAGGATAATTTTTGAGGAGCTAGGGTCAGTAGCTGATTGGTATGTTGGAGAGGTGGAGGAGACACCGCACCGACTGGCTTTAGTTTTGACCTGAGCATTTGTTTCAGCTTGTGGGTTTTAGTTATCTTTGTATGTAAGTAAAAATCTTCCATTGCAGAATTTTTTCGACGAGTGTAAATCCTGAGTCTTATCTCTTGTGGTTAAGGCGCAAACACTAACCATAAAATTAATTATCAGGTTAATTAATTTGTCACTGGGGGTTAAAAAGGATGTTTTCTTTCTTTCAATAGAATCTCATTTCTTTAATAAGTAGCACATGCTTGATAAAGATGGAATCAGAATTTAAGTAACAAAGAATCCTTTTATATAAACACTATATAACACGTGGACACATTCGAAAATACTAACATGGCAATTAATATCTATACAATAGTGACTTTAAAATAGGCAGAGGCTGTATTACTTAGTCTTCTATTGAGTTAAGTCGACTAGCCAACTAGAGCACTAATCACCCCAAACCCAACTAGAGAATCTATTATCCTAGTTCAATAGATTAAGTTATTCCATGGATTCTAAGGTTTAGTTGGAATCAGTTTGAAAGGGTTTGGGATGATCCGTTTATGGGGCATGAAATGGTTGACCTGCCAGCTCATTTTGCTGGACCTGGAGAACTCAATCTTAACCCCAATGAGGCATCAATCAGGGCTAGAAGATCCTAGAGGATTGATCGTTCAACGTCAGAATGCATTTTAGAGTTTTCTGAAGCTATTAGTCGGGCCATAACGTCTATATATTTGGTCCTTAAACTCACCAAACTATGTTTGCACAAATTCAAGTTACCCGAGAGGTTATCGCTGAGCATCTTGGTGAAGAGGAGAGTGTGTTTTGCTTAAGTTTGTCGAAGCTGATTCCAGGATTTTTTATCAGCTCCCCATGAAGATTAGTGAGGACTGAGTTTGTTTATTGCTATTTCTTGATCGTTATATTTGTTTTTTCTCATTGGCAGTAATGATCTAAGTGTGTTTTCAACATGTGGGCGTTTTTGAGATCATTGTTGTTGTTGTTTAAGATGTTAGGACCAATTAACGGAGTTGAATTGGAGTTTTGGTTTTATTATTTAAACCGTAGATGTAATTACCTCGTGTCCATATGGGAAGATAATGAGTATCTCAATATAAGTGGGTTGTTTTTAAAGATAGTCATGAGTGTTAAGTTCACATTACGCTAGTTACTAGGAGAAGCTGAGCTTTATAAGAATTTTAGGGGAACGTCTAAATTGACTAGTCCTTTTTGGGATCATAGCCGAAATGTGTAAGCGCTTTTTCCTTGAGTCGTTCAAATTTTATCAAAACAAGGTTCGATCCGGGAAAGAAAAGGAAATGAGTTGGCATGAAAGAATGAAACGTTTGAAAAAACTTCTTTGGCCAGATGAATGATGTCATGGTACAAAACCACCCTAATAATGCCAGGGCAGGTACTGAGCAATGTATACAAGTGGAGATTTGTAATAGCCCAGTCTCATATTGTAACATTAATCTATATTGGGAAATGAAGAATAACCCACATAGAATACGTGGTGTTATAAAGGAATCATGAAATGCTGTAAGTCCCACATTGCTAGTACTAGGTGAAACTAGATCTTATAGAGTGATTCTAAGAAAACTTCAAAATGACATTGTATTTTGAGTGATAGTGCTGTGGATTAGCACTTTTTCCTAAATCGTACAAATATTAGAAGATGAGGTATAGCCACAGTAAAATGGGTGGTTTAATAAAATAAGGGGAAACCTCACAGAGCCCCCTGAACTCCACGCGATTTAAAGAACTCCCTCAAACTTTGACTCTCTCATTTTCACCCTCGGAACTTCCCAATTCTATCATAAGCCCCCTCCCGTCGTGTTTAACCGTAAATTTGTAAATTCCCAAAAATACCTGTATTTTAAACAAAAAAAATATAAAAAAATCTAAACCCTAAAGATAGGGGTATTTGGAATTTTAAAGAAATTTTAACGGTAAAACAGACGAAGGGGTCTTATTATAGAAATTGAAGTTCGAGGTGAAAATGAGAGAAGTCAAAGTTGAGGGGGGTCTTCAAATCGCGTGAAAGTTTCAGGGGGCTCTGTGAAGTTTCCTAAAGATAATCATGAGTACTAAGTTCCCACATTGCCTATTATTAGGTAAAACTATGTTTTATAAGTAAATTATATAAAAAACTTTAAAATTGATCTAGTCCTTTAAGAATGATACGCAGATGTGGTTAGGTTTGTTTCCTGTCGTTTACAATAGATGTTGGGTTAGTTTGAACTGTTAGAATTTTCAGAGACCGTATAAGAGTCATCCTAGGGTTTGTAGAGATGTTTTGGGTTTCAAAAGCCGTTCTAACGTATCGGACGTTTCTACCAACCTAGATCGATCACAAGCTCAGGATAGACGCTCCCTTAGTTAGATTGATCCCAAGCTGTTCTGATGTAGGACGGAATTTGACCCATATTTTTCGGTAAATTCCAAAAATAAGAAAAATACAAAATAACATATTGAGAAATGTCGTTCAAGAAAGATTTGTTCAGATTCAGACCCAATTGGACAGTATAGAAGGAAAAGGATCTTGTCACGATCACTGCTGATTGTCAACCCGTATCGGTTAGACACAAAAATCAATTTAAATTGATTTCTAATTTAGATTAGGATTCACTGAAAAAAAATATAATAATAGTTTTATTAATACTTAATTTATTTCCCTTTTTTCAGGATTATATTAATTTCCCTTTCCTTTATGATTGTATTTATTTATTATCCTTACTAGAAGTTAGGCGTTTACTTGTTCTACCTAGGAATCTAGTTTAGCTTATTTTCTAGGACTAGGTTTATTTGCTTTTCTAAGTTTCCTACAAATAGTTAAATATGTGAGTCTTACATTGTAAACAAACACACATTGAATATTTATCAATCAGAGAATTCTCCTCAAATACTCTTGGCAGAGTTTGTTATTTTTAAGCCTGCGGGCAGTATTTTAATCGTTTAGTCAGAAAGACCAGGAGACGCAGAGCATTCTTGATTTGTTTACCAAGTCTTCTGTCTACGTCAGTTGGTATCAGAAGCAGGCGTTAATCCTGTCGATGGTTACCTGAAAACAGTAGAAACCTCTTCAACAACGCCGTCTGTAGGGGAGGGTGCTCGTTCAACGAGCCGGATATTCATGCGGGTATCCGAGCCGGCATTATCGGTTCGATGGGCCAATCATACTACAATTACAACTACTCTAACGATTCATGTGTGAAGAGAGAGTTTGTTTCGAACTGACTACCAGCAATAATCAAGCGATCAGCTCATCACAAACAAGCACACCTTTCAAGGAACAAGTACTACAATCAATGTGGAAAATCTGATGATATGAACGAAGTATCGATATCGTTTGTTAACAAATACTGTGAGTTGTGTGAAGCTAGTCCATCAACCATGATGTCTAAATTCCGAATAGGCACCCGCCTATAAAGAGATATTAATTACGGTGAAAATAATGTGGAGGTTAATTAATTTGGTGGAGCTGCCGTTTAGAGAAATAATTTGTGCAGCCACTACCATTTGTTTCAACAACGCACCAAAGGACGGAACATCTACCATCTCCTCCACCACATCACAACTCATCACGATCACCACAAGAAGAAAAGAGCAATGTCGATTCTTTGAGAAATAGAAAAGGTTGAAAATGATATTCAAAAAGAATTGTTGGGGAATTTTATAGAAAGAGACAATAGGGGAAGACATGTCTTGATGCTATCTACGTAGGATTTCTCCAAGTACCTTTCTCCCAGAGGAGCTACGCGGCCATAATCACAAAGAAAGACTCGAAGGACGGTTTTTGTCAGTGGGCGTCTGAGTAGGACGGAATTTAC
>FXXK01000499.1:72882-90846 GCA_900184695.1 Betula pendula | reverse complement strand
TAGAAAATTAGACAAGAGAGAAAACTGAGGGTGATCGTGTGGACCTTGCGATGAGGGCACGTAGCTCTCGTCACCGACGTCACGGCTCACACGATTGGCTTTCTCTCTCGCAAGGTCACACGATCACCCTCAGTTTCTCTCTTTCTAATTTTCTGATTTTCTTCCTCTCTTAGTGAATCGGTCTCTCTCACGCCGACGACGCCGTCGAGCTCAGCAGCTCAGCTCCCTCCCTATCTCCAATTCTCCATGACTCCAGCTCTCTCGATCTCCAGGATCCATCTCCAGCCCAGACTAAGCCAACGGCCGACTCCATCTCTCTCGATCTCCCTCTCTCTCATGGCCGCCGACGGCCAACGGTATCCTCTCTCTCTCTCTCGCGCGCGTCTTCGGCGATATCTCTCTCTTTCAGCCTTCAGGTTCAAGATCTCTCTAAGTCTCTAATTCTCATTTCTCAATTTCTTTGTGGAGTCGATGGGATTGTGGCGGTGGCCTGTGGGTTTGTGACTTGTCTGAATGGTTGTGCCGCTTGTGCGTGTGTCGTCACTGTCGTGCATTCACTGTATGGGCATTGGGCTGATTTGCGGGTCGGGTAAACCCAACCCGACAACTAAACGGGTTGACGAGTCGTGTCGTGTTAAACCCGTTTATTAAACGGGTCGTGTCGTGTTGACCCGTTTAATAAACGGGTCATGTTCGGGTTTACTTAAACGGGTTGGTGGGTCAAGCGGGTTGACCCGAACCCGACTCACCAACCCGTTTTGCCAGCCCTACTTATGTCGCCATGCCCAACCCTCCTCTGCGCCAGTCACCTTTGCTCAATTGATGCTTCTCCAGTTCGTGCCACCACACACGACCAACACTTTGCACAGCCACTGCAAAAGCCCACCTCTTTGTACAGCAACCACTGCACCACCTTCATGCGGTCACCGTCTGCCCACATAACACCCAAAATCACCCTTGTACCGCACCAATATGTCATGGACCACCACATGTTGTCGTGACTCCTGCACACTGATCGCATGACATCGCATAGATTCCGCACAACTTCAGCATGGTCACACTCCTCTTCTCTACCACTATCACCTCGCTGGATGGCCCCAAACATTAAACTCCAGGCGCACGGAACCAATGTCAACCACCCATCAACGATATGCACCACTACACACAGCGACGAACGCCCACCTTAATTCACACACGATCAACTTTGGTTAAGATCTTTTTTTTTTTTTTAAAAAAAAAAAAAAGAAAGATAGTAGAAGAAAAACATTCAAAATTGAACGGTTATGATGCCAAATGATAGGAACAGCGGGTTTCTATTGGTTAAAATTCATAAAATAAAAGCATAGATCAATTTCTTTGAGAGGATCAAATCTCTAATTGATCATTTCGAAGGATCAACCTCCAAATTTTTTAGGCTAAGTTGTATTTCTTTTTCATGAATTAGCTATTCGACCTTTACAATCTTAAATAGAGAACAATTTCAGTTGTTTTGGAAATAAGAACAATTTTAGTTGGTTTGGAAATAAAAACAAATGCAAATTTGACAAAATAAAAGGAAATCAAGGAAATGACAACCATAACAGAAATAAAATTAAGAAATTACTGAAAATGTAATGAGGAAATAAGTAAAAAATATTGGGTTTCCAAACATGCTTCTAGTGGCATATTGGTGAAAGGGGTGCGAGGTGAAAGGAGCATGAGAGAAAGACAAAGAGTGAGAGAGTGCGCATGAAAGGTAATAGAAAAATCTTAGCCTAAAATATAAAAATGCCCAAAAATAAACTGGTGTGGCTACAATTGCTCGTCAAAGGTAACGAGAAACAATAGCGAAAAAATAGTGCTAAAAATTATATTTTTATTTTACAATTATTTCATAATGCAGATTTATTAGTTTTAATCAACCCTTGAATAAGTTATTATTTTTTAAAAAAAAAATTAAAAATCAAGAGTTAATTAGAGCTAGTCACTAATATTATGATATAATTGTGATATAAAAATTTGACTTTTAGTATTACTCATAGAAAAATGTAAAAACCCTCTAATATATATATAAGTTAGTTCAATGCAGGGAATATTTTAAGGCGAGTGGTTAAAATTTGGCCTAAGAACTGTTTTGGAGAACTGAATGCAAATCGTAGCGGCTGCGCGCATCGAGTAGTGCAACTTAACAATGCATGGCAAACTCTATTTGATCACCCCCGGAAATTAATTAGTCCAAAAGAATACGACACAAAAGCTTAATTAGGATTAAACCAATGAGGCAATTAAGTGAGAATATATGACATTCGTTTATAATATTTATTGAGTAGGAATTAGGAAAGGAACCCCACGTGATTCGCACAATGACCTGTCTACATCAATATCTTTTTTTATTATTTTTTTTTTTAAAGTATCACATGTTTTATTTGGAGTGTTGTGTCGTTTTGGTCATCGGTATGAAAACACAGAAAAAGGAGGAGGAGAAAGGGCATCAATGGGGCTGACATGGTCTACCGACTCCTCGTGCTTCTCATCCATCAAAAGGACGAGTTTGAATAGTCAATAGAAGACGTACGCGTCATGATGAGATGTATCATGCATGGCATCTATATCATGAATCATGATATCATCCACTAAGGCCGGCTATATATCTTTATTTGGTTCCACTTTAGGAAAGAAAAGAACCAATTTTGCTAATCTATTCCTAAATGGCTAAATGCACAGAGATGAGAAATTAATTGCGTCCTATTCCTTTTTAACTTTTCATCATGATTAGTCCACTTGCCCACCACACCACTCTTATTTCTACTTTCATGATATTTCTTTTTTTTCTTTTTTTTGTTTTAATTATATTCCATATTTCTAATCTTATGTTTTTTTGCCCAACCTAGTGCTTTTACTGGGCCCATCTCCTGATCTCCTCCTTTTCTGTCTGCCTTTGCGTGCGAGTTAGCAGACTTCCATGATTGCGCTGACTCGTCAATCTTATCGTGATTTATTTTTTTTATTTTTTTTCTATTCAAATAAAAATTCTTATCGTGTTTTCACTTTGTGTTATCAACGTTTTTTTTTTTCATTTTTAGTTTTGTTTTCTGTTTCGAATAAAAATTTTAACGAAAAAGTTAAAAATACAAAAACACTACAAATTATTTTTTTACTTTATATCAAATTTTTCAGAACAAAAACACCCACATTTTAAAATGTGTTTTTGTTTTGTTTTTTTTTTTAAAAAGCCAATGCTTAGTCAAAAAGAAAAATAGTGATCATGGTACTTCGTTCTTGCATAATATGACGTGGGTGTCGTTTTTTTTTTTTTTAATAAATTTAAGATAATTTCACTTATTCATTCAATTGTTACGTTTTATAATGTCTTTACCAAAGTTTAAATTTTTTAATTTCTTTAGTTCTTTACAAATTTTTATTAAATTCTAACGAAAGAGTATCAAATTTTTAAAATACTCTTTATTGTCTTTTTTTAAAAAAAAAAAATTGAAATGATTTAAATGTTAGTAAGAATTTAACAAAATTTATAAAAATATTCACGTTTAAATCTTTGAAAAGTAATATATATAAAGAATATTTTAAGAAAGACATTATAAATGGGGTGATAATTCAGATAGTAAGTGAAATTATTCCTTAATTTTATTTTTAAAAAATTATACAAGAAAAAATGATAGCCTATGAGACTATTTCTACTATTATTTCCAATTATTCATGTATTGCTTGATAAGCTGGACAACTGATCATGGGTTAAAGCAGTAGTGCACTATTACAAAAAAGAAAGAAAAAAAAGTGGTGCATCATTGAATGAGCCACTTGGTACAAAACATTCCTAGTGACAGCTTGTAATTGAGTTGTGGGTAATTTATATGTTCTTAAGGTATATAATTTTTATATATATTTTTGATATATGTCCTTAAATTAGTACGTAGTTCTCGCATACACTTTAAAAAATATATGTAAGAATTATGTACATTAAAAAGAATTTATCCAACCTTGTTTTAAAAGATATGCTACTCTTTTATTTCCAATTCATCTATTTTTTAAATTTATTATTGAATATGTATAACCTTCATGCGAGTCTTATAACTTTAATGGTAGATTTTAAAAATAATGAGGACGTTTGGCAAGGAAATGGATTATACTGTTCATAAACTTTGATTTTTTTTTTTAAAAAAATATTTTCACTTTTTATATCACATCAACTACTTTTTAACAATTTTTTTTACTTTTTATTACCATCCAAATAAAATACTCACTAAAAAATAAAAAATTTCACTTTTTTATACAAAAAATTTACAACACTTCTTCTATTTTATATCATATCAAAAGTCAACAATTTCCTAACCTCAATCCAAATCATTTGCCAAACACCCCTAATATAAATAGAAATGGATGAAAGATAAAAAAATAAAAAAGATAAAAAAAATAAAAAACAGCATTTTTTTTTTCTTATTTTAATCTTTGATCAAGAACGGGAAATTAATAATATTTTTTCGTTATTCTCTTTTTAGTTTATGAATTGCCTTGAAAAATAAAAATGAAAAGCACATTTATAGAAAAATAATAGGTGAGCTAGTTAGTTTTTACATATCTATCAAAGGATTGGGAATAGGCTCTTCTACGTGAATAAATAATGATACATGTCATTAATATCTTTTTTATTATTATTATTTTATTTATTTATTCATAATTGATGTGACTTTTAAAATTATTATTGGATCAAAATCTAATAGTTATTCATCACAAATTCAATGATAATTTTAAGAATAATGATAAAATCAGTCCCTATGGTTAGCATAAATTACAAATCACTCCTTATGATATAAAAATAAATTTAGAGGTCCCTGTAATAAGCTAAAAAAATAATTTAATCCCTAAAGTCAAATTCCGTTAAAATATTTTGGCGAATTTGTTAGGTGTCACGTCAGTGCCAAAACATGACGACATGTGTCACTCTTAATAAATATATATATATATAATATTATATATATATATATATATATATAATATATATATATTATTAAAAAAAAAAGGAAAGGGGTGGTTGCTGGTAGCCACCCTTTGTGGAAGGTAGGCTGCGAGCCAACCCCAGAGGTGGCAAAGTGCGGCTCGCCGCTATCCCTAGCCACCTCTAGGGTGTTCGTAGCCAACCCTTTTTTTAAAAAAAAAAAAAAAAATAAATATTAATTTTTTTTAGTTTTATATAAATTATTATTTTTAATTAAGAGTGACATGTGTTGTCGTGTTATTGGCGTTGAATCCGTCAAATATTTTAACGGAATTTGACTCTAGGAACTAAATTATTTTTTTGGGCCTACCATAAGGACTTCTGAATTCATTTTTATACCACAAGAAGTGATTCATAATTTAGATCAACCACAAAGATCTCTAAATTTATTATTTTACTACAACAAGCAATTTATAATTTAGGCCAATTTCATGTTTGCCAATTTTGTAATTATTCCATAATTGTAAAAGCTAATCATTTTAGAATAAAAGAAAAAAAAAAGTATCATTACTTTGTTCTCTTCTTAATAATTGTATCCCAACAACCACATTTATAACGTGTCGTGTAACTCTTGATACAATTATGTTTGGTTGACAACGACAGACATTTGTACGAGCATTGAATATAAACATATTCTCACACCTTTTTATTGTTTTGTTTTTTTTTCGGGTTTCGGTTTCCTTTTAAGCACGCCTTTGAGTAGAATCTTCAAATGCTGTGCGTATCCACACGGCTTTTTTCAGTCACAGCCTTTCTAGCTACTCCTGTCTTAATCGATCACTCATAAAAAAAAAAAAAAAACATTGAAAATCTCTGGCTTCTTTTCTGGGCAGCCAAACGAAGCCTAAGTGCATGCACTTGGGTGCTGAGCAGAATTGACAGTTTCGCGTATTTTAAAGGTTTTAGCCCTGTCCTGTGATTTTGTTTTTCTATATAAAGCCATTTTCTCAGGTTGTTGCAGATTAAGATTTTTAACTTGTAAGATTCAAAGAGAGAGAGAGAGAGAGAGAGTGTGTGCATGCGTGTATAAGGTGGTAGAATCAGAATCGGATGGCTGAGATTGCAGAGAAATGGTGGTGGGGTTTGAGATCGGTGTGGATGGTGGTGTTGAATTTTCTCGTGGCTTTGGTGTTTGTTTCGGCGGAAAGGGATCTGAGACTTGGAGCTTCGAGATTCAATGGACCTGAATCCAGTTACCTTCTCAGAGCAGTTAATTTCTTATGGCAACCCGATAAATCGGGTTATCAACACGTTTGGCCGGTAATGTTCGAATATTTTCACTTTTTCTACTTGCCTCAACCAAGCCTTTTTCAATTACTATTTGATTCTCCAAGATTGTCTTTTTAATTATTTGTTTTAGGTGGGTAGTGGATGTGCATGTGGATTAGTACTACACATTTTGGATTATGTGTTGTGAACTTATGTGTACTTTGGTGTTGGGAATAGTAGATTCAATCATCTTATGGTATAAATGAGTTGTCTTAAAATGAGGTGGGGTAGTTTAAAACATGAGTGACTGTGAATTTTGGTTTACAGGAGATGAAATTTGGGTGGCAAATTGTTTTGGGTACTATAATTGGATTCTGTGGAGCAGCATTTGGGAGTGTTGGTGGCGTTGGTGGTGGTGGCATTTTTGTTCCTATGCTTAACCTCATAATTGGGTTTGATCAAAAGTCGGCAACAGCTATCTCAAAATGTAAGACAAGATGTATTTTTGTATTAATTATTTTCTCAAAAGGATGTTCTTAAATTTTTTGGAAGCCGGTGCAGATTAAAATACCTGACTTATTGAATCCTAAGATAGAGGATGGTAGAAGAAATTATTACACACACACGAAAAAAAAAAAAGAAAGAAAGAAAAGAAATAGGGGGTAAAGGGAACATGTCGCATGCTGTTTAGAATGATTAAAAGGTCACTTTGTCCAAAAGAATTTTTCTACAGATACTTTTTAAACCACTTGGCTTCTCAAAAGGAAAAGATTATTAACCAGAGATAGAAACTGGTTACTCACCATCATGAAACCTTAAATTTGTTAGCGGAGTTAATTTGTCATGGCATTTCTTAGTGAATTTGAGTTTTGAATTTTGGAGTTGGCTGACTTTTGAGTGTGGAAGGCATTATTTAGCTGTTCGCATGGTAGCTTCCTTGTAAAACGCTGTCTCGAAACTAAATTGAACCACAGAAGGAATCCGCTATTAGATTAAACTATGGTGTAATTAACAAAGTCATAAATTCCATCTGTTTGTGTCAGGTATGATCATGGGTGCAGCAGTCTCAACTGTTTACTACAACCTTAAGCTAAGGCATCCTACAATTGATATGCCCATCATTGACTACGATTTGGTACTGCTCATCCAACCAATGCTCATGCTGGGCATTAGTATAGGAGTGTCTTTCAATGTTATATTTGCTGATTGGATGGTCACAGTTTTGCTTATCATTCTCTTTATAGGTATTGATTTTTTTTTTTTTTGGTGAGTTCCTTATAGATATTGACCAGTTGAACTATAGTTTCCCTTGCTAGGCATTTTGCTCTGACAATACCCTGATTGATTTTGGTGGCTTGCAGGCACATCAACAAAGGCATTCTTTAAGGGTGTTGAAACATGGAAAAAGGAAACCATTATGAAAAAGGTAATCGCATAAAATTCTTACACGGAGATGCATGAATTTGGGCAATGTTCTCTCCATTGGAAACGGAACCTCTTCTATGTGTTTTAAATTATGTTTTCTTTCATCACATATGAAAGAATTTTTTTTTTTTTTCATGTATAAGATAATTTAAGGATTGCAACAAAGCCCTGAGCTTTGTTTGATCACACTCTTTCTTTCTTCCTTTTATTTTCTCTTTTCAAAACAAAAACATTCACAAACAACCAAAAACACAAAATACTCAAAATTACTTTTACTTTTATGTCACATAAGAACACTTTTTCAAACAAAAACAAAAAGCACTCTCAAAAAAACATTAACAAACATAGTAATGTGTCTTCTCTAGAATATCATATTTAATAATAGCTTCAACTTTTTAAAAATTATGTTATAAGTGAATTTGTGCCTTCATAGCCTCATGGCGTGCTCAAAACCATGAGGAAGGCACTCGTTTCACATTTGGTCGAAATGCCCTCTTTATTTTTCTGTTATTAGTATTATAATTAATGGCTTACCATTGAATCAATTTTTCAAATTTTAGGAGACTGCTAAGCGATTGGAGTCAAATGGTGAGTTGATCCACTATTCCTTTTATTATATAAAAAATTCATAGTGTTAGCATTGCTTGGTGTTGATTTGTGAAATCAGCTTTTAGGTTTGTCGTGTTTATCAGGTTCTGGTGGTGCAGAAGTGGAATACAAGCCTCTTCCTGGTGGCCCAAGCAATGGCATTCAAAAGGACACCAAAGAAACAGAGGTAAGAATACCCTGGAAAGCTGTTATCATTACCACAGAATTCTGGAAGCTAAATCAATATAAACATTGCAGGCTACTATTCTTGAGAATGTTTACTGGAAGGAACTTGGACTTCTTGTTTTTGTTTGGGTTGCATTCCTTGCCATTCAGATTGCCAAGGTTTTGTCTCTTCTATTGTTCTATCCAGTCAAAATTTTTATATCATTCAATCTCTCCTTGATTATGTACCATCAATGGCTTGTTGTTAAATAATCATCTCCCATTGACAACAGAGTCGCACAGCTACTTGTTCGACAGCATACTGGGTATGGAACTTGTTGCAGGTATTTCTATTGACATTAAAGGCCTCCTTGTTCTGTCCTCTATGTATGTTTATGAGTTTTTGTTGAGCACAAGTACCTCACACCATCTACAGATCCCTATTTCTTGTGGGGTATCTTTGTATGAGGCAGTTAGCCTTTACAAAGGACACAGAGTAATTGCATCAGCGGGAGATGAAGGGACAAATTTTCGAGTCCATCAGCTGGTTATCTATTGCATCTTGGGAATACTGGCAGGGGTAGTTGGTGGGCTGCTTGGACTAGGTGGAGGCTTTATTATGGGTCCACTATTTTTGGAGCTGGGAGTCCCCCCTCAGGTGAGTTTTGTGGTTTTCATTGAAATACACAAAATCATTCATGTACAGGTTATTTTGTAAATTATCCGGAAGTTGTTGTTAATTTCTGGAAAGTTGGTGAATATTTTGCAAACTAATAGTTAAGCAAATAGAAATTTACTCATCTCCTTCTTACTTAGCAAAAAAGAAAAAGCCTGAGCAGGTCTGGGGCAGATGGGGAAGGTTAAGCATGGTGGACGAAATTAGAAAGTTAAAGCTTTTTGGATAATTGGGTCTCAAGGAAACGCAAAACTGAAAACTTGTATAGATGTAGAATTGCTATTATTCTAAGATGCATGCATATCTGATTGGAGAAATAATAGAATTTGTATTTGTTCTGTGCAGGTCTCAAGTGCCAGTGCCACCTTTGGAATGACCTTCTCTTCATCTATGTCTGTTGTGGAATACTACCTTCTGAAACGTTTTCCTGTCCCTTATGGTAATTCAGAACCACACAACACACAGATAATTCTCTACAGTTGTGCTTTCTCATTCTTTTGATCAACTAACATCTTCAAGGCAAAGGGACTTTGATTCATCTATGTCTTGATCATTTGCAACTTTTGTGGCAGCTCTCTACTTCGTTGTCGTGGCTACTATTGCAGCCATAGTAGGGCAGCATATTGTGAGAAAGTTGATCATTTTATTTGGAAGGGCATCTTTAATCATATTTATTCTAGCCTTCACTATATTTATTAGTGCAATTTCACTAGGTGAGCATCATTGTTCCCTTTTACTTGGTCCGGTGAAATACAATTCTCCATAAACTTCAAAATATGTGAACTGAAATTCTCACAAGATTTTGGTCTGTTTGTTAGGTGGGGTTGGCATATCAAACATGATTTTGAAGATTCAACAGCACGAATACATGGGATTTGAGGACCTCTGCAAATATGATGCATAACTTGTTTCTTTTCTATTTCTTATTTCCTTTTCCTTACAGCCCCCCTTCCCCCCCAAGGCTANTGTATTTGCCTTCCTCTTTTGTAAACTGCTTCAGAAGATGAAAGATGACCCTTGCTTGTTTCCAGTTCTTCAAAATCTTTGTTGTTTACATGAGAAATTTGGCTGCCAGAAGCACAGATGAGAAGAACGTAACAATCTTACTATCATTTGGGAAATATTAGACTTTCAAAATTAGAATTTAACCTAACTCATCAACTCATCAACAAAGAATTTAACCTAACTCAACTGCTTCAGCTCTAACTTCAAATTAGACGGTTCTATTCTCAAAAAAGTGTCACATAAGTTGGAAAGTTGCAAAATAACATGACTTCTATATCACCTTTTACATTGTGTTTCTCAACTATTTAGGTAAGTGTACTGGGTTTTTGTTTTGAGAGAGTTTTGATGTGGTATAAATGTGAATATAGTGTATTTTGGTGGGGGTTTTTGGTTTGAGAGTGTTTTTATATAGCATAAATGTTAATACAATTTTTTGAAGTGTATTTTGGTGGGGCTACATTAGAAGTGTATAAAATAAAAACAATTTACAATTCCTTGGCCCAAGTTTTATAAAATAAAACAACGCAAATAAATAAATACATAATTGAGGTTCAAAACCAAATAGTTAATTTACATGACTTAAAGGAAAAAAAGAAAAAAAAAAAAAGACAATTAGCTTCAATAGGCTTCTGACATTTGTCATCAATGACTTGTCGTCTTGTCACACGACAATATTAATCACGATTGATTCTTCATTAGAAGTGTATTTTGGTGGGGCTACATTAGAAGTGTATAAAATAAAAACAATTTACAAATCCTTGGCCCAAGTTTTATAAAATAAAACAACCCAAATAAATAAATAAATAATTGAGGTTCAAAACCAAATAGTTAATTTACATGACTTAAAGGAAAAAAGAAAAAAAAAAAGACAATTAGCTTCAATAGGCTTCTGACATTTGTCATCAATGACTTGTCGTCTTGTCACACGACAATATTAATCATGATTGATTCTTCATTGTAGGTTCGACTCTCCGTAATGGAGAATCAGTCATATAAGCCTAATTAGTATTAGTCGCCTTGGGAATCAACTGATGTTTTTGGTGGAGCTGGGTTAGGCTATAACTCAATTGATCTTGAGTGAACGCCTGTAGTTCCCGCTGTCTAAGTCTCTCCTCAACAATTCTGGTAGGTACTACCATGGTAATGAACAGATAGAGTAACTATAGTTAGTTGCCCCCTCCTGCCTTTATGACTAGAAAAAAAAAAAGAAAAAAAAAAAAGAAAGTGACTGCACTATAATTACACCACATCACTTTCTTTTTTTGTTTTAACGGTTCTCCCTCCCAGTGGCAGAGCTTGGAATTTGGTTCAGTGGTAAGATTTTTTATTTTTATGAATGAAAAAAAAAAACTAAAGTTGAACAAAAATTTATTAAAAATATTAAAAAATATAACCAACGTAATAAATAAATATTTCAACAAAATTTAATTATTGTTTTAACACATAGAAATGTAACTTACAATTTATTTTGCCATATTTATCGTTAATTTATTCAGTTATCCTTGACAAGTCTTCATACTTTGAAATCACTGCATGATTTCTTTATTGCTAATAGTTTTGAATATATATTTCTCAATGTACGTAACCAAACAATCATTCATGCATTGATCTTCCATTCAATTACGTAAACAATTTTTAACAATCTTTATTGTTGAAAATACTCTTTTAACAGTTGTGTTATGGGCCTAAACGGGAGCAACAAACTTGGACGTATCTTGCTTCATGTTATCTATTGCTTTAAGCGTACCAAAAGCCTAGGACTAGCATGTTCATGTAGGGAACATGTTATATGTAGGGTGTAGTAGTTAATCCGAACATGGGCCTATTTATTTAATGGGTTAGTGGAGCAATTGTCTCACATGATGTTAAGAGAGAACGGTTAGTGTTATTCTTAGGATATGTTTGGTATGCGGAATGATTATTCTTTGAAATAAATTTTATTAAGAAGAAATGAAGTTAAATAAAATAGCATTGATGTTAAAGTATACATATACTTTAATATTTGAAATAATCATCTCCATAACCATGAGTGAATGACTATTTTTTAAATTGAGAGAATAACTATTCCTCTCAAAATTGAGAAGAATAGCTATCCCTGAATTTAAGAAATAATCATTTTCTTATGACCATGAGAATGACTATTTCAAGGAAAAGTTATTTTGCGTACCAAATGTAATCTTAGTGTTAGTGGGTTAGTGGAGGCAGTTGTCTCGCATGATGTTAAGAGAGTGTGGGTTAGTCAGGGGTGTCCATCCAGGTTGTCGAGTTGAGTTTGGGTTGACTCGCTTGACCCACCAATCCGTTAAGGATCAATCCGAACATGACCCATTTAGTTAAATGAATCAAAATCTTCAACTTGGACATGACCCGCGAGTGACCTGACATGACCCGTTTGACCAATTTAATTAACAAGTCACAAATGAATTAGCTTATTTAAACCCAAACACGACCCGTTTGACCCATTTTAACATGTATTTATTATATAAAAAATTTCATAAACGAGTCAAACGAGTTGACCCGTTTATTCGAGTCAAGCGGGTCAACACATTTATGACGCGAAACCGTTTATGTCAAACCCTAACCCTCAATTTCGTGTCGGGTTGCAAGTCGTGTAAAAAATTGTAAGCCTTAAGTTAGTGTTTATTTTTAGTGTTAGTGGGTTAGTAGGGAACAATTATTTGATTTGTCTTTTGTATTTAAATTCACCATTGTCAATAGAATGATGTAAAAAAATGTGTTTTACATCAATAGCCTTGAGAAAAAGGATGAGAGATTGGCCCTTTGAAGTGTTAAAATTATTCTTTCTTTTTTTCTTTTTTTTTTTCAATTTTCAATTACCAAATATTTATGCTCATAACAAATTGTTATTGAAACTAGCAGAATCAATGATAATGTCATTAATGCATAAACTAATGGATACATGATATTCCTTTTCATTTCTACCATCTTATTAGCAAACTCTCCAATCCCTTTGAGTGTTACGAATTCATCATTAGGACGCATGTCAATAATATATATTTCAAGTTGATTGTCCAATGTTGTAGCGCCCCAGATTTTAAATCTCGAATAAAACAGTTTTAAACTGAAATTTAAGACCAAACAATAATACAATAAGTACAAGGAAAAGTGTAAATGAACTTTAAACTAAAAATAATGAAAATATGGTCAAATGAACTCCGATTTGATTAACTCAAAATTCGGAATACTCGTCTCGTAGTTCTCTATCTATATGTAGTATTTATAGAATATATGGTAAAAATTTGGAGTCTATTGAAACACTTTTAGACTCTAGTACAATGAAAAGTGTAAATAAACTCTAAACTAAAAATAATGAAAATAAGGTCAAACGAACTCCGATTTGATTAATTCAAAATTCGGAATACTCATCTCGTAGTTCTCTATTTATACGTAGTATTTATAGAACATATGGTAAAAAATTTGGAGTCTATTGGAACACTTTTTAGACTCTAGTACAATGAAAAGTGTAAATGAACTTTAAACTAAAAATAATGATACAGGTACACTTCCGTTAGTTGGAATCGCTTGCCAAGTTTGCTAAATACCTAAATAAGGATAAACATAGGAAATGTGTATATGACGAAGCTATAAGAGATAAAAAGAAAGTTAAGAAGCATTATTTTCTTGCATCCTTTTTCTTTCTTAGAGTATTTCTAAATGATAAGGACTATAGACGAAGGAAGGCCATGTAAAGAGCAGTACGTTTTCACATGGAAAGGAAATGGCATCATAAGATTAACGTCACGCTTCATCTTTATATAATAGGACCATGATTGTGAAGTACTTTAAAGATAGATAGAGGTGCTCTTAAATGTTAAGGTCAATATGTCGAGCTGGGATAAATGGATTATGTATTGTACAAAACCTAGATACACAAATAAAGATATTGATATTTGAAAAATATTGATTTTCTTACACCCTTTTGTGATAAAAAAAAAAAAAAAGAAGTGTGATTAATGACAAGATACTATAATTAAAATCTGAACCGCTCGGATTTAGAGGTAGATCACAATTTTTGGACTTTAATTTCGGGGACGAAATTCCCTTAAGGAGGGTGGTAATGTAGCCGCGCCCAGATTGTAAATCACGAATAAGACAGTTTAAACTGAAATTTAAGACCAAACAATAATACATAAGTACATATAGGAAGATATATAAGGACTTTATGGAGTAGAATATGACTTAAATGACAGGAAACGAAGTACAGGAATCCATTTCAGTGAAGTGTAAGTATGGAAGTACTTACTGAGAAATGATACTGGTTCTAATAAGATAATACTTGCTGATTTATTTATCAACTGTTTAATTATATGTGCATGAATATGATATTGCATATTGTCTTATTTTTATTGTTGTTCCAAAACATATCATAAAAGACATTAATACATTTTGGGTTCAAGTCCCCAGACTGGTGGTTGGAGTCCCCAGTGCTGAAAGATAATAATAAAGTGGGTTCTAGTCCCCAGACTGGTGGTTGGAGTCCCCAGTGCTGAAAGATTATAATAGGTGGGTGAAATCCTCAGTCTGGTGGTTGAAGTCCTCAATACTGCTAGTAAAGTGAGAACGTGGGGTTAGAGTCCCCTATAACTCGTAAACGTGGGGTTGGAGTCCCCTATTAGCCGAGAGGTTGGAGTCCTCTAGAGTGATGCATTGCATGAATAATACAGAAATTGCATGATTGTCATTAATAATACAACAATAAACCAGTAACTTTTATACTTATTGAAACAGTGGAACTCACTTGTTTGTTTATGTAAATATGGTAACGCCATATTTACATAGACTACGATGCAGGATTGGAAGAAGAGGATCAGGACCCTCTTGCCAGTTTTGATGAATTTTGATAAAGCTACTTGTTGCCTCAATATGATGATAAACATTACGTTTAATCTATCTTTTGCTATGTACTGATTTTCTATGTCATGTATTAACACTTTTATTCATATTTGCTATTGTGCCGTATGTGGCACTTATCTTTATTTGATGCACCTAGTGTATTCATTATGTAACCGCACAATGTTAATATTTATTTAAATTGAGGTATATTCAGTCAGCTCAAATGTGTTATGTGAGGGTTATTCCTTGTGTTATTAAAAAAAAAAATATTCCGCTGCGTGATTCTATCTCTGATGTCGTAACGTCACGTGCGAAATGAGAGATTTCCACTTACGCCTTATTATTAAAAGGCGGGGCGTCACAGAGTGGTATCAGAGCAGTTTGTCCTAAGGACCAGTGAGAGTTTTGTATCAAAATGTAAATTGGGTAATTTACATGTTGGTATTAGAACATATGTTCTAAGGATCGTTAGAATTGACCTTGTTAGGGTAGAAATTGAGAGATAACACCAGAGCTATTAGTAATAAAAGCTTTGTAAATTCTATAAAAAACTTTGTTTGAAACTTTATAGACGTTAAATTTATTAACTATCGTTTTCATTAAGTATATTGTCTCTTTTGAGTCTAACGAGTGAAAGAAAAGACTTATAAGCCAATCTTTGTTTATATCTCAATATCCATGATATTGTGAATGTTTGTTAATGTTTAACTTGGTGCAGAACCATGCCACCTCGAAGACATCCACTTTGTGATGTAAATCAGGAGGCACCTCACTTTGAAAACAGTGACGGTGAATTACCCCCTCCACCTCCACCTCCACCGTTTTACGATGGAGTGCACCCAGCCTTGGCCCAGTTCATGGCTGACACTACTAGGCACTTTGTGGAAGTGGTAGCACGAATTCCACAACCTATCGAGCGTGGTGAGCATCTAGGATGCTCAATACGTGATTTCGCTAACCAACATTTTCGTATATTCGATGGAACACAAGGACCTTTGGTAGCTGAGGCCTGGATCACAGACCTCCAATTGTTACTCGAAACAATCGGGTGTACTGACGATCAAAAAGTCAGGTACGCTGGATTAAAACTTTCAGGTGAAGCCGCTAGGTGGTGGAAATCAAGGAAGGAGTTATGGCTGCTTGATCTAGGACTTGGAGCTGTTATTACTTGGGAACGGTTCACCGAGGAATTCTACAAGCGATTTTTCCCTAGGGCTCAAAGGCAGTTAAGAGCAATCGAATTCCAGAACCTGGTGCAAGGCAACATGACGGTGGAACAATACTCCGCCAGATTCATGGAGCTAGCAAGGTTCGCTCTTAACTTAATTCCAGATGAGGAGTCAAAGGCTGAGCGCTTCGAAAATGGTCTCAATCCCCGAATCAAAGGGAGGGTCTTGTGCCACGAGATCAAAGATTTTGCAAAGTTGGTGAATGTGGCGTCTCTTGCTGAAAGGGGTATTAGTGAGTCATCTGCTGCCTACGAACTGAAGAAGCGATCGATGTCTCAAGTATCGTATCCAGCCAAGAGGCTTGAAGTGGGTGGTAATTCACAACCATTTGAGAAACAAAACTTTTCCCCAGTCTTGGGAAACCCAAGACCTTCATGCAATAAGTGTGGGAAGCTGCATGACGGGGATTGTAAAGCAAGAGGTCTAGGCTGTTATCTATGCGGCCAGACTGGCCATTTCCAAATGGAATGCCCAATTAATGCTACAAGAGGACCAAAGCCCCAAGGAGGCGGATATCAGCAACAACGTCCTGCCCAGGCACGGGTATACTCACTTATTCCGGGAGGAGCTGATGTGGACAAGGAAGAAAGCATTAATGTGATGACAGGTACAACTTCCGTTAGTTGAATCGCTTTGCCAAGTTTGCTAATACCTAAATAAGGATAAACATAGGAAAGGTTATATGACGAAGCTATAAGAGAATAAAAAGAAAGTTAAGAAGTATTATTTTCTTGCATCCTTTTTGGATAGCGATAAGAGAAAATCTTGATTAATGATTAGATGTTATGTTAAAATCTGAGTCGCTCTATTTATAGATAAACCGAGAATTTTTAGACTTTAATTTCGAGGACGAAATTCCTTTAAGGAGGGTGGAATGTAGCGCCCCAGATTTTAAATCTCGAATAAAACAGTTTTAAACTGAAATTTAAGACCAAACAATAATACAATAAGTACAAGGAAAAGTGTAAATGAACTTTAAACTAAAAATAATGAAAATAGGGTCAAATGAACTCCGATTTGATTAACTCAAAATTCGGAATACTCATCTCGTAGTTCTCTATCTATATGTAGTATTTATAGAATATACGGTAAAAATTTGGAGTCTATTGGAACACTTTTAGACTCTAGTACAATGAAAAGTGTAAATAAACTCTAAACTAAAAATAATGAAAATAAGGTCAAACGAACTCCGATTTGATTAATTCAAAATTCGGAATACTCGTCTCGTAGTTCTCTATCTATACGTAGTATTTATAGAACATATGGTAAAAATTTGGAGTCTATTGGAACACTTTTTAGACTCTAGTACAATGAAAAGTGTAAATGAACTTTAAACTAAAAATAATGAAAGTAGAGTCAAACGAACTCCGATTTGGTTGATTCAAAAGCCAAAATACTCGTCTCATAGTCCTCTATCTACCCTCCAAATTTCATGATTTTTAGATTTCGGGAAGGGGACGAAAATTCGTCCAAACCACCCAGCACGGTGGCTGGACGAAAATCAAAAGAAAAAAAAATAATAATAATAAAATAATGAATAAAAGAGAATAGAGGGGGAGGAACCTGCACACCTCACGTCACCCTCCTTAATGGCTAACACTCTATTAGAGTAAATTTTGTATTGATTAAACGTATGGTAATGAGTAGTATGCAGATAAGATGCTGATAATATTCTGTAATAAATGAAACGTAAGTATGTGTAATCTTCCTATTGCATAAGATTACTTTCGCACCTCAGCCGTTGATGAGGAAATAGTAGGATAAATCTTGGCCTTTTAATAGTTTTATAAATAGGAGATGAAGCCTCTTGCACATTCATTTTC
>FXXK01000499.1:54068-72815 GCA_900184695.1 Betula pendula | reverse complement strand
AGAGAGAGAGAGAGAGAGGGATAAGCTAAGCCTTCATCCCTGGCTTTTCTAGGTAAGTGATTAAAGTTACAAGTTTTTATTTTTACTTTAAATGCATAGTTTTATATCTGGAGAATATTTTAAGCAAAGTTTTAAGCTCCTTTTATATATATATTGTTTATTTAAATTATCAAAACACCGTTATAATGCTCAAGTTTAATTAGATATTCCATAAACGTGCCGTTACGCTGCCCAAAGTTTTAAAACATTTTTAATTATTAGTTACACTAATATTGTTACTCTGCCAAAATTTTACAAAGATATTATATGAATTATTCATAATTATGCTGTTATGCCGCCCATGTGTTTTTAAAATACTATACTCATTATTTATAGTGATAGAGTTACTATATCCATTTTATGCAAAAATATAAAGCTGAGGGCCCAAAAACAACAATAGTCTCAAAGAGAAACTAATATATATTATTTTGTATGAATATGACTTAAATGCAGGAAACGAATTACAGGAATCAATTTCAGTGAAGTGTAAGTATGGAAGTACTTACTGAGAAATGATACTGGTTCTAATAAGATAATACTTGCTGATTTATTTATCAACTGTTTAATTATATGTGCATGAATATGATATTGCATATTGTCTTATTTTTATTGTTGTTCCAAAACAGATCATAAAAGACATTAATACATTTTGGTTCAAGTCCCCAGACTGGTGGTTGGAGTCCCTAGTGCTGAAAGATAATAATAAAGTGGGTTCTAGTCCCCAGACTGGCGGTTGGAGTCCCCAGTGCTGAAAGATTATAATAGGTGGGTGAAATCCTCAGTCTGGTGGTTGAAGTCCTCAGTACTGCTAGTAAAGTGAGAACGTGGGGTTAGAGTCCCCTATAACTCGTAAACGTGGGGTTAGAGTCCCCTATAACTCGTAAACGTGGGGTTGGAGTCCCCTTTTAGCCGAGAGGTTGGAGTCCTCTAGAGTGATGCATTGCATGAATAATACAGAAATTGCATGATTGTCATTAATAATACAACAATAAACCAGTAACTTTTATACTTATTAAAACAGTGGAACTCACTTGTTTGTCTATGTAAATATGGTAACGTCATATTTACATAGACTACGATGCAGGATTGGAAGAAGAGGATCAGGACCCTCTTGCCAGTTTTGATGAATTTTGATAAAGCTACTTGTTGCCTCAATATGATGATAAACATTACGTTTAATCTATCTTTTGCTATGTACTGATTTTCTATGTCATGTATTAACACTTTTATTCATATTTGCTATTGTGCCGTATGTGGCACTTATCTTTATTTGATGCACCTAGTGTATTCATTATGTAACCGCACAATGTTAATATTTATTTAAATTGAGGTATATTCAGTCAGCTCAAATGTGTTATGTTGGAGGGTTATTCCTTGTGTTATTAAAAAAAAAAAAAATATTCCGTTGCATGATTCTATCTCTGGTATCGTAACATCACGTGCGAAATGAGAGATTTCCACTTACGCCTTATTATTAAAAGGCGGGGCATCACAAATGTGATAAGTTGAGCTGCTTAAAAATCATTTGGATAAAATTGAACAAGACAAAGTAATTTCTCATTGTTAAAAGCAACAAATGAGTCATATGAACCCAAACACACAACACAACGTAATAATTCAAAATTCATCCAATTAAATCGACTCTTAACTTTTTGAAGTTGCATGTTTATATACAGTATAACAAACCTCCACACAATAATGACGTGAATTTTTCATGCTTTAAACTTTTCGTTGTGATTGGGGTTGGTACAAACTATCCATATTGGGGGCAACAAAATTGTTTTTGGCACATACACAAAAACTTCTTCAAATAAAGAGTTCTACCAATCTTTTCTCATAGCATGTAAATACTGCTTTAAAACTTCAACCAACTTCATTAAATTCAGAATGTAAAGCAACATTCAGAATGCAAGAAAGCATTTCTCCATAATGATGCACCTCTTCCTCCAAAAGTGGTTCTTCTTGTAATTGTGTTTGAAGAAAAAAAAAAAAAGGAAGAAAGAATTACTTTGAAAACATAATAATTAGAGAATTCATGATGAGCTCTTTATATTTGGTTTTTCTCTAAATTTTTAACAAAATCCACAAAAATTATCATTTAACAAACTCTTCATAAAATTTTTAGTTTAACATTTGTCAGTAACTCTCTTTACATTTAAAGGGCCAAAAAAGTAAATGTTATAATTTTTTAATATTATTTTTTACATTGAATGCTTCAAAGCGTTTGGCTTGAATTGAATTTAGTGCATTGAATGCTTTTGGCAATTAATTTTATCAATAAAAAATAGTATTTATTTAAAGTAGATAAACATTTAAAGAGTTTATTGTTTAATGGTTTTAAAAAGTGACTAGCTTAGCAATAAAAATAGATTTTTAGAGTTAAATTTAGAAAAATTTTAAAAAACTCGTTGTGAATGCTCTTGGATCCAGCTTCTATGTTGTATGAAAAATAGCCGGAGATCTGATGTTAAAAAAATGAACGCTCCAAATTTCATACTACTCTATTTAAGTAAACATGACGTCGTCCAGCGTAGGAGGCAAACGTTTAAGCAAAAGAGGGTCTGACGCCGTTTTAAGGGTCTGTTTGGGATTGCGATTTCAAAAAATGCGATTTTAAAAAGTGCAATTTGAAAACGTGATTTTTAAAAACCCAGCTAAGTATTTAACAAAATCGCAGTTTGGTATTTAAAATCATAATTTAACTTTTAAAATTCTGTGTTTTCAAAAAAGCACTCCCTTACCTACGATTTGAAAACGCAGTACCCAAATGATCCATTTTTAGCGATCTAGTTTAAAATCGCACTTTTTGTCTATGAAAACTCAATCTCAAATGTACCCTAAGCAAAAGACCATAAAACAGAGCATGTTTCTTCTCTTTCATCAAATTCATCAAATTATGTCTTTACGAGTTATTACAAAAAGCAATTCTATACCTGATAATTTTTAAGCAAGCTGATAGAACTCAAATAAACTAAACCAAGAAATGCATTCGGGTGAGAGTAGGACCACAATACATAGACTTCAGAAAAACAACTACTTTACTATCTTCTTTGATTTCTTCTTTCCCAGGTATTTAGGATTTGGTTTCCTTATTATACGTTGTCTATCACAAACCAATACACCTCAGACCTGAAACACTTGAAGCATTTGACAAGTGATAAGCAAGTTTGATCTTTATTCGAAGATTAAGGAATGGTTTTTTTCTTTCTTCTTTTTCAAATATTTTCAAAAAATCTTGATACTCTAAATAAAATTGAGTTACACTCAACATGAAAGGACGAGGACACTGCCCCTTGAATATACGACATGGGAGGACATGGATCGGTAGGTTAATCAATTTTTGCATTTGAACCTTAAGGGCACGATTCCAGCTTAAAAGGGAGCAAATGACAGGCTACCTACGACGAGGAGACCCAACTTGAAGTTCTTTCCAGCCAACCTCTCATGGAATGTGCTCTGTTTTATGGCCATGGAACAAGGGAAGAACTGAAGAAGAGCCATATTGTGTAAGTGACAGAAATTTCGTGTTATATTTCCTACAACATAGAAGCCATATTCAATGCTCTTAATGGGCTCAAGTAAGTGACAGAAATTTCCTCGAAATTTTCAAAGTAATTATTTCTTTCTTTCTTTTTCTCGTCAAACACAATTATGAGAAGAACAACCACTTTTGGAAGAAGATTTGCATCATTGCGGAGAAATGCTTGAATGCTTCTTTACATTATGAATTTAATGAAGTTGCCCGAATAAAATTCTACTCCAAATTTGGCCAACAAAATTTCCTCAACCACCCACCTTCATTTCCTTTGATTTCTTCCTTCTTTTTCTTTTTTTTTTTTTTTTTCGTCAAACATAATTATGAGAAGAACCAATTTTGGAAGAAGAGGTGTATCATTGCGGAGAAATGCTTTTTTAAATGCTTCTTTACATTCTGAATTTAATGGGTTTCTCTAAATCAATAGAGAATTTCAATTCCTCCATAAGTAACTAATCTTTTCTTAGGATTTGATGTAACCCTTTCCAAGTCCATGGTTTGATTGTATTTCTTTTGGGATTTTCAATATGTGAATGATGATTGTTTAGCTTAGAGTTTATACTTGTTCTTGATAAAAACTCTATCTTGTCTATAAGAAGGTTATTTGTTTTGAATGAAATCAACATTCCTATTTTCTGTGATTATATGAATAATAGCTATACAATAATGTTATTTGACATAAAATCAAGAGGCTAGATAGGCCATGCCTAGGGAAGATGATCCGTACTACATCTTAGTTTAGTGTAATGTAGGTAGACAGATTATGCCAACCAAAGATGAGTTATACTTATTTTTTGATAATGTGTATGCTTATTAGAAGGTTTTATAGCCCATACCTAAGAAAGATGGATCGTACCACAATTAGTGTTGAGGTAGACAATTCGTGCCAACCGAAGATAGATTATCATCACCTTTTAACAAAAGTGTATCTTGTTGATGTAGTCATATGGTTGACACCCATTATGTGCATCATATCACGCATATAGTGAGAATCTCATGTGAATACAATTTACCATTAGTACGAGGTTTGTGGTAAAGCTAAGTCCCTATACTTCTATCATTTTATTTCATTATTCGTTTATGCTTCTTTTCATTTTCAAAACCAAAACCAAATATCTTTTTTGAGTTAGATTAAAGTAGATCTTAAATACTTAATAACATCCAACCAAACAGTCTTTGAAGTTCAACACTCTCTAGATAGCCTCATTCTACAATGATTCGTTCTATTGTGAGTGACATATTTTATTATTGATCTAAAATACGCACATCAGTCCCAATAAAGGAATGATCGTGTCTCGGGCTAAAAAGGGCAATTTGAACAATTTAGGGTTCGTAATATTTTAGCGTAGATTTAGATTGACAATAAGATCATTTCTCAGATTCGGAAGTTGAAAATTGCATGGAAGATTACTTGGTTAACCCATAGTAAAAACTCATATAGATACTTGTTATTGTTATTTTCACATGAGCATGATTATTTTATGTACAAAACATGTATTTTTACAACTCTCAATAAATGTCTACTTTTAATTAACTATAAACTCCATCTTGTGAAAACGGTTGTGATTAACAAGATAATGAAATACAGGTTTGTAAAATGCATGCATATAAAAGATGGTGAAAGATTAATGTTGCATCGTATGACATGGTACACCGTCTCGTGGAAAAAAATAGTTATGAGTGTACTATTATTACAGGTTAACCCAATGTTCAAATATTTTATTATTAAATGTGGGTCTTGGATCAAATGGTTATAGTTTTGTGACCAGTGTACCATTCTTTGAGTGGGGTCACTATTACAACTTTACTAGTCAGTGTGGGCCACTCTAAGTCAAACTTGGTCGGACTACTAGTATAAGACGGTACGTTTGTGCAATGTTCGGGGCACCGAATGGTACCAAAAGTCCTTTGGGACGCACAAACCCTGCTGAGAGGAGGTAATGTCTTGGGTAAACCATATTGTTAATATATAACATGTTTATCTCAATTATTATATATCTTATATTGTACTATCATGTCATTGCTTTATAAAACAGAATGTATTGCATAATCCCTTTATGAACCGAGTTCACAAATGATACCTGTATAACATGTATATTCTTACTCACTAAGTCGTGGACTTACAATTGTATCTTTCCACCTATGAAACATGTAATATTTGGTAGATAGTTTAACGATATCAGATCATTTGACGAGTACGGTCCAACTGGAGGGCATTCTCCAAGTGATCTTTGAAGAACTTGACCCTGTGTGGCTGATCGAGATGTGGAAAGCTAGAGAAGATTTCCGGTGTGATATGATAGATATCGTTTTTATACTTTATGTTTTGAAAGCTAGGCTCTAAGCATGACTTTAGCACTTTGATGGTGCTCTTGGATTGCTCATTGCATCTCTTCTGCGAGCTTCTCTGTTTTGGTGAATGGCACCCCGGCTGGCTTCTTTAGCAATTCTCGTGGTCTAAGGCAGGGAGATCCTTTGTCTCTGTTTCTGTTTGTTATTGTTATGGAGGCACTTAGTAAGATGCTTGCTGTTATTGTTGACCAGGGGTCTCCTTTCTGGGTTCTTTGTGAGTGCGAGGCTCCTTGAGGCGATTAGTATGTCACATTTGATGTTCGCAGATGATACTTTAATTTTTTGTGGGGCCAATCCTGATCACCTGCACTATCTCCGTGTGTTATTCTTATGTTTCGAAGCTGTCTCTAGCTTAAAGATTAATTTGGCTAAATCAGTGTTGGTCCCTGTGGGTAATGTTGATAATGTGACTGGTCTGGCTGACATTTTGGGTTGTGGGGTCTCCTCTCTGCTTTGAAGTATCTTGGCCTCCCGTTGGGAGCCTATTATAAAGCTAAGCCTGTTTGGAATGGGGTTGTTGAGAAGATTAAACGTCGGTTGGCTAGTTGGAAATGGATGTATTTGTCTAAAGGTGGCAGGATTACCCTTATAAAGAGCACTCTCTCCAATCTACCTACGTACTTATTGTCTCTTTTTCTCATCCCTGCTAGCGTGGCTAATCGTATTGAGAAGTTGTAATGTGACTTTTTATTGGGTGGAATAGGTGAAGAATTCAAATTTCATCTAGTTAGTTGGGACAATGTGTGCTCTCCTATTTCTGAGGGTGGTTTGGGGATTCGGAACTTGAGGACTTTTAATAGGACCCTTTTGGAAAATTGGTTGTGGCGTTATATGCATGAAAGAAAGGCTTGGTGGAGAGTTGTTGTAGATGCTAAATTTGGTAGCATGGGGGGTGGATGGTGTTCTCGTGCTCCCGCAGGACCTTATGGGGTGGGATTATGGAAGAACATTAGGAGAGGGTGGAGTTTGTTCTGTAGCCATACCAATTTTGAGCTGGGAGATGGGTCCAGGATTAGATTCTGGGATAATATGTGGTGTGGATAGTTGCATCTTAAAGAAGCTTTCCCGGTTCTATATGGCAATGCATTGCCTGTGATAAGGATGTGTTTGTTGCAGCTCATCTGGACTTTTCTAGTGGTTCCCTTCAATGGGACATTAGCTTTTTCCGTGCGGCTCATGATTGGGAGTTGGATGACGTGGCTTCCTTCTTCTCTTTATTATATTCCCTTCGTGTGAGAAGGGCAGGAGAAGACAAACTTCGGTGGAACCACTCTTTCAAGGAGAAATTTGATGTTAGATCCTTCTACAAGGTTCTTGCTCGTAATGCTGGTCGGTCTTTTCCCTGGAATAGTATTTGGAGGACCAAGGCTCCTGTGAAAGTGACTTTTTTTGCTTGGTCGGCGGCTCTAGGAAAGATTCTTACTATGGACAATCTTAAAAAGAGGCACGTCATCATGATTGTTAGATATTGTATGTGTAAGAGGCATGAGGAATCTTTGGATCATCTTCTCCTTCATTGCGAGGCCACCTGCGTCTTATGGAATAACATCTTCAGTCGCTTTGGCTTATCTTAGGTTGTCTCTTCGAGTTGTTGATTTATTCACTTACTGGTGGACAGGTGAGCGCTCCTAGAGTGCTGTTGTGTGGAAAATGGTGCCTCTTGTCTTATGTGGTGTCTGTAGAGGGAACGTAATGACAGAAACTTCGAGGATCAAGAAAGAACTTTAGAGGAGCTTAAGGCTTTTTCTTGCTTACTCTTTTTTCCTAAACAGCCGCTTATTTAGCTCATTTAAGGATTAGCTATAATAAGTTCCTTGTTCATTTTTCTTCCCCTATTTAGGTGGTTTTTTGTGTACTTCCTGTGTTCCAGAGCTGCGCTTTTGTGCTTTTAATATATTTTCTCTTACTTATCACAAAAAAAAAAAAAAAAAGCATCCAAGGATAGACTAGTACGTATAGGGACTAAATGTATTTTTTGTTGATTTGAACCCCTTTACAAAAAATTTTGATTCTGCCCCCTGGTTGAGGAAGTTTCAAAAACTTGAATGTCCATGACTAATTAGAGGTAGAGGATGCTTCTAGATCATCTAAGTAGTTTACTCAATAATTATATTTCTCTTGTTCAGTCTATGGTGGATTTGAATTTTTAATGGAATACTAGTTTAGTGGCACATGCAAGGCATATGCTTGATTCATGGTAGAAAATGAGGATATAATTTATAATGCAATATTTGATGTTGTAAGTTTCACTATACAAATTTTTTGTAATGAAAATATTGGAAAGTCGAATTGGTAAGTGTAAAATAAAACTCAAAAATTGTGACAAAATCATTGTTTCCTCAATTCCTCTTCAGATTTTCTCATAAACAAGTCATCCGGTTACAAAAAATACTTACATCGAATATTTATAAAATAAATAAACATACACAATTTACCATTAAAAATGTGTTTTTTCAGATGTCGTGTAACTAATACTTGCCAAATAGTTACATGCTCATGAATGAATATGAAGGGTACTATGAAGTAGTGGATTTCTGGGTTCGATTGAATTTTGGATCGTGCATTTGATTTGGCTTTGGATTTAAATGTTGGATTTTATTTTGGCAAGTAGGTTATCTCTATTTGTTTCATGTTGTTAAAATGTGACTTAGAATTGAGGGAATAAGCTTGCTCTAGCCTCTAGTGTTCAAGTTGGAGTAATTAAAAGTTGTTAAAATAGTTAAATTTAATCCATGTAATTGTTTTTTATTTATGAAACCAACTGAGTTTAAGATACTTGTAGAGTATAGATTTTCAAGAAAAAAAAAGTCTTTTTTTGTTGTTTTGTGTTTTCTTTTTCTTTTTTTTTTTGTTGTAAAAATATGTGATAATTTACAAAAAAAAAAAAGAAGATCTTTTTCCCCAATTATATTTTGGTCAAGTTTTTTGTATAGAAAAAAAGTATAAATCCTTTTTTGTCTAAAGCGTGGCATTACATGAGAAGACTAAAACACTAAAAAGGCCAAACAATGAAAAGTCATTGTAGCATTACGTTACTTTTTATTTTATTTTATTTTTTTACCTACAAAGACTAAACAATGAAAAAACTAAAACACCTTAAAGATACTTCGCAATTTACAACCTAAAAAAGGCGAAATAATAATTAAAATATTCAAAAAATAAAAATAACAAAACAATTTTTTAGATTCTAAAAAAGGTTAAGATGATAATTTTACTTTTAAACAAATTTACTATTCCACATTGACATTTTTTTATAGCTTTTACAATATGCTCATTTGAGCTTCAACATTTGATTTTAGTAGTATTTTTTATATGTTAAAGAATACTTGTTATTTTATTAGGTTAGGTCATAAGAATTAGCTCCAAATAATTTCTGTCAAAAAAAAAAAAAAACAAAACCAAAAATACCGAAAATTACGATTGTACCCATATGATTACTTTTCTTTGTTCTCGTCTCGCTTATATCCTTCTCGCCCTGAACTCTCGTCCATATTCTTCCTCTCAAATACCGTTGACCACACGCACGGTGCCGTTTTGAGCTGACACAGACGACTTGCCCATCTACCAGACGACTCCTCGGCTCTTCTCTCCCTCTCTCTATAGGTAATTGCGAGATTTGAGATCATGCTTTCCTCTTTAATTATTCAATTAATTATTTTGTATATGTTATGAATCATCCAGCCTTGATTTTTGATTATTTGATTAGTGGGTTCGTGGGCTTCGAAGTTATGAACTGGATTCAGCGCAAGATCTATCTTTACAACGTCACTTTTGGGCTCTACATGTTGGATTGGTGGGAGCGTTATCTTTTCAGTATCCTCTATTCCTTCCTTTTCTCCGATGATCTGGTTTGCTTGATATATGCCTGTTAGATTGTGATTTATTGTTTTATTTCTGATCAATAGTGCAACTGTGGAATTTACGATGTTCAAATTTGGATAACTTTTACAAATTCGTCCATTTGCCCAAAAATAAAAATCATTTTGCTGGTGCCATGTAGTAATTCTTGTTACTTTAACGATTTTGTGTTCTACCCCAGCCCCCAGGGTTTCGTCGAATGAGCTGCTTGAGTAAGAATCAGAGTTTTAAGTGGAAGTTTGGCTCAAAAGATTAAGGTGATAGGAAATTATGGATTTAATTATTTGGATAATATTCTAACACTTCATTTCACGTATCAGCTCAAACTCTCCCTGAATTAGGGTTTAAATTCAAGACTATTGCTCTTATACCATGTCAATTACTAATTATATCAAAGGTTTAAGTTGATAGAAAATAATGATGTTAATCACTTAATTAATATTCTAACAGTTTTTTTTATAACAATTTAGTTTGTGAACCTTTTGTCAATTTGTTTGCAATACTCCTAGTGTAATCCTAACAAATAGTCATCTAATGAGGCAAAAGCCAAAAGTGAATTTGAGGCCTTGGTCTTGGTTTACAAAGAGTTTTCTAGTCTTGTTGGTTTCACCTGCTACCTATCAACAGAAAGTAATTTTCCCCCGTTATATGCTAGTATAATATTGCACTTGAGTTCGTAAATTTTTAATCATTTAATTACCAGTTATCCCAAAAATTTAGGCTAATAAGAAATGGTGATTTAATCATTTAATTAATGTTCTAACTATTTCGTTTACTTTTTGGTTTGTGAACCTTTAGTCAATTTGCTTGCAATACTCCTTAGTGTAATCTTAAAAAATAGTTATCTAACGACGCAAAAAAAGGGAAGTGAATTTGAGGCCTTGGTTTACAAAGAGTTTTTTGATCTTGTTGGTTTCACCTGCCAACTCTTAACAAAAAGTAATTTTTCCCTGTTATATGCTTGTATAATATTGCACTTGAGTTCCTAAATTTTTACTCATTTAATTACCAGCTATCCCAAAAATATAGGCTGATATGAAATGGTGATTTAATCATTTAACAAATGTTCTAACTGTTTCGTTTACCATTTAGCTTGTGAACCTTTAGTCAATTTGCTTGCAATACTCCTAGTGTAATCTTAAAAAATAGTTATGTAATGAGGCAGAAAAACAAAAGTGAATTTGAGGCCTTGGTTTACGAGGAGTTTTCTGGTCTTGTTGGTTTCCCCTACCACCTCTCAACAGAAAGTGATTTTCCCCCGTTATATGTTTGTATGATATTGCACTTGAGTTCCTAAATGTTTTACCAGATGCTTTGGTGATCATCTTGATGTGGTTCATTCTGTACAATGGATCGCGATCTGTAACTGAGTTCTGCAAGAGGTAACCAATGAAACCTTTTTCTCTGGTTCTTTTCTGTTAGCATAACTACCACTTCACTACTTCACAAATTAGTCACTTTGCACTTGGTTATTGTGGCTTATTCGCCTATTGCTAATTTTTGTTGCAGCTTTATATGTTATGACTTGCTTTCATTCTTTATGGATTTTTTTGCAAAATCATATGTCATGGTTGGGATTTGATGATTTTAGATTCTGGAGTTCAGTTTATGTTGGTTCAGCATGATGAATATTGATGCTATCTTTTGATATAACCATTGTGCTACCTTAGAAGTAAATGAAGAAAAAAAGCAAAGATAAAAATGATAAAAATGAGCTTGAAGAAGCTTGTCAGTTATTTCATGTTCTTACAACAAAAGTCGTCCAGGGCTTATTGCTCCAGGCATTGCTCTGTCAATTTTTGCCTGAATGGGTTGGAATGTCTTCCATAAGAGAGTCTTGGTCGCTAGGTTCAGATTAGTTCTTATGTTTGCCTCTGTTCTATTCACAGATGACTCTTCTATACTTTTTTCTCATATGCCAGGGGAAAATCTCTTTGATATTGTTGTTCATGCTACTGTAGTAGCTCTGTAATATGGAGTCTTTTTATGTTAGTGCAATTTTATTAGATGGTAATTATTGTACCCTGTAATTAAAGTTGGTGAATTGAATCCTGAAAATGTTCTTGTGCCTATATTTTAGGTGGGGTGTGCATATCAAACATGATTGGCAGGATTCAGCAGCACAAATACATGGGATTTGAGAACCTCTTCTAGTACAATGCATTGAGTGTTCCTTTCTTCAAATTCCCTGTTGTTTTTGTTTTTTTTCCTGATTCCTAGATGTAAGATTTCCTTGTGTTATAGCATTATCCTAAGCTACAAAATCTTTGTTCTGCTTTATACCATTTCTTGGGTCCACTGGATGAGAGATGTCTATTACCTCTTTGTATTGCTTAAAATCTTTGATATTTTTTGCTTTCAATGTCATAACATCGTTTGATGAGAAATTTTTGGTGCATTTGGCTGCCACGAAACGGATGAGGTCATACAATAGTGTTGCCAAATCATGTTTCTTCTTGTAAGAATTTTCCCTTTTTCTTTATTTTCGTGATCGATTTCTGAAGTTGCCTCTAGTCGGGGCTGTCAATGGGTGGGTTAAAATGAACGCGGACTCAGTGCGTTCTTTGGAACTTTTTATTAAGAGTGGGTTTGGTGACACAATTTTAGAGACTAAAAATGTGATTTTAAATTTAATCGTAAAGAATGTATTGTTAGAATAATTTTTTTAAAAAAAATTAAAAATTGTGATTTAAAAATATAGAAAAATATGCGTTTTCAAATTGCAGACAATAGAATGTGTTTTTAAAAATGTATGATTTTAAACACGATTCTACTATTGCTTTTTAAAAATTATGTTTTTGAATCAAACATTTTAAAATTGCTATTTTGAAATCGCAGGTCGTAAGACTAATACGTGAATGCTAACCCAAAGCTGGAGGATCATAAAATGTTGCATTTGGGTTTGAGTCCAAATGTGAGATTTTGAAATCTATTTTGAGCCCCAATGTGAGTATGGATTCAAATAGGAATTTCTTGTTATGTATTTATTTTTAGGGTATTTTTAAGATAAATCTTTGAATTAACGCGCCAAAACAAATAACACCTATATATATATAATTTTAGTTTTAACTGCATAAGATTTTAAAAAGATGAAATAGATCTTTTCGTTGGTTTTCCGTCCAAAATTGTGCCGTCCATTAGAGCCATGTCAGCATTTTTGCTGCATCACATTAAATAATAATTTATTAATAAATTTATTAAAATAAGCAAAACAATTTTTTTTAATAAAAAATAAAAATAAAATAAAATAAAAAGAGAAAAAAATTAACCCACCGCTAGCCACCCCTGTGACGACCTGGTTCAATACAACAAATTTATTTATTTATTTAAAAAAACATACACATGAATTGATAAACTGAATTCGCCACAGGGTAATCTGTACACATGTGCCATACATACACGTCATAGAGTAATGATAAATGTTAATCCCATGTCCACCTTGTGTTCATCCAAAATTTATGTTGTGGCTTTCAAAATTATCATTGGATTTGTGATAGATCATTAATGACTTTTGATCTAATAATAATTTTAAAAGTCACATCAATTATGAATGGACACAAGGTGGATATGAGGTTGACAAATATCATTACTCTACCTCATCATGTCTTATGGAAAATAAATCTATTGCATCAAAGTTATATAAAACATATGATATCACAGTGGAAAACATAAATAATGGGAGTAAACTAAACCCAAGTATAGCTGACAAATAAAACTTTAAATAATTAAAGTTTTTACATTGTATCATTTACATTTCAAAAAGAATGGCTGTACAAAAGGCATCACGTGCGACACAAGACACATACATCAATAATGGTTATGATCATAGCATATATGATGTACAAAAGATAAACTAATAAAACTAGTCTAAACAAAAAATGCGGCACCTCACGATCTCAATCTGTAACGCCTCACAAAAGTAATTAATTTCATGGTTCGTCTCCCAACCTTAAATCACAAAATAAGACTCAGTGATATATGTACTCTCTCAAAAGAGAGTCTATAAAGTATCTGCTCTAGAATCACTATAATGTTCCCAAAGTTAAGTCAATTAATTTGACTAACTCAGAGTGTTATCCATAGTGCATGCAACACAGTTAACTAGTAACTAGTTGAATTGACCACACATCACTAATTATCAGAGTAAATAACAGAAAAATGGAATTAGTTTATCTAAGTTAACTAGCAATAAAATTTTAATAATATTTTCTATCATCAATAATAGAATCAGAGCTTACAAACAAACACAAATAATCATTCACTTAATCAAACCTGATATTACAAGCCATTTGCTTGGTATTTTCATCCTAGCGAATTTCTTACTCTACCTAGCAATTTGTTGATTTGCAAAACACTGGGGTGTTTCAAAGGTAGTAAAAGAAGTAATTACGTAAATCTATGACTTAATAGGTAAATCACTATGAAACTGTTTTATGAAATGAATCTTTGGTACAGTTGTATATTTTAATTAATAAACATGGATCTTCATAAATAGTGTACGCTGTCTCCGCTATTATACCATTTAAAAGTGTAGTTTATTTTGAAAAGTAATGGCATAATTTTGGTAACAAGTCTCTGAGAATTTAATGCACAAAATCATGAGTGATACAAATATAAGCAATAGTCATAGCTTTCCTCCATATGGTCTACTTGGATCTTAACCCCTTCCCGCTCAGGTTTACACGTTTTCGAGAGAACATCCGATACAATACATTTGCCCCGAATATTGTACAAGCGCCAAAAATTGATAATCCCGCGAGCGCTACCGATTTTAAAATTTATAATTAACTGCTCGTGATAGATCGTACCCTTGTAAGATAGTTCTAAAAGAGAGTATCGTCTGCAGGGATTGTGTTCGGTTGTGTAATAATGAAATCTCTAAAATCGCACCTAACCTAACTCACAAGTAAGAAATGTTTTTGTATTTTTCAAACTAAAAACTAAATAACACAAACTTTAAACTAAGTTACGCAATTGAATTAGAAAGTAGTAGGGAAGGTATAAGGAATTGATTTCACTCAACCCTCATACCACAAGTGAACGTATCAAGCATGGATTTCAAACAAAAATATGATATGAGCGTGTAAAGGTTATCAATCCTTACAACGATCTCAACATGAAAATACTACCGAAAGAAAATAATAAAGCATCATAGTTTCGCATTAGTCACTCACCTAACATCCTACATGTGATATAACTCGTGTTCCCTAGCATGCGATATAAGTTCTCTCAATAGCCTACACAATTTCATGAAATAAGCATAAAATATCATAGGTTTCCACTCCTCTTTCCATCTATTCTAAGTTAAACTAAGCATGGATTGAGTCGTAGTCCCTAGCATACCTTATCAAACTTACATAAAATCATGTCACAAGTATCATTGCATAGCTTATGCTTTCTCAATCAAAGACATTGAAAACATTGAAATCATTCAAGGCTTAAATAAATTCCTCATAGACAAGAAACAATTTTTATTTCAAATGGTATAACATTAAGAACAATCATTTTGCATATACAATCACCATACCATTTGCACAAAATTCAAGCTAAATACAATCAACCCATAGCACTTTGAATTGAGCTACATCAAACCCTACAAGTGGGTTAGTTCCACATAAAGGATTTGGATTTCTTCATTAGGTTGAAGAAAATCATTTCCTAAAGGAAGTGAGTGCTATGGACTGGTTCTACTTACTATCTAAAGCAAGAAATGAAATCAAACTAAGCTAAAAACTACAAGAAAATACATTGAACCTAGCTCTCTGCCTCTCCCGTCGTTTTTGGTTATATAGAGAGGAGATGAGTTTAGATCTTTACAAAAGAAGTTAAAATTACAAAGATCTTGATCCAAGTGGTATAGGACGGTTCTGAAGATAGATTTCGGCGCCTATAACAGACTGGCAAGCCGCAATTTGGGACCAAAAATATCTCCCACCGTCGTTAGCTGTCAAAAAAGATCTTCCAGGTCTGGAAGGTTCGACGGCGCTCGATCCCCAGATTTGGGCGCTCAAGCGCCAAGCTTCTGGCTGGTGCTAGATCCCTGGAATTGGGCGCTTGATCCCCACCACTTCAACAGCACTTCAACTTCTCTTAACTTATTTTCAAGCTTAATGTCAATGATATGCTTTGAATTTCCATTAAGACTTGAAAATAAGACAAACACTAAAACACACTAAAATATTAGATAACAGTACAAACTAAGGTATAACATATGCGAGTTAAGGGGCTTGAATATGTAACATTCAGCACTTATCACACCTCCAAACTTACATAATGCTAGTCCCTTAGCATTACAAAACTAAAAATAAAATGAAACAAATATAAACAACTACTCTACCTCCTTTGTCATAGGAAACACGATTGCATTTAGCACATGCAACAAGCCTTTTAAACTCATAGGCATCCCTAGCAGACAAGTGAAGTCTTGTGAGGGTTTAACAGAAATGTTACCCATAAACATTGTGCATGGTCAAATTATCACAAAGAATACAGCATCACAAGAATAATGGTTCACATGTCAGTGGCAAGCTTAAATTAACAAACTCCATTTTCACAACAACTCAGGATTTGCAAAATATGATTACTTACAGATGGTTAGCTGAGATTCCATATATGTTCCAATTGATGCAAAGTGATATCAACACATAGTTATGAGGCTTCAAAATAATTGTCAACATAGATGGCTCAATATCTCAAAATTCACTGAACTACCTCATCAAATGAAACAACCAGGGCATAGTTACTATTTACCGACTTTTGATTATATTTACACAGCTATTAATTTAACTCCATTAAGCTTTTAGTTGACCCATGTAACAAGTGTTCGGCTAATAACTCCCAAACCAGATGGTTTAGGCATTACGATAGTAGAGTATCCCTAGGGAGCTTTCATACTCGAGTCACACTTAGGCTTACAAAAACACAAAACTAGTGTATTATCATCTCTTTTTATATATATATACTATTATAATGTGCTTATATTTTAAATATTTTATTTACCCAGCAGGTGCATCCCATTTAACACAATCCGATCCAATTGCATCAGAGGTATTGAAAACAAATATGTTGTTAATTAAGGCTCTTACCTCACAATCCATGTGCCAATGTGCTCGTGAAATGTCAATGTGAAACAAAATGAATTCTCTAAAAGCCAAGAGTAAGTAAAGAAGATTTTGAAATCCCTAACTGCGATCGCATCATGGTGTGCATTGTCTTAAGCTACAGATCCAACTTGAAGGATCAACAAAATTTAAGGGACTAATGATGGGACATGTTATTTACAAAATAAAAAAAAAATTTAACAATTATGAATAAGTGAATAAGGTGAACCAAGTACACAAAGTTGCATTAACCACCCCCAAACTTAAATCACAGTTGTCCCCAATGTGTTATCATAACTGAATGCAGAAAACCGGAGTGATAAAGGGAAAACCTCATCTGGGGAGGTATGGCGCTCGTGCATACCCCCAAACTTGAACTCATAAACCACTTATCCTGAAAAAGAAAACTAAAAAAACTAAAACGCAAAAGAAGATAAATATATACAATGAATAAAAGAAATTATGAATATTAACCAATAATCAACAAGTTAAATTGAAAAAAAAACAAAGTAAATAAATAAAAGAATTCTCATATTCCCAAAATGAATAAAACACATGTCCTCAAATGAAATGGCAACAACAATACATTGGTGGATAACAAAATAATGTTCCAAAATTTCAACAATGTAATCCAACATAAAGGTCCAAAGCCATAAAATAAAATACAATGAAAACTCATGGAGCAGGTGGTGGCGATGGTAGGTGACTCAGGATCTCCTGAAGTGTCACCCCAATGGACTGAAATGCATCCTCGGTTCTCTTCTCAAAATTTTCTTGCCACTGGGAGATCTGCTCAAACTGTGCTTGCAGCAGTTCGTACTCTGAATGTGAAATGGGGACTCTATCCCCCTGACGAACTGATGGCTCTCCTTCAGCCATCTCAGTGGCTGCTTCTTCCATCTCAATATCTTGTGTAGGAGCGGGCACTCATGGCTTCATGTGAGAGATATTTCTGTACCACTCTTTCAAGGTGAATACTGGGAATGTGTTGGTCACATTGTGCCTAGCCTGAATCTTAAAGCCCTTGTTGATCACAAGCTTGGTGACTAGGTAAGGGAAAGGCAGCTTCGAGTTCTTTCCAATCAACCTCTTGTCCACATAGTCTTCCCAGCACTTATAAATTCGGCCCCATTTAAGTTGTGGTGCTGAGAACCAATGCTTCTTGTAGAAAGCATAGAGGGCTGCAAGGAAAGGGCCGGTCCTCTGAATCTTGTGTCCCATTGGACACACATTCTTCTTAAGGATTGTGTCTACCAACCACAGTCTCGAAGGCAACTTTGCCTTGCTTGTGCAATGCTTTTTCCGGTTCTCATAAGCTCCATCACACATATCTTGCACAATCATGTGCACATCAAATTCCGGAGGCTCAGTGTAGCGTGAAGATGGGCTAACATGTGGGCAGCCAAGTGCCTCTTCGATGTCTTCAACGGTGATTTGGAACTCAATCCTGTCAATGAAGGAAGACAACACCTCAGGTTGGTCCGTATCAAACATTAGATTTTGGGAAAATAGACGGACAAACATAGGGTGGTACAGATGATACACTGGTTGGAGGAGTTGCATTGGATGTCGTTTTTTGAATTGCCTCCTTGCCCACTTGACATCCTCAAATTCCTGAAATTCTCCCACAATATCAAATTTAGTCTCAGGGTCTAGCTCAAAGCGTTGCCACGCAGTAGTCATGTAGGAGCTTCCAGGTGTTGGCGCTCAAGTGGAGGATGGGGAAGCTGTAGGTGCTCGAGCGGAGGATTGAGAAGAGCTAGACATTGCTGGAACTCTAAGAGGATTTTTATCAAACACCTACTGTGCCAAACGGAAAAAATGCAAGGAAGAAAAATTTTGGCACTTCAATCGGATGGGAAC
>FXXK01000499.1:0-44056 GCA_900184695.1 Betula pendula | reverse complement strand
TATTTCATAAGCATTTGATTGAAAATCATTTGTGCATGCATAATTAATTGAAATAATAAATGGCGAAACAACATAACCCATAAAAAAATAAAATGCCATAAATCACCCAAAATATCATTAGGCCTACAATCAAACAAAAGACAACAAAATAAGTAAAAGCAATAACAGCTAAATGGGGTATGCGTCATTGCCTAGAATTAGGCTATCATCCACCAAGTAGTCATTTACATCCAGATCTTGGTTGTCCTTCTCTGGGAGAAGGACACCATGGATGACGATGATCTTCTTAGCTATGTGCTTCTAATCTTGCTGTGTGCTGGTGGCTAATCCCCACTCCTCCTTGAACTCTCTGTGGAGTTTGGCTACCTCTTGGCGCAGTGTTACCACCTCTTGCTCTAACCTGATAACGATCTCCAGGATGCGAGCATCCATCGCTGGCTCGCTCCGAGCTATAGGGGCAGCTTGGGATGATGTAGTCCCATCTGACCGGTGGGCTCCTACGACTGGTTGGTCAGCTGGCTGGTCAACTAGCGGTGGCACCTAGACAACTGTGGCCTCTCTCCGTACATGGGGAGTGCTCTCCCGGGAGAACCAGCTGGTGAAGGTCCTGCCTGCCTTTTGAAAGCTCACTTCTACCGTGGGTACTCCAAAGTGCTTGGCAGATAAGTGCCCGAGTCTTCGTGGTATATTTTCCTCATGAGAATGATGGCGACAAAGGTGAAGTCGATCGGTACGCATGTCAACATCACGTACAAGTAGAATGCCCGATCATATGTGATGGGGTCCGTACTCTTGATCGGGTGTATCGGGCTGATGATGATGCGGTGGACCAAATGAAACTCAGCCGACATGCGGTTGAGCTTGAACCCTCCAATCCCTCGAACGCCCATGTTGTGGGGCTGTCCCTCAGAAAAACACTCCACGAGCGCAAAGCGAGGCAATGCATCATTCGATGACCACGAGAACATCGAGTTGGGTATCCTTGGAGTATAGGTAATGGTGCTGATCAAGTTAGGGTCTACCCAGATAGGGTGGCCTTGGAGCCATGTTAGGAAGTAGCCCTCCCCGAGCTCGTAGATGTTCGCGTAGAACTCGCGAACTAGCTCTAACGCAACAGGGCCGCCTTGGAGAGCATCTTCAACCATCGCTGGGCCTCAAAGAACTCTGAGACCCTCTAAGAATCTTGCCTAATGTTGCCCAGATCCGCACCACACTCTACCACTAGAGCCCTCATGTAGTAGATAGAAGCATGGGGGTTTGATGCAGAGGCGTCATGGAACCTCGTGGCATTGAAAAAAGGGTCCGGTGGTGAAGTGGCCTCTGTTGTTTGGGTCAGGGGGGACCCTGATGTTGATGCCTCGACATCTGGCCATTAGGTCCTGAGTCTTGACCCTATGTTGGGTATGAGAGGATGAAGCCTCGGCAATGTCCTCACTTCGTCATCTACTCTCTCCAAGTGTACATGTCATCATCTTGTCAAAAAAGAAAACTATCAATTCTTATCTTAGTGTGACCTAACTATACCTAGTAACCTTTCAAATTCCAACCTGGGTGTAAGTCAAAAGATAACCCGTATCAAATACTGGTTAGGTTATGAGGGGTGGCACAGTGGTCTGAAACATGGTATGTGATACTTATGTGAGGAAAATTTCACATAAGGGCACAATTAGTTCCTACGGGAAAAATCCCATCGGGTGATCATAAAATTATAAAATAGCCTCTATGGATATTTCACGGCTATTCCCATCAGGTGTCTCATTTGGGCATTTTACCGAACACTTAGTGTTCGTAAAAACTTTGGGCATGATAGGGCTACAAGGTTAGCGGGTCTTGGCCCAAATGTCATCACAACAATGATGGGCTTCATTTCAACACAATAATCACTAATAATTTTGAGGGTTTTCTAATTCAGGCAAAAATCTCCTCAAATCTCAATTGGTTAAATCAAAGGTTAGAATCATTCTACCAATGCATCTCAACCTATCTTATTATCAATCCTAGCCCTCCTAAGTGCTGTGATTTACGGGAAAAAAAATCAAGGGATTTAAAAATCCCCTTTTGAAACCCTAAAATCAAAATTTCATGGTTAAAGTGGGGCTTAGCTTGTCAAATCTTCAGAAATAGACTTGAATCCTTGAAAATGTGGCATGAAATCGAGAGAGATAGGGCCGAAAGTGAGTTTGAGAGGAAATTTTTTGATTGGAATGATTTTCAGTCTTTTCAAAACAGGTCTTATAGCATTCTGGGTCATATCAAAAGTTCGGCCTCGTGTTGAATGTTTAACCTAACCTTCGAATGTTCAAACCGCATTAAAAAAAGTTTTTTTCTTTTTCAAACCCTACAAATACTTTCTGGAATTTCATTTTAAGAAACACCACTTCAATTTAAAAACTTCAAAATCAAAAAGGAATTTTAACTCGTTTCTTTAAAACAAAAGCATGCTCTTCTACCCGAAAATGAAATCCGGATCTAGCTACAAGGTGATTGTGTGTGATCTAGCTATTCTAATTAAGGAACTAAGTGTCGAATTGCTAGCATTACTCGGTGTTGTTGGCATCGTCCCTTGTAAAGTTTTCAGTTGGATCCTCTTCCTCTCTGACCATCACCTTATAGTCCCTTTCAATGCTTAGAAGAAAAGCCTTCCTCTAGTGGTGTGTTTCCCTTCGCAATGCTCCAATCTTCAATATTCGTAACTCATCTCGCCTTATCTTATCATCTGAATTTCTTTTCTGTATAAGCGTAGATCCAACGACCTTTTTAGATGACTCATTTTCAAGTACCCTAGATAGAACACTTTTCCATAATCTTGACCCTACGAAACGTAGAAATGGGCTTGTATCCTAGTGCATATGGTCCGTATTCTAATGGCCAATTACGTACAGTTATCTTGTACCTACGTTGATCATGCATTTGCTTGTATAGCAAGGCTAGGCGGCTGTAATACAACAACTGGTAAGCTCGTGTTTGGATACAACATACTCCATATATATAGGCTTTTACTACCCTGCACCTCAATCAATCAATCATGCTAAACCTATTCCTATGCTATGGTCTTCACACAATTGAAGCCTATTGAATCATTGTCTATTCTCAGATCGTTTGTGATTGATCGAGTCGATTACTCTGTTACCATTTATAACGCTCTACAAAATTAATTAACTAATAATTAACTTCATGGTTCACCTCCTAGCATTAAACCACATGGAATAAGACTCAAGGATATCTATACTTTCTCAAAAGAGAGTCTATAAAGTATCGGCTTTGGAATTACTATAATGTCCCCAAAGTTAAGCCAATTAATTTGACTAACTCGGATTGTTGCCCGTAGTGCATCAAACACAATTAATTGGTAACTAGTTGAATTGACTGCACATCATTAATTATCAGAGTAAATAGTAGAAAAATAGAATTAGTTGATATGAGTTAACTAGCGATAATTCTTTGATAACATTTTCTATTATCAATAATAGGCTCAGAGCTTCCAAACAAACATAAATAATCGTTTACTTAATAATACTTGATAATACGAGCCATTCGCTTGACATCTTCATCATAGCAAATTTCTCACTCTACTTGGCAACCTTCTAGTCTACAAAGCATCAGGGTGTTTCATAGGTAGTAAAAGAAGTAGTTGCGTAAGTCTAGGACTTAGTAGGTAATCATTATGAAACTGCTTTATAAAATGAGCTATTGGTATAGTTGTATATTTTATTAAGGGAAAATTACTTTTTACCCCCCCAATGTTTGGGGCGATTTTCAATTTAGCCCCCAATGTTAAAAATTCACAATGTGCCCCCTCAATGTTTAAAAAAAAATCAATTCGGCCATTCCGTTACCTAAAACCGTCAAACTTGCCGGATTTACTGTTCATTTGAATTTTTAATTATTATTTTTTACTGTTCATGGTTAACCGTCTATTTTTAAAAATAAAAAAAATAAAAAAAATTAATTTTTTTTAAATGGGTAAAAACTGTGAACAGTAAAAAAAATAATAAAAAATTCGAATGAACAGTAAATCCGGCAAGTTAGACGGTTTTAGGTGACGGAAGGGCCGAATTGACTTTTTTTATAAACATGAATTTTCACAAATGGTGTACTTGTCTCCGCTATTATGCCATTTAAAATTGTAGTTTATTTTGAAGAGTAATGATATAATTTCAGTAACAAGTCTTTGTAAATTTAATACACAAAATCATGAGTGATACAAATATAAGCAATAGTCATAGCTTTCCTCCATATGGTCTACTCGGGCCCTTAACCCCTTCTCACCCAGGTTTGCGCATTCTCAAGAGAACATCTGGTACAATATACAGGCGCCTAGATATTGCACAAAATATACATCTTATACTAATAGCTCGACCAAGCCAACTTCAAGTGACACACACTACTAGCAAAACCATAACCGTCATCCCATCTGAAAATGACTCGGTGGTCATAAAACAACCATTGGATCAAAGGCCACACATAAAAGTAAATCTCTTTAACCATAGGGTCAAACCCATATAATTGTAGTCCATAGTCGGGATTATTTCGTGTACCATGTCATACAATGTAGCAATTGTTCATTTATTCCAAAATAAAAGTATATAGGCAATTATTCAGCTGAAGCAGTTATAAACATGTTGTAAAAATTAGTAAGCTCATGCCATAAAGTAAAACATGCTCAATCCGTTGACATTCGATATTTATCCTAGCCGGACGTTCGAGCATCAAATTGGAACATTCGAGCTGTAGTTTTCTCAAAACGTTTGAACTGTCGTTTCTCTGAACAGTCGAGCACCGCATTGGAACATTCAAGTTGTCATTTCCCTAAACATTCGATGCATACCCCGAATGTTCAACTAGGCCTAAAAATCACTTTAACTTTTTGACCAAATTAGTCAATCTTATCCCTTCCCTATGCCTATAAATAGCACATAACGTCCCTTAGTCTATATCCCTCACTCTTGCATTCCAACAAACCCTAAACTTAGAGAGAGAGAGAGATCCTAGAAAGAGAAAGGGTGGCATTTGGTGTAGTTCCATCTTTCATAAGGTAACCCTTGAACCTCAAATATTTTCTTCATAATATCAGCATACTTACCTTGTTGTCTATCATGCATTTTGTGGGTCTTAGTATGACACTAGTAGGGAGGCACGTGCTAGATTCCCTGTGAAATTTTGCCGATCAAAAATATAGCAATACCATTTGTGATCTCAATTCATTAAATATTGAAGTCAAGAACATCATGGTTATAACTTTCAAAGTTTCAAGAGTTATAACCATCAAGAACATCTGTGGCTTACATCTTTTATCTCTCGCTCTAAATTAAACAAACATCAGCCAACAAAGGGAGAAATCCAACTAATGTATTACATATAAAAATTGATTAAATATTCTGGCCCAATGCTTCCTGCCTACACGTCAAGTGCTTTCAAAGTCAAAAAACACTAGCATAAGGAAATAAAATGAGGAAACTTTGTAAGTATTTGACTAAAATTGGTGTGCATTTTTTGAAAAGTTCAAAATTTGATTCTTTTAAAAGGAAAAGTATAGGAATAAGCGAGCGGAAATATGGTAACAAGTGGATCATGATTCTATCCTTATATATAAGTAGTACGCAGCTACTTTAACAAATGAAAAAACACAAAATAAATAAGAGAGCTTTAAAGCATATTTTCCTATTGGATCAATTGCAAACAATAGTAACTAGCTATATGACCATGATGGTGTCAATACCTTTCGTATTCCTTCTCTTCTAGGCCAATTTAGGTTGATGAACAATTGCCAAGTTTTACATGGAAGGTACCTCAAACGACATATAAATAAGATTCTCTCTAATCTCTCTCTGGTTCTATTTATTTCTTAACGAAATTTTGGAATATTTGTCTATTGTAAGTTGTATCTTACAGATTTTATAAACATCTTAGTACCTTTCGTATTCCTTCTCTTCTAGGCCAATTTAGGTTGATGAACAATTGTCAAGTTTTACATGGAACGTACCTCAAACGACATATAAATAAGATTCTCTCTAATCTTTCTCCCTGGTTCTATTTATTTCTTAACAAAATTCTGGAATATTTGTCTATTGTAAGTTGTATCTTACAGATTTTATAAACATGTTATTAGACGAATTATTAGCCGTTGATTATATGACAAATTTTCAATTTAGGTATTGAAGAGAAGTTATATCATGCAATGATATTGGTCCGTCAGTGGTACTCATCTTACATACTGGTGTGCATTTGTAAAGTACATAACAGGAGAAACACTTATAATACACAATAAATCATGTAATTGCATTGGATGTAGATGGGGTTACTATGTTACCTAACCAAAATTGTTTAATGATGTAGATTTTAAATCTCAATCTTTGAGAGAATAGTTGAGGGTTACAAGTGTTAATGCAATACCTAAACATACAACTCAACAAGTATTGGTCTAGCTAGAGATCTAATTAAAAATTTAAACTTCTGATACATGAAATTCAAAAAATAAAAATAAAAATTAATAAGGGAGCTTTATAAAGTTGTTGGTCAATGCAATACCTAAACTTCTCGTTATGAATCACAACAAGAAGCTTTTTTTGTTTCTTCCAATTTGAATAATCCAATGGATTCAAGCTCTTGAAAACATCAAAATGACGAAACAATGAATAGGACATACTTTAATTTGAAGTCCATGTGTAAGTATCATCCAAGTTCTAGAAACAAGTAAAAACATCAATTGGAGCACAATACAGTCTATAAACAATCAAATAAGAATAGACAAACAGATGCAGTGGTTCTTATCCACCTACTTGAAAAAAAAATATATAATGAAAAAGCAGTAGTGAACAATAGTAGAGATATGATGCTTATTAGTTATAATTCACATGCATGCCAAAGTTTAAAAAACAAATTATAGTTATCACAAATGTTTTTTTTTTCATTTTCTTCGCAATAGCAAGAGAGAGAAATAGAAAAAATGAAGTTAGAAAATATTACAACCCCCAAAAAAGGCATAGTCAAGCAATTTTATCATTTCCAAGATACTCAACTAAAAGAAATGCTAAATACTAATACTTTCTTTTTCACCTCTAAAATGTTGGCTCGCAAATGGAACATGGGCAAAATAACCAGCTAACATGTCCCAACCCCCTACCAAAAAACAAACAAACAAACAAACAAAGAGATAAAAGAAAATTTGTAAAATCAAACATTACCAGTGTACTTTTGCCCGCTGCAATTCAATAATCATGAAAACAAATGAAGTGGAATTAGTTAGCACATGTTCAACTACTAAATATCACAATCATACCTACACACGTGTTCTCATTAGTATCTTACGTGGGGAATGATAAGATCCTCTTTCACATAAAGGAAATTCTCCATTGAGCTAGTACGAATTTTTCAAAACTCAAGTGCACATTACTATTGAACTGTCCAAAGAAAATCTCTTATTATATCCCCCTTGCATACAAGAATGATTAGAAAATGGACCACGGTCAAGGACATCATAAAAAAAAAAAAAAAAAGTATATCAATCACCTAAAATTTGAGAAAGAGAAAGAGAAAACTACGAGCAGTATCAATAATATGCACTTTTGGGTACAGCCAAAAAATTGTTTTTACACATTGATACAAAATTTACCAGTATCAAAACACAACGTTACTTCGAATTTGCTCCTACTCAAGAAACCATTATCTCTGCAGCCTTTCACGCTCAGTTTTTTTTTTTTTTTTTTAATGAATAAGCTTCATTTAAAACCAACAAACCAAATACACACAAGTTAGATCGCTAAATCAAACCCAGGTTTTAAAACCTTAAACTATAATGTAAAATACATCATATAAAGCTACCAACACAAATTAGTACCTGATTCGGATCTCAACCAGAATGTAAATCCAAATGCAGTCATACGAATACATGAAATTAAGCGAAACGAACAATAATTAGTTCAAATTTGCCTTATAGAATACTTAACCCAAGCATCAATTCAACTACATGTTCTTGGTCAAAAAGGTAGGAAGTGCATAATGGTTAAAAGAAAATTCGAAACAAAAAAAACGAAACCCACCACACAAATCCATTCTTCATTTCTTTGATCCACATTTTCCCAACATCCAACAAAGTCTCAAGCGAATACGAATCCAAAACCTCTCAGCTATAAGAACCAATTCAAAGCAAAAAAAAAAAACCAAACAAAACAAAAAAACAAAAGTAGCGATTGAAGAAAGCAACATCACATATTACTATGAAACAAAAAAGAAAAAAAAAAACCAAATCAAAGATATAAACATACCGCCTTTGTGAAATGCAGCAAAGAACTCTTCAGGGATATCAAAAATTGAAACATGGGGAATTGATTTTGGCCCTTTATTATCTATGCCTCGTTGAAGAGACTGAAGACACCAGAACTAGATTTTTAGCTGAAAATCCAACATTTGTCTAATAGAGTTGGTAGTTGCATCTCTATGAAGATTTGTTAAATTTTCTGCCAGAAAATCGACGAAAATACGAGAAGGAAATCAAGAATTCAGTCGCAGGACACGACTTTGTCGAAGGAAAACAATGTAAGATATTGTTCTAGAAGGCTTGCCAAAAGACAAAAAAATAAAAGGTTCATTTATTCCTCACCAATTGAATGGGTCAGTAAAATAATGAAGGACAAAAGCGTCATTTATGGGTGACAACAAATTATTCTGTTGAAAAGCCTATGAAAAGACGAAAAAACACATGATAAATTATTTATTCATCGGAAAACAACCTGAATTAGTAAATAAATCAAAGACAAAACGGTCTTTTACTATCAAATAAAACTACTATTCAAGGGTGATAGGCTCTTTTTATATAGCTTTAAGATGTTGTGTTTATGAGTTTTCATGCATGGATTAGTTAAAACTTTCAAAAAATTATGAACTTGCTCATGTTTTATCATGTTGTTATGGGTTAATATGTTTTTATAGGGTTATTAGGAGCTTGGGTTAAGTGAGTAATAAGTTTTAGCCGTACTTTTGGGTTTTTTCATGCATTTTATCCTACATCAAGCGTTCCACTACACTTGACCAAACGTTCGACCTTTGATAGCCGAAGGATTGACCTTAACATCAAACGTTCGACAACGACCAGAAGTGAATGATTAGGGTTTTCATGTGTTTGGACTAGAAATCTTGATGTATTTTATATAATATTAGGGTAACATGGTATGGTTTGTACTAACAGGGAGTTTGAAATATTTGAATAGTTGAATGAGCGTTAAAGGTAAGTAATTGATTTCGAAGCAGCATATATATATTTAAGAGTAAAATATTTTTTACCCCTCTGAAGTATCCACCCATTGGCACTTTAACCCCCAATGTTTAAAAAGTGACATTCAACCCCCTCAAAGTATCCCACGTTAGCAAATAATACCCTCCGTCCATTTTTTATGTTATTTGGGACGGAAGTCGAGTCACGTGCAAGGCACGTGCTTTTTTTTTACCTAAATGTTCGAAAATAAAATTTGGAGGCTAAAAAGTTTTTTTTTTAACAAAAAAAAAAAAAAAACAGGGGTGGCCGTGCTGTAGGGGTGGCTTGCGAGCCACCCCAAAAGCCTCTGGAGGTGGCTCGCCGCTACCCCTGGACCATGGGGTGGCCGCGCGCCACCCCCGGCCACCTCTGAGGTGGCTTACGGGCCACCACAGAAGTTGGGGGTGGCATTCGAGCCACCCCAGTGGTGGCCGCATAAAACGCGGCCACCTCTAAGGTTTGTTGGGCCGCGCGCCACCCCAGATCTGGGCTAGGGGTGGCGCGCCGCCACCCTCGGTGGTGGTCACGTAAAACGCAGCCACCTCTAGGGTTTTCTGGGGTGCGCGCGGCCCACCCCAGATCTAGGCTAGGGGTGGCACAGAGCCACCCCCGCGGCCTATAGGGTGGCTCATGGGCCACCCCTAGCCCAGATCTAGGGTGCGCGCGGCCACCACTGGGGGTGGCGTTCGAGAACCCAACTCTGGGGTGGCCCGCTAGCCACCCCAGAGGTGGTCGGGGTGGCGCACGGCCACCCTATGGGCCAGGGGTGGTGCGAGCCACCCCCAGCAGCCTCTGGGGGTGGCTCGCAGGCCACCCCCTACAGCATGCAGGGGTGGTTGCCGACAACAACCACTCCTTTTCTTTTTTTTTTTTTTTTTTTTCATTTTTTCATTTTTTTTTAAAAAAAAATAATTAATTTTTTAGCCTTTAGGGCATTTCAAACATTTAAGTTAAAAAAAAGTCACGTGCCTTGCACATTGACTTGACTTCCATCCCAAATAACAGAAAAAATAGACTAAGGGTATTGTTTGCTGACGTGGGATATTTTGAGGGGGTCGAATGTCACTTTTTAAACATTTGGGGCTAAAGTGCCAATGAGTGGATACTTCAGGGGGTAAAAAGTATTTTGCCCTATATTTAATGTGCGATATGTCAGCAAACTGAGCGTGTTTTATTCAATGTCATGAGCTTACCAATTGTTATAACATGTTTATAACTGCTTCAAACAGATATTTGTTTATATATGATTTATAATAAATAAACAATATTTGTATCGTATGACATGGTATGCTGGTACGAGCGGTATGACAATCATAGTCTTGATCTTATGGTAAAAAATATTTACTTTTATTTTTAGCCTTAGATCTAATGGTTGTTTTGTGACCAACACACTATGTACAGATAAGGTCACGATTACAACTTTGCTAGTAGCGTGGACCTCCTGAGGTCAAGCTACTAGTGCAAGACGGTATGTTGTATAATATCTAGGACACCGATGTTGTACTAGAAGTTCTTTCGAAAATGTACAATCCCAAATGAGAAGGGGTTAAGGGTCTGAGTAGACCATATGGAGGAAAGCTATAATTATTAATACTTATATATGTATAATGCATGATTTTGTGCATTAAAACACCAGTGAAGTGAAAACGTCACAACGTATCTGCAGTGAGAGACTTCCCGTCAATTCATGGAGCACACAATCCTTGCCTTAGTACAAAGAGGAAATGTGAGATAACAGCTCATATGACCCGTGTGACGGATGAGTATGTTGAGATAGGTCAGAATAAGATACAATTGTTGAAGACCGGAACACTTTAAAATGGGACATGTCGCTAAAGGGCAGCTTTCCTTCTAAGTATCAAGAAGGATTTTAAGCAATGATCAAAGAGGAAGAGGATCCATCTGAGGACTCCACTGAGGATGATGCCAGTAGTGGTGAGTGATTTTAATCATCCGACGCTTAGATAATCCGTAGTTTGAATAATTAGGTCACATACATGCACCTTGTAATTAGGTTGAGGTTGCACTTTTGGGGTAACGGAACACCTTTTGTTTCGAAAATATTTCCAAGAATGAGTCTAATTATTTTAACTTAAAGTGTTGTCCCTTAAAAAGAACTTTCTTTAAAAAAAATTGCAGGCCGATTGATCGTTTGACGTCGAATGATCAACACGAGGCCGAATGTTCGAGATTACCCAAAATGCGATAAAGACCAAGTTTCAAATGGCAAAACCCATTTCAAAAAAAATTGTTTTCTCCAAAAAACTAACTTCCCTCATGACTTCAGTCAAGTCTCTCCACAAATTTCCCAAGTTTTTGAAGATCCAAGGTTATTTACAAGGAATTAACAAGGAAAGCATACTTTTTATTGATTAAAGTTCAAAAAATTTGATTTTAGGGTTTTCCAAAATTTCTTAAATTCTTGTTAAATTCATGCATGTATAGGTTGTAGGATTAAATTAGAATTGTTTGGGAGTAGTGGGTAGTTAGATTTCAACACCCTTAGCCTTTGAATCTAACCCATTTGGATTTGGGAAAGTTTTTCCCAAATCTAAAATCTTTTTGAAATTATTGATTATCCTTGTGATTGTTGTGTTAGATTGAAGCCAATTGTAGTTATGCATGTATATGGACCATAACCTGATACCCTCGTGACCCCGCCATTCCCTAAAATTTCACGAACGCCAAATGTTCGGTGAAATGTCCCAACCAAAACCTCTTAGTAAAACCACTCATTTTCTTGTACCATTGGGATTCTCACCCAATGTGAAAACCAAGAAAATAGCCATACGGGCAATTCTATCATTTTACGACCACCCGATGAGATTATCTCGTTTAGGCCTTATACCCTTAGCCACGCAAAAACTATTTTCGTAATACCTTCGACTTGTACCATTTGGGTTACCAATACCATAATTCGTGACCTAACCCAGTATTCGACATGGATTACCTCTTTTTGAGACCTATACTCATCACTCGTGTTGGAATTTGAAGAGTCACTATATAACGCCCCGAGAAAATTAATTAACTTGTAATTAGGGTATTACACACTAGGTATATCTAGGGTCACACTTAAGATAGAAATTGATAGGTGATTTTATTGCGTCAAGATGATGATGTGTATTATAGGATGATTAGTGTTGAATGTTTTACATTCAAGGCCATTAACTCGCATATGTTAAACCTTAGTTTGTGTTGTAATATAATGTTTTGTTGTGTTTTAATGTTTATCTCATTTTGTAGGACCTAATGGAAATACAAGTAAAATCATCAACATTAGGCCTAGAGTGTTTCAAGAGAAGTTGAAGGGCTGAAGAAGGTCTGGAGATCAAGCACCTTAACTTGCATATGTTAAACCTTAGTTTGTGTTGTAATATAATGTTTTGTTGTGTTTTAGTGTTTATCTCATTTTGTAGGATCTAATGGAAATACAAGTAAAATCATCAACATTAGGCCTATAGTGTTTCAAGAGAAGTTGAAGGGCCGAAGAAGGTTTGGAGATCGAGCACCACAAATCAGGGATTGATCGCAGCTAGGGATCGAGCGCCACAAATCGGGGATCGATCGCAGCTAGGAATCGAGCGCCAACTTTTGGGATCGAGCGCCATCGAAGCTTCCAATTTTGAAAATATCTTTGACAGCAAATGACGGAAAGTTAATATCTTTTATCAACTTTTGCGGCTTGCTAGGCTATGGTGGGCGCCGAAATCTCTCCTCAGAAGTCTCCTAACCAGCTGGACTTAAGATTTTTAGCTCCATGTTATCTTGTAAAAAGATCAAAAGCTTTCTTTCTCTATATATGCAAAAACTGACCGAGAGAGGTAGAGAGTTTTGTGTAGTTAATTTTCAGTGTATTTTCTAGTTTATTTTGCACTTCTTTGTTGTTTAGACAGTAGATGGAACACAACCCATAGCTCTTAAGCTCTTGAGGAAATGATTTTCTCTAATCCAATGGAGATTCTCAAATCCTTCATGAGTAACTAATCCTCTTATAGGGTTTTGATGTAATTCTTTCCAAGTGCTATAGATTGATTATATTTAGTTAGGATTTTATGCATTTTGTATAATGATTGTATAGCCTAAGAGATTGATCTTCACGATATATTATTTTGGGATAAACTCTCTTTTCTTGTCTATGAGAAAGTCTTGTTGTCTTGAATGAATTTTATGTTTTCATTGTCTTTGATTGAGGGAACATAAGCTATGCAATGATGCTATTTGACATAATTTTATGTGAGTTTGATGAGTTATGCTAGGGACCACGATTCAATCCACACTTAGATTAACTTAGTGTATGTGGAAAGTTTAGTGGAAACCTATGATATCTTATGCTTTTTCCATTGAATTGTGTAAGCTATTAGGAGATTTTATATTGCATGCTAGAAAACACAAGTTATCTCACATTTAGATGATTAGGTGGGTGATTAGTGTGTAATTATGATGTTGTATCATTTTCTCTTAAAAGTGTTTTCATGTTGAGTTAGTTGTAGGGTTAACAACCTTTACACTCTCATATTATGCTTATGTTAAAGATCTATGCTAAATATAGTTTACTTGTAGTATGAGAATTGGATGAAATTAAATCACTACGCTCTTCCTACTATTTTTATCTTAAATTGTTTACTTGAGTTGTTATCATTTTATGCTTGTTTTAGTTTATAGTTAAAAATCCAAAAAACATCTCTTTTTATGAGATAAGTTTGATAGAATTTTAGGAACTTTGTAGCAAAACAACTCTCACAATCTCTGTGAACCGATACCCTCTTTTAGAACTATCCTGCAAGGGTTTGCTCTATCGTGAGTGGTTTTATAAATTTTAAAGTCAAGCGCTTGCGCGTATCATAGGATAAGAGAGGAGACAATAGATTGAGGATACCGCTGATGTAACGCCCAAGAATTTAAATTAAGGATTATAAATTACCTTAAATAAGTAATGGTAAAAAAGTAATTAAAAGTAAGAAAAATAAATACTTCGAAAATGCAACAAAAATAAATAAAATGATTTTTTCACTGGGCATTCGAACAGCAATATTCTCGTCCAAACGGTTGTTGCCTAGTTTGCGTCGTCCGCAGCATAGTCCAAACAAGCATTGCCACTGTTCACTCAATAGCGCTCGTCCGCAAATCATTCGCAAGGTGGTCCGGACAAACTCATCCAGTGGGCCTCGTCCGCAGTTCACCTGCATCATGGTCCAAACGGGCTTTAAATTACTGTTCAGTCAATAAGCCCTATCCATACTTCGCCCGTAGCGTCATCCAGACAGAACACCTGCATTTTCGTCCAGATGGCTCATTTTAGGGTCCAAACGGCAGTGCATTTTCTACACCTATAAATAGGGCTAACGCGATTTTTCAGCCACTTTCCAATTTTTCTTTTCCCTTCACACGATTTTCTCTCTTTTGTCTCTTACGGTTCATACCCAAACTTTGGGTATTGATCTTTAATAGCTTCCATTTGTATTTCTAACACTGGAATCAAGATCCTCGATGTTGAAAAGCTAATTCCACTAATCGTTTCAAGATAAAAATTCTTGAAACCCTAACTTCTTAATGTTTAACCTACATTCTTGAATGTATGACCTAATGTTGATAAATTTCTTAGGATTCTTGTTGGGTTGTGCTTATCCTTCATTGGATTGAAGTTCCGTGTGAAGTTCCGTGGTACATGAACTCCAAATTCTTCAAAATTGAGGTAAAAGTTTAAACCTTAGATTTTCTATAGTTTGATATTTTGGGGTTTTATGAGATTTAACTCTGGTGTAACTCTATAGGTTAACTTTGTAGGATATTTAATACTATTTAGAACCCTAGAATGTTATGGGTTGCTTATGAGTACTTTGATACTCGTACTTTCAAGTATCATGATGGTTGGGTTTAGAGTGTGAGTTTAGAGTTATTAATGTTTTAGCAATGTAATTATGCAGCGGGCATTACTTGAATATTCGGTCTAAAAGTTGAGACTCATCAAGCAGAATTAATAAGTATTTATATTTACTGAGAATGATACACCATTTAAATGTTTTATGTTTTAATGTTATAGCAGTTTTTATTTATAAAGCAGAGAAATTGGAATATACTTATATGTACTTAGATATTATNAAATGTTAAAGAATGAACCGATGATATTTTGTGATAACATATGATTTATGCTTTCGACTATTTTCATGTGATTGATGAATATTTGATGAGTAATTTATGATGAGTTATTGATAGTTTATTGATGATTTATAATTATGGCAGATTTATTGATTTGTTGAGTTTTATGATGTTTTATTAATATTTGTCTTGAAAAATGAACTATGACTAAAGTGTTTACATGATATTTATGAGCATATGTAAGGAAAGCATGAGTTAAAAGACACATATGACCTTGGCCACAAGGATTAAGAATTGTGAGCATATGACCTCGGTCACAAGAGTTAAGAACTGTGAGCATATGACCTAGGCCACAAAAGTTATGAATTGTGAACATATGACCTAGGCCACAAAGGTTAAGAATTGTGAGCATATGAACCTCAGCCACAAAGGTTAAGAATTGCGAGTGCAGTGCATAACATGATGAGTTTATATGATGATTTATGTGATGTTTCATGATATGATTTATTGGACTTTATTATAGACATATTAGTATGCATATGGAGTTTAATGAAAAAGCACATATGTATATTCTTACGGCTAGATGTATATAAGATTTATATTTTATTTTTTAAATATGCTTATATATTTGTGTTTCGTCAAAAGATGAATGAAAATGCTTGTATATGGGTATAATTGGGTTATATAATATATTATTATCATAGATGGGTTTGTATGGGTATACTTTAAAGCAGAGAAATTGGAATATACTTATATGTACTTAGATATTATTATATTTGAAATGCTTTCATGACTACTGTGTTTATTTCATCAGCCCTTTATGTTTTAAAAAATAAATGTCAAACCTTAGTGGCTGTTATTGTAAACTCATGTAAATCAACTAATTTTTCATTGCAAAAAATCAGTGGCTTTTTATTCACTGAATCTGTTGACTCACTCATTTTCTTTTCCGCCTATGTAATCATGGATGAACTTTATAGTTGCATAGATGTTGATGCAGATTCAGGGGATGTAGATGATGATCCTATAGCTTACTACTTTGACTATTACGACTGATATCGTGAGATGTATTCTTTTGTATAGACTGGATATTTAGTTTATTCTTTTACGTATTGTTGTGATGTATTCACAAACAATATTGTTGTATATTTGGCTAGTGTCGCATGTGACACAGTTTTTATAGTCATTCTTTTGTAAATGTCACAATATAAGCTTTTAATTATTAGTATTTTCATTGTTAGCTCTATGTGTATTGATTACTCCCATAGTATATGCTTCCGCTCAATTTATATTATATGTAATTATGTGACTCTGATGCAATATAAGTAATTTTATGATACGTTATAAGATATATGTATGATAGAGGTGTTTCTATTATCATATGACGATCGACCCGGTTCATGATTATATTATGTTTTCGAAAAAAAATAGTCATTAATATGATTATGAATCGGGTTGTCATAGCTGAGGCCTCGTCTTCTTGTTCCCATGCCTGATGCAGGGTTGAGGCTAAGACCGAGGAGACAAATGTTGTGACATCAGCATTTGGATCTAACCCTGTAACTCCCCACAAAATTAATTAACTAGTAATTAACTTCATGGTTCGACTCATTTCCTTAAACTAATAAGATTCATGGATATCTCTACTCTCCGGGGACAAAGTCTGTTAAATATCGGCCCTAAAATCACTACAACATCCCCAAATCAAGTCAATTAATTTGACTGACTTGGAGTGTTACTCGTAATACCTTCAAACTAATTAACCGGTAACTAGCTGAATTTACTACATATCACTAAATGTCAAAGTAAATAGTGAAAAATAGAAATAGTCTATATGAGTTACTAACAATAAATCCTTGATACCATTTTCTATCATCAGTATTAAACTCAGAACTTCCAAATAGAGAAGGCTAAATGGTTACCACTAACTAATCAAACTAGACAATGTGAGTCATTCACTTGTCATCTTCATCCTAGCAAATATCTCACTTTACCTGGCAACATGCTAATTTACAAAACACTGGAGTGTTTCACAGGTAAAAAAAGTAACTGCTTAAGACTACGACTTAATAAGTAAATTAATATGGAACTGCTTTATGTAATGAGCCTTGGTTGAGAGTTAAACATCGGTTTTCGCAAATGATAAGTGTTGTCTTCGTTATTACGCTATTTTGAAAGATGTTTTGTTTTAAGAGTGATGGCATAATCCAAAAAAACAATTCTCTAGATTTTTAATGCATAAAAACCATGCGTTATATGTATATAAGAAGTAGTCATAGCTTTCTTCTGTATAGTCTACTCGGACCCTTAATCCCTTCTCGTTCAGGTTTGCACGTTCTCGAGAGAACATCTAATACAACAAAGGTGCCCTGAATATTGCACAAACATACCGTCTTATAGTAGCATCCTAACCGAGTCCGACCTCAGGTACCTACTTAATACGATCATTATTATTTGATATTGTTTAGTATTGTGTTAGAGTCTAATAAAGAGTATAATATCTTTTAATAAGGGATATATCTATAATTGAGATCCTTTCCTAATTTATTAAAGTCAGAGTCCAGTCTTAAAAGTCAAGACCTAATTGACATCTTATGTAATCAGTTCTTCTATTTAAATGAGAAATAATCAATAATAAGATATGAATTGAATATTGTTTAGCATACAGTTTACTGTGTTTTACATATCAAGGCTCCCTCAAAGTAGTTATTGGAGATCCGGCTCTCTCGAAGTAGCCGATTTATCTTTTTTATATTTTGTTATTAGTAGATTCGCATTAAGTGGTATCAAAGTCAGATTGATTGTTTAATACAATAATCACCGATTCATAACAACACAACAACAACGTGATGATAGGCTCCTTGAATTTCTGCAACAGGTACGCACTACCATGGTGCAGATGAGTGAGGTGTACCACCAATTTAACCTAAGAACCCAATCCCAACCAGCAACTACTGTCATTCAAAAATCAAAGAAAACTACAACCCAACTATTGTTACAACCCAACTATTGTTGCTACCCAAAACCCGGCCACGGTTGACACCAAATTGCTCAACCATAAGACCCATAAACACCCCTATCAATCTCCAATCGTTCAAGCCATAATCCAAACAATACAACCAAATGCCCAAGTCCAAAACGATAAGAAAATTTCATACAAACCACCACACCACAAGCCAACGCTAACGCTCAACAAGATTCGCCGTCATTGACGCCATCCATGGACCAAGCCGTTCACGACCCATAGTTGTCGTCCTTCCAACCACGTTCCCCAAACCAAACCAACCATGACCTACACATTGCACCGATCTACACCACATCCCAGTCGCCTCCATGCTCGGGGATATTGTTTTTGGTTTGAGGGTGTGAGAGATACAAAGAAGAAGAAACAATCTTTTGTTTGGCTGAAAAAGAAAACAAGAAGTCTGGTTCCTTTGGCTTAGAAGGAGAAGAACAACATGCAATGTTCTCTTCGTTTGCTTCAAAAAAAAAAAAAAAAAATGAAAAAAGAGAATGAACAATGAAGGCCACATCACTTCAAAATGGTATCTGTCATCTGTCAAAGCAACCAAAACGTTGATGGAAAAAGTACGGTCTTGAAAGCAAAGGGCAACATCAAGTCATCGCGTCTCAAGAAATTTTAATATCGATGGTCATTATTTTGCGCCCTTTTTTCAGTATTTGATAGTGTTAATTGATATTTATTGTTTAGTAGTAGTTTTTATAATTTTTTTTTTTGGAGACAAGAAAATTGTTAGGGTAGAAGAATCATGCAATCATTATTATTTGATATTGTTTGATTTTGTTAGAATTTGATAAAGAGTATAATATCTTCTAATAAGAAAAATATCTCTAATTGATATTATTTTCTTATTAGAATAAGAGTTTAGTCTTAAAAGTCAAAACTTAATTTGTATTTTATGTAATCAATTCTTTTATTTAAATGATAAATAATCAATAATAAGGTATGAATTAAATATTGTTTCGAATACAGTTTACTGTAATTTGAAGGTTAATGCTCATTCAAAGTAACCATTAAAAATTACAACTTTCTTGAAGTAATCGATTTATTCTTTTTATATTTTGTAATGGTTTACATCACCATTCTCATTGATAATTATTTATTTTTTTAATGAAATAATAATTTCGTATATCAAAGGAGCTGTTAAAAAAAGAGAAAAGAAAAACAGCCCAAACAAGGAAAAAAAAAAGAAAGTAAAAACAGAAAAAGTGAATGCTTAAAGAAAACGCAATCCCAACCAGTCCGAAGTCCATGCCAATTTGGCTTTTACATTTTTCCACGTGGACATCCACTAGTCTCGTCAAAGGGACCAACATCTCTTACCCTGAACTAGTTCTAAGTCTCTCTCTCTCTCTATAAAACTCGTGAAGCCCTAGCTCGTGAATTTCTCTCGCTCAAACTCCGGAAAGGGCAAAGAGAGAAGGCAGCACAACCATGGTGTTCTACTTCAAAGCCCGCTCAGAGGTCGGCGATTACACCATCTTCATGGGCCTCGACAAGTTCGAGAACGAGGAACTCATCAAATACGGCTTCCCCGAAGACATTTGGTACCCTTTCACATTTTTTTTATTTCTTATCTTCCCCAATTTCATATGTTTTATTTTGATTTCGATTTCGATTTCGATTTCGATTTCGGTTTCGGTTTCGGTTTATGCATCTCAATGGATAATTTTATTATTATTATTGTTATTTTTAACAAATTGAGGAAAATAAAGAAGAATGAAGAGTTCAACTCAACATGTACGTGCGTATTTGTTTCGTTTAGGTCATGTCCACACAGCAAACAGTTTTGGTTGTGTTTTTGTCAGACGTGCATAATTAGGTTTTCTAAATCTTGTCTGATCTTTACCTGGTTTATAAGTTAGTAGGGGTATTGCATTTTCAGCTTATGAACCTTTTTCTTAGCAGGGTTTGTTTGTTGCAGGTTCCATGTGGATAAAATGTCTTCAGCCCATGTTTATGTGAGACTGCACAGAGGTCAGACTATTGAAAGTATGAGTGAAGGGTTACTGGAGGATTGTGCTCAGCTTGTCAAAGCAAATTCCATCCAAGGCAAAATCTAAACCAGATTCAGATTCTTCCTGTTTTTATAAATCAGTTCAGTTAATTTTGTGTTTACTTTTATTATATGTTGTCGAAGAATTACTGATTACCTTATAAATATGAAGGGGGTATTTTGATACTTGATCAGGTTTTGTGAATTTATATAAAAAGTTCACACAGATGTAATAAGATCCCCTACCAGACAATGCAGACTTATATAATTTAGGATTGGCTAACACTATAGATGGTTATCAATCATTCTTCCAATATGAGTTATTGTTTTGTGGTGTTATAGATGAGTTAATTTTTTTTTCTGATTATATGGCAGGCAACAAGGTGAACAATATTGATGTTGTTTACACTCCCTGGTCCAATTTGAAGAAAGCTGCTTCCATGGATGTTGGTCAAGTTGGTTTTCATAATCCAAAAATGGTGGGCTCCCCCCTTTTTTGTAGCATGTGTATAATGTTATCTGGGATGCTAGTTTCCTTTGTGGATTTTTTTTGAATCTTTTTTGGTTGAGCATGCATGAGAAATAGATCTTTCTCTGATTTGATGCTGCATATAGGTTCGGACTGTGAGAGTGGAGAAGCGGATCAATGAGGTAGTCAATAGGTTGAACAGGTCAAAAGTGGAAAGGAAACCTGATTTGAAAGGTATAATTATGATCTCAGCGTCCTTTCAGGATTCTTTTATTCTAAAGCTAGTACTCTAGTTGCTCTTTGTGTAGGAACACGGGGTGCAACTTTTGGGTCTTCTTCCTTGTTATGATATTTAGCAATTTTCTCCTGTATCATCTTCTATAATCCTGTCATTATGTCTCTCATTTATATCATGTAACTGCAGCGGAGCGGGAAGCGGTTAGTGCAGCAGAAAGAGCAGAAAGGAAACTGCAGCTGAGAGATAAAGTAAGTTACATATATTCTGTTGATGATTGTTTGCCCTCATTGGCCAATATGAGGTCAGTAAGATCAAGAGACTTTACTGACCTCATAGAGCTTATGGTAACATAAGTATTCTATTCTTTTAAAACCTGTTCTGGCATACACTTCTGAATTTTACATGTATCAAAGGAATAGCCTTGAAGTTACATTTTGCAATTTAACTCAAATAGAGGTTTTGGATCATAGAATTTTGACATATGTGTTTCCTGTCGGTGGAACCTTGTTTTGGGAAAATATTTAATGAGATGCTTATGCGTTGCTGTTGTAGCCCATATAGAGCTCAGATTCACTTTGGCTGCCTATTAACAACTGATTTGTATGCTTGAAATCAAGGATGGTTTTTGAGATGTGCAAATTACTGCTTTGGTGCTACTTAAGCTTTGGCTCAAGTGGCAAGGGACGGGGTTGGGTAGGGGTTCTGGCAGGTCTTAAGGTGTAAATTTTAACAAAATTCATCATAAAAAAAAAGAAAGAAAGAAAGAAAGAAAAACCACTATGGTTTTGTGGGTTGATTGTGCTGAAGATCTCTTCCATTTCAAATATGGTTTCCTATGGAAAATCATGTTCAACTGTCAATGTCATCTTCCTTCCACTTAAAGCCTGACATCCAGACATCAGGTCTTTGAGTTATTGTTTCTCTAGCATGCTTACAGCAGTGTATTTCTGGACAGACCTCCAGTGGAGTTGAAGTCCTAAAATTCCAACTAATTATCCAATTATTTGTAGCCCTTCCTTTTGATTTCATAGGCTGGCTTTAAGGAGGGAATAGGATGCCTCTCCCTGGAATTTGACGACTAGTTATACTTTAATGTGCATGGTATGTATTGAGTTGATCACCATACGCAGAAGGCATGCTGATTCCATCTTTACACAAAAAAGTTTTTTTGCTTGAAGTAAGATACCAACAACTCTTTTAATGGAGTTGTGAGGTATTGAACTTGTCCAGGATTCAGTTCTATTACTTGAAGTGTCTCCTTTTACCATGAAATTGTACTTGAGTTCACTAGATGAACCTATCACGGGTGTAATCATAAAAAAAGATCATTGAAAAATCATGAGCTATTATCAAAACATTTTAAAGTTGATGATTCTGGCCAAGAATATGATCGTGGGTCGTGCTAATTCCATATGAATCAGTATTGCAAAGCATGTGCCCATCACTCTGTTAATGGCACCAAATATGAGGCACATCACTCCGTTAGTGGCACCAAATATGAAATATAGAGCCCCTATATCCTTGTGGTTAGTGGAGAACAGCCATTGGACTTGATTTTTCATAAAATTGAGATTTTTTGTTTCCTTATAAGATAGGGGCCCCTTAGGGGGATCAGTGCTTTAATTTTTTCGTTTGAAAAGGGGGAATGAGATAGGGGCATGTTGTTCAAGAGAGTATTCTGATGGTTTTTACTAGTCCAGAGTATGTGGGCCTAAACAAGGTTCTATTGGACCATGATGGCGTGTCTGTTGAGCTAGATTTTTGTGTTGCTTTGGTCTCTTGAGCTATGGGGTTGCGTAGATGGTGCTCAATTGAATCCAAAGCGTTTGAGTTCATGGTGGAGGGAAATTCTTCTAGGGTTTGGATTTTTGAAAGTTGTCGGGGCTTTGTTTGCTATGTCTTCTTGGATAGAGTTGATAGTTGGTGGTTGCTTGCCACCGTAGAAGAGTTGTTGCGAGAGAGGGGCTCAAAGGTGTTTTGGAGATGATCCAAAGCCAACTTCCCCGCTATTTTTGCCCAATGATGCTTTGACAAGCATGAGCGGTTCTTGGTTGTGGTGGAGGAGCACAAGTATTCGGAGGGGACTTACCTAGTGCCGGAAGGGAGAGATGGCATGGGGTGGTGGTCGTTTGTGGTGGAGCTTCGCTTGGTTGTAAATTTCCTCCCATAGTCCCTCACTGGTAGCTCGTTGTTGGGTGTGACCAAGAATCAGATGGAGCAGATGTTGTGTTCTCCTAGGGGGAAGAGACCGTATGCAAAGGTGTTGAAATCCAAGCCGTTTGTCTCTAGGGTACATTGGGAAGAGGGTGCTGGGTGGCATGGAGCGTTTGGATCTGGTGGTAGTCCTAGGTTTTAAGTTGGTGAAGGCTGTTCGGTGATGGATAGTAGTAGTTATGTGAAAGTCTCACTATGTGCTCCCTCGAAGAGACGTTGAAGTGCATTTTTAAGGATGTGGCTTGTTGTTTAGGGCCATCACGTTGCTAAGCTGAAGCCCGTTGCAAAAGCAAGCCAGTTCAAGTGTCTTGTGGTCCATGCGGATCGTGACATTAAGGAGAAGATGTTGATGGGCTTGGTGGGCGCTCGGGTCCAATTCCCCCTTAAGCCCAACTGGAAATTACTTAAGTAGAGATTGGGTCAACCTTCAGTCTCCAAGATTGACCCAGCGTCGATGGGTAAGGGAGTTTTGGGTCCTCTTCCTTAGGCCAAGCCTTCCTTTAAACCCAAATTTATTTTACTAGGCTCAAGCGTGATGAAGAAGGGCTTGGGTGTGAAAAAGGGTTGGGTTTCCTACAACTCAGTGGTGATTCGATGGGTCACCCAGGAGGGGCTGTTTTTGCAAATGGCCGCTACCGTGTGGGGAGGGAAGCTCAGCGAGGTGTAGTGAGTACAACGCCGATGGTCTTACAATAACCCAATCCATAATGCCGGTGGTCCTTCTCATCGTGACCCAATCCTCACCGAGGAGGTATTTGCGTCGAGGGGAGGCCTGTTTTTGCCGCACGTTTTTCTCTAATGTGCGCAAACAGAGGTCCTTCCTAGAACAACACTAGTGGTCCTTCTCACCATGACCTAGTCCTCACTAAGAAGGAGGTGTGTGTCAGTGGGGAAGCCAGACTTCGCCGGTGGTCCTTCCCACTACTTGCCAGCAGCTCTGTCTCTTCCTTGCGTTCCAAACTTGGCTGGAGTCTCTTCCTTGCGTTCCAAACTTGGCTGGAGTGAGGTGGCAGCCTTTGGTTTTGGAGTTGTTGGTATGGTTCTAGAGCCTCCTCTGCTACCTAATCTTCTTGTTGGTGGTCCTTCCCAGGACTCGTCGATAATGTTGACTTTCCCCTTCACATGCATGCCAGACCCTTCTCATGGTGATAAGGGGGCAGCGTTTGGTTCTAGTGGTGAGAAGGGGTGGATCCTCCTTTGCCTACTTTGGTTGGGATGGAATTGGGCAATGTTGGAAGGAATAGTCAGTTTGTGCTTGACTTGGATCAGTGCCGGGTCGTGGATCTTTTCAATAGGGAGGAAGCCTTGTGTTGTACTCCCCTAAGCTCCTATTCCTTTGATGTGGTAGGGAAAATCAGGTTGTTTCAAGTCTTGAGTATTCTGATTGGGTTTTGCAAAGACTAAAGGAAATCCATCGTGTTATGGGCGTATTGTGTGTGGGATTTGAGGAGTTTATGGTGATTTTGATAGTTATTGAAGTGGGTCATCTTCAAAAGGTGTCGGGTTCCATTTCTATACTTGGTAGCAAAGGCAATAGGGAGTTAAAAAGGTTGGAATGCTCTATTAATTATGATTTTAAATTTGAGACTTCTAGCCATGCTAGTGGAAAGGAGAGGGTTTATTCAGTGTTTAATGAGGTCTAAAATCTTATCTTGGAATGTGAGAGGGCTAAATGAGGGGGTCAAATGCCTATGGGTGAGAAACTTACTTGGAGGTTGGAAAGTTGATGTTGTATGTTTTTAAGCAAATAAGCCAAAGATTATGTCTTGTAGTGTAGTGCGTAGTTTATAAGTTTACCATCATGTGGATTGGTGTTGTTTGGATTTAGAGGGTTGATTATGTGGGATAGGAGGGTAGTGGAAAAGATCAACGAGAGTGTGGGAGAGTTCACCCTGGTTGTTACCTTCAAAAACATTGAAGATCATTTTACCAGGTCTTTGTGGGTGTTTATGGCCCTAATTCTGTCAAGGATAGAAGGCTTCTTTGGGATGAGTTGGTTGGCTTGCTCAGTTGGTGGAACTTGCCTTGGTGCATTGGTGGTGATTTTAACGTCACCCAATTCCCCAGTGAGAGATCAAGAGTAGTTTGCTTATGCCCAACTATGATGGAATTCTCTGACTTCATTTTTTATCAGGGTTGGACTTCCCTCTCGTTGGTGGGACTTATACTTGGTCAAATAATCAAGAGTCTCCATCTTGCTGACCGAATAATCGGAGGGCTTGGGAAGCTCAGTTTTTGGGTTTGTCCCAAAGAAGGCTTCCTAGGCGATGCTTGGATCATTTGCCGATTCTCTTTGACTGTGGTGACTTTCATAGAGGAAGTAGGTCCTTCAAATTTGAGAACATGTGGCTAAAGTCTGAAGGTTTTGTGGATAGGGTGGAATAGTGGTGGGACTTTTATCACTTCCAAGGCTCTCCAAGCTCTATTTTGGCCAGCAAGATCAAGGCTTTGAAAGTTGATTTAAAAAAATGGAATGAGGAGGTGTTTGGTGAGTAGGGAGAAAGAAAAAGATCCTTGGGGAAGAGGTATGTGCCTTTGATACCATTGGGGATTGAAGAAGATGGGGCATTAGGCGCTGAGGAGAGAATGAAGAAGGTAGAAGATCTAAGCGAATTAGAGAGATCTACTCTCATGGGGGAGGTGAGTTGGAGGCAGAAATCTATGGCTTGGTGGTTAAGGGAGGGGAACAAATGCACAAAGTTTTTTCATAGAGTGGTCAACTCCAACAAGAGGAAGAACTCCATTGACTCCTTCTTGATTGATAGCACACTTTCTACTAATCGGGTGGAGATCAACAAGCACATTGTCCAATTTTATAAAAAGTTGTATACCGATCAATTCAGTTGGCAGCCTTTGTTGGATGGCCTTTCTTTTGATTCTATTGTGAGGCTGAGGCTATTTGGTTGGAGTTTTTGAAGAAAGGTAGGTGTTGGAGGTAGTAAAAGCAATGAATGGTGACAAGGCGTCGGACCTAACGGTTACTCTATGGCGTTCTTCACAACTTGTTGCGTTGTGTTAAAAGAAAACATTATGACGGTCTTTTGTGACTTCCATGCTAGAGGTTAGTTCGAAATGAGCCTTAATGCTACATTTATCGCCCTCATGCCAAATATTTCAAGGGCTGTTGATACTAAAGACTTTCGCCTAATAAGCCTTGTGAGTGGCATTTACAAAATTATTGCTAAGATTTTAGCAAACAAGTTAAAGATGGTGTTAGAGAAGATTATCTCTAAGTCGCAAAATGCTTTCATCCGAGGTAGGCAGATCCTTGATTTTGTTCTTATTGCCAATGAAGGCCTTGCTAGTAGAATAGGATCAAGGAAGCTGGGTCTACTCTGCAAGTTGGACTTAGAAAAAGCTTATGATTATGTTAATTGGGAATTTTTTTATTGTACATGCTGAGAAGGTGTGGTTTTGAGGGGAAGTGGTGCTCTTGGATAGCTCATTGTGTTTCTGCAAGCGGTTTTCGGTTTTGGTAAATGGCAGTCCCACCGTTCTTTTTATTAGCTCCTATGGTTTGAGACAAGGGGACTCTTTGCCCCCTCTGCTATTTGTCGGGTAAAATGATTTATGCTGTAGTGAGTGGGGGACTGTTATTTGGCTTCTTTGTGGGGACAAGGACTTATATCTCTTACCTTTTGTTTGCGGATGATCTTTTGGTTTTTAGTGGGGTTGACCTAGATCATCTAGATCATTCGCGGTGCTTGTAATGCTTTGAAGTTGTCTTTGGCTTGAAGGTTAACTTGACCAAGTCAAAATTGGTTCTTGTGGGTGATGTTGCTGATGTGGATGGATTGGCAGGTATTATGGGTTGTGGGGTTTTTCCTTTGCCTTTGAAGTATCTCGATCTTTCGTTGGAGGCCTCCTAAAAGGCCAATCTATTTGGAATGGCATTATTGAGAAGATAGAGCGTTGGTTGGCTGGTTGGAAAATGATATACTTCTCTAATGGTGGTAGGGTTACCCTTATTATGAGTACACCTTCCAATTTAATTATGTACTTCATGTCCTTTCTTCTCCATGCGGGTGTGGCAAACCATATTGAGAAGCTTTAACGTGATTTTTATGGAGTGGGCTTAGCAAAGAGTTCAAATATCACTTGGGGTGTGTTTGGGAAAGGTTATGGGTTATGGGTTGTGGGTTGTTGACTTTTGATGTGATATAAAGTAAGGGGAATGTTGTAAATTTTTTGTATGGAAAAGTGAAAATTTTTGTTTTTAGTGAATTTTTTATTTTAATAGTAATAAAAAATAAAAAAGGTTGTTAAAAAGTTGTTGATGTGATATAAAAAGTGGGAATGTTTTTTTTGGGTTTAGGAAAAGTGATGAATAGTGAAAACCAGTGTATAGTAAAAACCATTGCCAAACGTAGCCTTGGTAAGTTGGTCTAAAGTTTGTTCTTCGATCTCTAAAGGAGATTGGGGGTTTAGAACTTGTTGATGTTTAATCATGCTCTCATAGGGAAATGGCTATGGTGCTTTGCGCACAAGAGAGATGCTTGGTGAAGAGTTTTGGCGGACTCTAAATTTGGCAATTTGTGGGGTGTGTTGTTTTAATGAGCCTATTGGGACATATGGGGTGGGTTTATGGAAGAATACTAGGCAGTGTTGGGGGAAGTTCTCTAGGCATACCAGATTTGAGGTCCAAGATGGCTCTAAGGTTAGTTTACGGCATGCTCTGTGGTTTTGAGATTTGGCCCTTAAAGAAGCATATCTAGATTTATTTGGCATTGTTTGTGCAAAGGATACTTTTGTTGCTACTCACTTGGAGCTTTTGGGCGGCTCCACTCAATGGAATGTGAGGTTTACTAGAGAGGCTCATGACTAGGAGGTGAATGTTTTTGCCTCATTCTTTAGGGTGTTATACTAAGCTAGAGTAAGACGGGAAGGTGAAGACACGCTTTGGTGGGTCTCCTCCAGAAGAGGTTTGTTCGTTGTTAGGTCCTTCTACAGTGTCTTGGTTTGCATTGATGGCGTTCGCTTCCCATGGAAGACTGTTTAGCGAACTAAGGTTCTTTTGAGGGTGACCCTTTTTGCTTGGTCGGTGGCCTAAGAAAGATCTTTACCATGGACAATATGAGGAAATGACATGTCATCGTATTTGATAGGTGCTATATGTATAAAACGAATAGGGAGTCTGTAGACCATCTTCTTTTCCATTATGAAGTTATGGATGCCTTATGAGATGTTTTCTTAAGTCGATTTGGGCTATCTTGGGTTATGCCTAGACGTGTAGCCGACTTATATGTGTGTTAGTGCACTTTCGGTAGCGATCGAAATGCTGTTGTGTAGAAGATGGTGCCTTTGTACCTTTTGTGGTGTCTATAGAGAGAAATGAATAACAGAAGTTGAGGATCGTGAAAGGACTTTGGAGTAGAGTAAGTCATTTTTTTATACTCTTCATCTTTGGACAATAACTTTTGTTTTTTCTCGCGATTAGTTATCATGATTTTTTTTTTTCCTCCATTTAGCTAGGTATTTTCTCGTGTATGTTTTTTTTCCTGTGTACTTGGAGGCATTTTACACTTTTTATGATATCTCCATTACTTATTTTAAAAAAAAAAATGAGAAGGAAAAGAAGAATGAAAAGAGGGTGGGAAGGTCTTGAATGCCCTCGATAGAACAAGTTTCTTTTTGCTAAATTAATTTTGTTTCTTAGTTATCATGTTTCGATCTGTGGTAGTTTTCTTTTTGCTAAATTCATTGCTGTAGGATTTTTTTCTTGCATCTAAAGAATGCTATTATGGTACAGGATAAGCGCAATGTTTGGCTGTTCTATTAGATCCTTGCCCACCCATATATCATGACTAAGCTTAGATGACATCATCTTTGGTAATTTTAATAGCACCAGGAAGCTTTCTAAAGATTTTTTTTTTTTGGATTACAAAATTTAAAAAGCAGTTAGCTGCTCTTCTTCCCCTGCAGGGGAGGGGGGTGTATATTTCCTAGAGCTTGCAATTTTTGACTTTATCTGCAAACTCGACATGAAATTAGCGAATTAAGGTTAAGGGGTATGATCCGTTTAATTAAATGGATCGGGTTAGTATTGACTTATAGTCTTATATACATGCCTTGACACGAAATTAATAAGTTATGGTTTAGGGGTCTAACCCATTCAATTGAATGGATTGTGTTAAAGTTGACCTATATAGTCTTATATCTATGTTTTAATCCGACCCGTAAATACGAATTGCCACCCCTAATATTTTCAGTATACCTAAGTTGTGCTATATGTGATACATATCAATTTGGAAAAAACAAAGAATCTGTTAAAGGCTTTTCCTTTTCCAGTTATCTAAAGTGCACAAAATTTTCAATTTCAGTTTTTTCTTTCTTTCTTTTTTTTTTTTCCCTGTAGCATGTCATCAGTCATCGCCATCAGCTTGTTCATCTTCTTGTCTTCTACAATCTTGTCAAATACTTTAGGATACTTGGTGTGATGTAGAGTGGATGTTTTGAATTGCAGAACTTGGAGTGCTTTTTCTCATTTGTAATATTTAGATGACAATTGAATGATCTATTGTGGAAATGGTCAATCCTTTGATGGTGTAGAGGTTCAATTTCATAAGCTTTAGTTGAGATTGCTCTAGATTCAAGGTTAGTGGGTTTCTTTTTGTTTACTTCTCCCAAGCTTGAGTTGTAAAGCCCCCCACCCCTACCAAAAAAACACACCTATTTGTTTTAATTTTTTAAAATAGCAACTTCATAATTAATTCTTCACACTGTTTTGTGCCTTTGCCAATCTTTTGCAGTTCTGTTAGTGTTTTTACTAAGGAGGACAAACAATGCACCAAAAGTTGTTAAATTTTATATTTTCGATCAACAATGAGGCAAATTTTGTTTTTTTGATGATGCATCTGTGGTTTTTTTTTTTAATTAAAATCTGTGGTTATTTTCTGGAAGACTTGACACATAATTATGATTATTATATTGGGTTTGCATTTTATCTTTAGCTCTTGTGTTATCAAATTTGAAACATTGACCTTGTGTTACTTTTGTGTGTGCTTCGGCTATTATGAGCAATAGTACTGGGTCTCGAGTTTAGTTACATTTTATGGGTTATATGAGATTGTAAAGAAATTTGATTCCTTCGTTTTGAGTTCGTAATGAAATCTCACTTGGTTTTAATCTAATATAAAATTTTAATTTAATAATGGAAGTCATTAACGTTTGTCTTTGCAGAAACGACGTGAGGAGATGGAAAGGCTTGAAAAGGAGAGACAAGCAGAGCTAAGGAGCTACAAGGGTTTGATGGTCTCTGAAAACATGACATCGAACAAACAGATTGGAGCCACAAGCAAGTCCTTGCAGGAACTGGAAGAAGACTTCATGTGAGCGCATAATTTGTTTAAATTTAAATGTTTAGTAGATGTCTGTCTGTCCGTAGCTGCCAAAGCTAATGGGCCCACAAGAAGGTGTTAGTCATTCATGAACGGTTGTGATTCTAGCCTCTAGGCCTCAACTTATTTCCCCTGTGATTGAATAACCGATTCCCAAGTCTATTTTCTTGTGGATGTTGTTAGTAAGAGATAGCATCTGCAATGTTAACAGAAACAGGTGGGGAGAGAAGGAAGAAGGAAGAAGGCCTAGGGGGGCGGGGGAGGGGGTGAAATCTCCTTTCACTTTCCATATGTATAATTGGATGATGAAGATAAACTTAATTTGCATCTGCATTGGGATAATGTGTGATAATTAAACCTGTGCTTTTGCTGTGAACGTTAAAAACAAAATTTGCTATGTATACACACACATATATATTTTTTCTTGTTTGTTTTGAGTTTTCATCAGGTTCAGATTGTCTCATTTATGTTATAACACATGAAGACAGGCGTATGTTATATGATTACTCAGTGTTGAAAATAATGGGTCGAGTGGGATGGAGAGGATCCTTGTCCCGCTTAGAATCGGTGCTTCTATTACAAAAGCAAGAATTGCATGTTCTTTATTGCTTGGTTTGAATGCACCAAGTTCCACAAAATAAACAGAAGAAAACAGGCTGGGATTTTTTGTTTTTTTTATTGTTAATCCTTGTGAGCCAAAGCTGGTTTTGCGAAGACGCAATGTGTGAGGAGGATATTGTGATGATGTGATCCTGCCGGGCCTCTCAGCAGTATAGTTAAGAGTGTGATCCAACAGTATAATTACCTATTACCTTAGCCATTGCAGTGATTGATTGTGATGATATCCAAAACGTCTCTAAAAACCAAAAATGACTCTGCATTCTTTACAGTCTTATTCGCGGACTCTTATTTGAAATCAACCTTATGATGAGTGATCGCTGAGAGCCTGAGACAGACATAAAAGAGAAGTAATGACTGATGACAATGGTGAGTGATGCACGAGTGACCGACGACCTTTGTCCATAAAAGCGCAAGCATCATTTGCTTACCATTTACAAGAAAAAAAAAACAAAACCAGCTAATTCTTTTGTACCCAAGAAAAAAAAAAATGAGACTTCAATAGAGACTTCATTTCGGAACTCCGGCTGAGAGCAGTTGCAGAGGGTGCTACTTCCCAGCGCCATAGATTTCCTGACGTAGGGTGCAGAAGATCTCTCCATTCAAGTGCGCACGTTTTGCGTATCTTCGAATGACTTTGGTCTCCTCCATTCAAATCATATTGATGATTGATGATTGATGTTGCTCTACACTTCTCAATATGCATCCCAGGGCTCATCACCAATCACAACTGAGCGGAGTTTTATTTTAGAGCAATCATACAAGTCCATCATCCACTCATTCAATTTTCAAATTCCCCATTGGATTGGTGTACCTACCAATCTAATTGTAAAATTGAAAACCCAATGTATGGAAATGGGTGGGGGATAGGCAGGGGTTGAATGTATATCATTTTTCTTTTTTTTATATGTTTGCTTCTTTATTTCATTTTTACCTCCAAAGAAATTAAAGAAACTCACACATTTTGTTTTCAAATTTATATTTATATATAATAATAATAATAAAAAATAACAAAGGAAAATCCAAGTACAAGTTATTTTAAGGGAAAAATACAAAATCATTTAAAAGTTTTAAAATCTTCATGTGGTATGCAAAAATAACAAATAGATCCCTACACTCAACTTCTGTCTAATTTTTTGACGAAAATCGTCAAATATCATGTCAGCACCAATCAGATTATGACGTGTTACCCATGACAAAAAGAAAATAAATATATAAAGAGAAATGATTTTGATCCATCTCCTAGCATTCCTCAATCCATCTTTTTTTTCAAATCTACCATTGAATTTGTAAGACTCATACAGATCTAATGATAGATTTGAAATATATATATATATGAATGGAGATGGATGAAAGAATGCTTAGAGATGAGATAATAACATTTCTCATATATATTTATATATACTACCCAACGTTTTGAATTGATGTAGAGAAGAGAAGCCTTGATTTGTGCAGTAAAGCTGTTTGTTCATCTCATTTCATCGCCATCCTCGGTCTCTCTCTCTCTCTCTCTCTCTTCGAAGCCGGTCTCTCAGACGTCCCCCCTCAATACATCCCAATTGTAACGACTCGCTACATTTTTTTTCATAAAAGCTGTGCTCGCTACACTGACACATACATTTACATACAACAATTCATAATACTTGTATATTAGAGTTTACATACTAGCAGCAGAAATATCATACACATAACAAATAATACCACAATAGTTGACATTTAACTTCTATATAACAAAGATTTTACATTGTTTCTACGTAACAAAACATGGGCTATATAAGTGTTAAAAGCGACACGAGCCATATACATCATCAACGTATATAAACATATTTAAAATAATGTATAAAAAAAAATATAGGACTACCAAGGTTAGTCCCCAAAAATAAATGCCTAGGTGACCCCATGACCTCAATCATAGTAGCCCAAGTATTTAGGTACTGGGTCATCTTTACACCCCTCGTTACCTGTAACATCAACACAATCTATGCGATTATGGAATTAATTATATATGCATAAGTGGATTAATGAGTCCACAATCTCAATAAGTACAGAAATTACTGACTTTTCGTAAGAAACCATATTAGTCGTTTTCTACGAGAGTTTACAATAACAACTACCATAAGTAGAAATGATTCTTTTTTAAAAATGTTTCGTAGTTGATGAGGTAAACATCATATTAAGAAAACATTTTAAGATATTATCTTAGCTAGGAGCGTATATGCACACCCAATCCTTTTGTGGAACATTCACATACAAACCACCAAATACATATATCATGAATACATAATATAACTTAGCGACTCACATATACAAGCATTCCAACACATGCATATGCACACATCTAAGCAAAAATCTCATAAATCATCACATGCAACCAGTTAGAATGGTATACGTACATGATAGCCCTTTTGTAGAATACATGCATACTAATACCACTAGTATGAAATCTCATATAAAACATACATAAATATCCTTGAAAACACTATAGTATGCATGTTTTCATTTCTTGATCTTTTTTATTATTGTATAACATATTGACGGATGGGGCTAACCCCCACCAGGGTCTTTCATCCTACTCATCTCACCCTTTTGGAGACAAATGAGGTTGATGTTGGGGATTATGCCCTAAATCCCAATTTATAATGCGTTGACATTATAGTTTATTATAAATAAATGTTTATTATTTCACTGATTAAATATTGGGATAACTTCACTTACCCTTCTACAATGTCACGACTTTTATAATGTCCTCCCCAAAGTTTAAAAGCTCAATGTCCTCCCTCCGTTAGGATTTTTCATTAAATCCTAATGAAAGGGTGTTAAATTACCTAAATACCCTTATTTTTTATTTTTTTTTCAATTTTTAATTTTTAATTTTTTTTTAAAGTGACCCACGGCTATGGGTCACAAGGTGACCCAGGTTTGGGTCACCTTGTGATCCAATGACCTACGTGTGGGTCAATTTTTTTTTTAAAAAAAAGTAATTTTTTATTCGAAACAAGGTAAATTTGTAATTTTTAAAAATTAGGGGCATAAAAGTCATTTCACCCATTTGACAAAATTGCCTAACGAAGGAGAGACATTGCAACAAATTCAAATTGGGATACACTAAATTAAGATTTTTTGAACTTTATGAGGAACATTGCAAAAGTTGTGACATTTTAGAGGAGTAAGTGAAATTATCCTTTAAATATTTTGTTGCATATAGTATATAATCTTTGTATGTTCTTTATTTATTTATTCACATACAAATGGCCTAGAAAATATATTGAATATGGACATTGCTATTTGACTCAGACCTGTTCTAAAAAAGTCGAGGCATTTCGAATTGTTTGTTGACACGGACAAAGTCAAGGCAAACCTCTGAAATTATTTCAATATTGGACCTTGGACATATAATAGTTCCAAATCGAATCTCTTTAGAAAGAAGATCTTTTGTCTCATGGTAGCCTGCTCCTGTTCCCTTACGAAACTTTCGTTATTTGGTTAGCCATACACTTCACATGTTTCTAGCGATTCACATGGCATCATCAAATGATACAAGTCTTGGGCAATGGTCTTTGTCACACAAGGTCTTAGTTTGTAATTCTTGTATTCTGAAAAGTATTTAGTGTACAATCGAAAATGGAACTGGGCATTCCATTTGCAAAAATTGTTACACATCAACTTAATTGATTTACTTTAATCAGGCGAAAATGATTCTTTGGGTTGATGTAGTAGGTGTATAGGGTGGTATACACTGAATGGACCCAGAGTTGTCTTTTTACGAAAATACTGTCATTAAGGAAAAGAGACAAAACTCTCAGACTACTTATTAATGATTCTAAATCCTGAAAGGAGTTGACTCAGATGTCAAGTGTAAGTCACTTTAATGCATTAAAGAGTGAGAGTGAGACCTTAAATGTGGTTAACATCCTCTATACATTGAGTGATTACATGAAGTATTGTGATAGAAGCTTCGCTCAATAGGGAATCCAAGTCCTCTTAGGTTCTTTTAAAAGGATAAGAAATTTTCTCATTGAATATGATTTTTATCAGAATTTTATAAAGGTTTATTCTCAATATTTGGCGAGAGCTTTTGGAAATGAAAATTTCAAAATATTAACTTGTGAAATGAGTATTCACAGTTAGGAGAATAACGGAATAAAATCTAGGATTTAAGGATTAAGAGGTAGAGAATGTCAGTATTACAGTCCTAATTCTGCTATAGAATAATTTTATGAAGGAATTATACTCATATCGTAAGTAAGTCAAAAGGAACTCTGTTGATTTTTTTAATCAAGAATAAACTCTGGAGTTCAGTTACAATTGTTTAGTTGAATCAGTTGTAATTAAATAGCGACGGGAATTGTCTGTGACTATTTAAGCCAGATTTATTTTTCTTTTCGAGTCCCTCACTAAGCTATTGTAAATTAACTATGTACATGCTTTTATTTATTTATTGGGCTGCTTGTTTTATTTAAGTAAAATATGGGCTTAATTATTAGGCAAGTTGTTTTAATTTATTAAGACATTGGCTTATTTAATAAGCAGATTGTTTTAATTTATTAAAACATGGGCCAAGGAAAAACTGTGCAAAAATCGCAAAGAGAGGATATTTTGGCTTGGGATAAAACCCAAGCCAAGCTAGTGCAATTGACACATGGGCCAGGGATTAAAACCCTAGCCCCATGCATCACTTATAACTTAAGTGGAGGTTAGGGTTTTTACTAGCCCTAGCCTCCACATGGAATAAATTTCATCATCTCTCATTTTTACAAGGATATAAATAGAGGTGTTTGTGGCTCTTGCAAAATACCAATTTATACACCAACATAATTCTTTTAGCCTTTACTAATAATTGAAATTTTTGTGAGTTAACACTCGAAGAATAAGTTTAAATTTTGAAGAGCCAGTTTGAGCCCACACTCTTAGTTATTTATAATCATTGGTTAGAATATCTGAAGGTGTTCTTAGTGTTCTTGATGTTTTTGGAGCATCATGGATTCTTTGCCCATAAAGCTAAGGAGTGGTTCTAATCTTCAAGCAAGTAATTCTTATTCTTGGAAGTTTAATTATAAATGGCAATGTTATTCACATGTTCTTGTTAGAGTTGATCTTGGTTAGAGAATAGTTTATTTTTTGCTATGCTATATTGTTTTCATATAATAGTATTGTTGGGGATCATATGATAAGTATATATAAAAACTTTAAACATCATCATGTGCAGCGGAAAAACAAAAAAGCATGTGATCGTAGCATACTTCAAGAGGAAACATAGCATTTGATTATTCTAGCAATAAGAGAAACAACAAGTTTGTAGTTACTTACAAATCGTGTGGACCTCCTTTAGGCATTTAAAAATATTTGCATGAGGCTTTGAATCCTTCTTCGTGCTTGTTGTTGATGATCTTCAAAGGTTGAAGAACAATGTCAAGAACTCTAAAACTTTTAGATCTTAAAGATCTAAATCACCAAAGGACTTGAAGAGGCTTCGAAGAACACGAAGAACGCAAAGAACAAAGTTCTTCAATTTCATATCTTTTTCTTAATGGCTGATATGACTGTGAATGTGGACTCACAACTAAATGCACAAAACTCTCTTGAATATTTTTCCCATACCCTCAACTATATTCTCTCTCAAAGTTGATACTTTGTTGTTGTTGTATCTCTTGGTGTAATGGTGTCACTTGTGCTTCTTATGATCCTCTATTTATAGATTTAGGTTTACTTGAAGAGAAGGTGAAAACAAATTCTAGAATCCAATTATGGTATGGAATTGAAAAATAGAATTAAATCAAATCCCAAAAAAAATAGGATTACAAGCCACTAGAAGATTTCTCCTCTAGTGGCAGTCGGCCAAGGGGGGAGAAAATTCTCCCCTTGGCCAACTATAGCCTTCGGCCATGGGGGGAGAATTCTCTCCCCCTTTGGCCAACTATGAGCTAGGGTTTACTCCAAACCCTTGTCTCCTTTGAACTTAGCTTTGGGACCCTTTGGTTTTACCTCTTTGGCTCAATGCTCATTCCTTTTGGACCAAGCCTAGACATTAATTCCTTTGGCCCAAACCTCTTCACATAAGACTCTTAAAAATAAATTATCTTAGCCCAAGTTTTTAATAAAATAAATTAAGCTTGAATAAAATTCAAAGCCTAATTTTATTTAAATAAAAACAACCTAAATAAATAAATCATTTATAAAATAACTGAGGAACATATTTACCTCAGTTAATTTACATCAGCTCAAGAAGGGACCTGAAGGAAAATAGAATTAGCTATATAGTCCCTTGTGAAATATTATCACCCAATACTCATCACACCTGACTAAAAATTACAGATGATTCTACTAAACAAATGTGACTGCATTCTAATTTATATTTTGACAATATGCAATTAATCATTCGTGACATACTTATTAAACATAATACCCCTCCATGGAACTTACTCCATAGTTAAAACAAAGACAATTAATTATCACTTTGTTACACTATATCTTTTTCCTTAAGTCATCCTGGATCCGAATTTCATGTTTTATCTCATTGTACCCTGTGAGATTCCTCTCGCCCTTGTACATCCGTTTTAAGTAAATTCCACTGAAACCCACTTAGGCCTGAGATATAAAATAAAACATTTTTATCAATCCTAAAACAAGAGGAATGTTCCTTATCTTTTTGTTTATCCATAAAGGATTTGGATTCCTTCTTGAAGAGAGATCCTCCACAATGCTTCATGTCAATCACCCAATGTATGGAGATGTTGACCAAGTCAATTGGTCCTCACTCCATAATACATCAAAGTGATCACTCAGACATCTGGTTCACTAACTTCTCAGGATTAAGAGTAATAGTTATAAGTTGTCGTGCACGTACATTTATTCTTTCTAATAGTTATTAGAAAGAACAATGACTCACGTGGTCCTGTTCAGTATATAGCCCTATAATTATTCCACCTTGCTATAATACCATCATGTCAACCTGAAGTCCATCCCCACTTCACTGGATCAAGACAGATCACCAAAGTTGACCATGATATAGTCTAGGGTAGAATGCCTAGTTCTACCTTATGACTATGAACCAAAACACTTTATAGATTACAAGGATCATTTGACTATGATCTTCTTGTGTGCTAAAAATACTTTACTCACACCATAATCAAATACAATGTAACCTAAGGACCTTTACATATATATATCGGGTGAATATTCAAAACACATATATGCTATGTAAAACCTTGATAGATATGCCCAATGTTCTATAATCAATCAGAAAATAATCAATCAATATTCATTACAACAAATATAATCTTACGATCAATTGGAGTTTTGGACACTAGTTCCAATAAGTATTCCCAACAGCTGACCCCCATTGGAAATTTTCACCATGCTCGTCAATTTATCATACATCCTTAGACTTTGCTAATGGGTGGGGCTGATCCCCATCGTGATTTTCTTCCTACTCGTCCCACCCTTTTGGGGACGAATAGGGCTGACGCCCACTGGAAACTTTCACCCTGCTCGTCATTCCTTTAATCTTTACTTGCATTCATTATACACTTTACTCACCCATGTACCCATGCTCATGTTCGTGATGCATGACATAAAACATTCAAATATTTACTTTCATGCTTTTTGCAACTTTTAACATCATTATTAAACATGTAACATTCTTGCAATATCATAACACTTATTCATAAAAACAAACAAAACATCTCTCAACATGTTTGAAACTATTGAAAGTCATCGTAAAACATCTATCATTAAAAGATATGGTTAGTTCAACATATATACATTTCGCATGCTTTGAAAACATTTTAAATCATTCTTTTACTTAGTAAGTAAAATACTTACCTTATCCACTTGACCACTCAAATGACACTAGATTCAACGCTTTGCAATGCCCATTGTATAATTCTCATTGCCAAAACATCATTAACCACAACTCATAACCCACTTCACCCTACACAACTCAATGACACTTGAATACAACAAGTATCTTCAACCTAATGACAACTCATAGTGTTCTAGGGTTCCATTTAATACTCTTCATAACCAACAACATCAACCTATAAATGATAATAGCTTAAAAGTGCTTTTTTTCTCTATTAAAAAGCATTATTTTACTTTGTTTTATTTTAATTCTTACATTTTATAGTTAATTTTATAATATGTTTAACTACTAATCTTGATTTTAAATAAAACATTAATGCAAGTAATTGTATTATTGTAGGAATTGGAAAAGAAAAAAAAAAAAAAAAAAAAAGACCAAAGCTAGAAGAGTCAAAGTCAAGCCAAGCCAAGCCACCTTGCAAAGAAAAGAAAAATGAAAAGAAAAGACAAAGAAACAATTGGAGGAAGCTGGAACGTGGACCATAATGAGAAGAAAAGTGATGGACAAAATGGGACCACAAACAAAGAAGGCCCTCCTTGAGCAAGCCTTGGTATGTGTGTGAATGGGCAAGTGAACAAAAAACAAATCCTAAAGTAAAGAGAAGTCTAAATAAGAGAGAAATTATAGTTGGACTAAAAGACAAAGAAAGCTTTGTTTTTCTAATGAGATTTGGAGACTTTTTAGAGGAGTTCTATTGGAAGTTGGAGAGGAACTTAAAGGGATATATAAGAAGATGTGAACAAAGGGGGCTGCTGGATTATTTTGCATATGATTTTTCTCTCACTGTGAGGTTGGCAAGGCACGTACGGACTGGAACTAGGAGGAGGATTTTCATTTTTCTCTGTGTGGAAGGCCGAATACAGCAAGGAAGCCAGCCAGTCCTTATATTCTTCAATTGTGATTTTTAATTCTTAGTTTATTTCATCTTGTTAATGTTTAGTACTTTGACTATGGAATTTATTTTCGTAGTCATGAGTGGCTAAATCTCTAGCTAAGGTTAGGGGTGAAGCCTAGTATTTTTATTATGTGTTCTTGAGACTATTTTATTTATTCTTCATAGATTAATTATTAAATTTTGGGGATGATTTTAATTTGAGAATAGTTTCATGTTACAATTTTATTTTGATTCATTATGATTTGCCTACTTTGTTTGATTTGTTATGAATTGAAAATATAGTGAATGCTTAATTTTTTGTAACATTGCTATTAAAATAAAATTATTTATTAACTCATATTTGATTTATCTTTATTTTTATTAGTGCCTAATTGTTTTATCTTTCGATTAGGAGAGTTGATTTTCTACCTAGTTGAGTTAAAATATATGTCTCTAGGTGGATCCCTAACTAAGCCTTAGGTTTTCTCATCAATTTTCTCAAACTCTTTTTTTATTAATTTCTTTTAGTTGTTTTATTGTTTTATATTAATCATCTCCCTCGCTTCACCCGCTTTATAAGGGAAACAATTCAATTATTTTTCTAACACAATAATAGTATTTTTACTTAGTGTCTATTATTTCCCTTGTGGATCGACCTCTGCATACTATATTTAATTTTATTACTTGTGATGAGCCTACACTTGGTTTTGCACTCTTTTTGGCTCAACAATTAGAGGCTTTAGGGTTAGAACACTAAAGATCCCGAACTTACAATACTTAGAAAAAAAATTAGGGTTTTTGGCTAATACCTTATATTTATGAAGAATCCGAAGTTTTGAATCACAAAACTCATACCCGTAGCTTGAATGTGGTTTAGAATTCCTCCAAACATGAAACCCTAAAAAGAAGAAATTTGAGGGATTAGGGCCAAAAACCCGCCCGCCAAAAATCAACTCCAACTTCAAACAAAGTTAGGGTTTAGTGATTTAACCATCAAATTAGATCAGTCGTAAAATTGATGATTTCTACAAGCACCGAACGATCGTGTTTCCTGGTTTGGATATGGCTTAGATCCTTATAATTCCACCCAAAGACTTGAGCTTAACACACTTGAGAAACTTGGGAGAAAAGTTTGTAGACGAAGAAGAGACTATGAAGAAATGGGTCAAAATCCGTGTGTTTAACCAAATTTTTTGCATCAGAACAGCGGCGTGGCGTTGGACGTAGAAGGTCATGTTCAAACGGACTACCAGAATCGGCCCCGTTCGAATGCAGTAGCGAAAAACCCATTGTTGCTTCCAGTGTTGATCCGCGCCGTTCGAAAACACTCCGAACGAATAGAACTTTATGCCCCCCAGATTCAGACTTCACCAACCATTTGTTACATCGTTCAACACGACTCAAACACGTAAATGAAGGCATTTGGAACATCATCTGGGATGATCGCACTTCAATGCAAAAACCACCCGTTCAACGCCCACTTCAAAAATTAGGGTATTTTCCCCAATTTTAAGGTTTATTCCTCACATTCAACAGTGTTCCTCTTATGGTTATTGTGTTCCACTTGTATTTCCAACCCCCTCAACTCAATACGTTTGTAGATATGTTAAGTCTGAACAGTATATAAATGATGCATTACTGATACTTGCCGTTGTGTTTGTTGCTTTTCTGGTTTATCTCTGATTAATGATTAATAATGTTATTGCTTGGTATTCGTTATGAATGGAAAATAGATTACTACAATTGTAAAACTTAATTGGAACTTATGGCATCGTACAGTATTAACACTTGGTCGTCTTTTTGTATAATACCTACTATAAAATATCTCAAAAGACAATGGAAGGGATTTGACCCAACTTAATCTAGTGGTGGAGTGTGAAAAATAGAGGATTCTTTTAAACTAGGGCAAATGGTATATGTTGCTACCCATAAAATTGGGGTCTGAAGATACTAGCCTCTAATGTTGTTCCGATTCAAGAAAGATCAGCAAAGCATGCTGATGCATAAAAAGCTGAGGAAGAGACTTACTGCTGTTTGGAAAGATTTATACTAAGGTGGAGATAAGTGATGTGAAAGACAGCCGAATGCAACTTGGTGTAAGAGGACATTCTGCCCTTTCGAAACCAGTTATACCGGATATGGCACTTGACAACTTGTTTCTCTCATACATTAATTGTGCTAAGAAAAAAAGTAGAGGTTTGTCGATTGATTGATAAAGAGTCTGATAATATATGGATCCCTTGGGTGGTGAAGTAGTCTCAGTAGAGGAAGCAAGATGATGAGTGGAATTAGGGTGGCTGATTGAAGGGTAAAGAAGGGCACGTTGATTGGGAGGAAGGAGGGGGAAGTGATGGGTGGGTGTGAGGTGAAGAGAAAAGAAGATTCGTCAAAAATGACATCGCAAGATATATAAGTACGCTCGGTGGGAAGATGTAGACAGTTGTACCCATGAGGAGAGGGATTGTAGTCAATCAAAACACATTTGTCGGAGCGAAAATCCATTTTGTGCCTATTGTAAGGCCTAAGGTGGGGCCAACTGGCATAGCCAAAAACGCAAAGAAAGTTATAGTTGGGGCGAAGATTAAAAAGTTTTTGAAAAGGGGAGACATTTTGAAGAATAGGGGTAGGTAAGTGATTTATTAGATAACATGCAGTTTGGAAAGCCTCAGCCCAATAGGAGAGGGGAGTGGAGCAATGGGCCATTAATGTAAGGCCCATTTCGACAATGTGGTGGTGTTTCCTTTCAACGGACCCATTTTGTTGATGGGTGTGAGGGCATGTAATCCGATGATGGATGCTGTGAGATGCGAAGAGGTGGCGTTATTTTTTATATTTGCCACCACCATCAGTATAAATTGTTTTTATTTTATGATTAAAAAGGCGTTCGACATAGGCCTGAAATTTTGGAAAAATGACAAACACATCAAATTTGCAGGAAATAGGATATAACCAAGAAAATTTGCTAAAATGATCAACAAAAACAACATAGTAACGTGCACCATTATTAGATAAAATAGGGGATGGTCCCCAAGCATCATAAAAAATTAATTCTAGAGGAACATGAGATTGATGATCAGAAAGGGAAAATGGGAGTTGATGACTCTTGCCACACCGACATATAGGACAAACCGGCAGCTTGTTATTGGACACAACGGGAAGATGAAATTTGGACACAATGTGACAAAAGATTTGATCAGCAGGGTGACCAAGACGCATGTGTCAGTCCATAGGAGAAGCACGTTCACTAGAGAAGAAACTAGGTGGTGCATTTGAAAAAGAGGGGAGCCAGTGGTACAATCCATTTCTACTCGAGCCTCTGTGGAGGATTTTCCCTGTAGTGCGATCCTTGAACAAAAAAAAAAAAGGGTGAAATTCCATAAAAGCATTGTTATCCGAAGTAAATTTTTAAACAGATAATAATTTTTAATTTTTTTATTTTAGGAACATGTAAAATATTGCGTAAAATAAATTTAGAAGGAGAGAGAGTTGAGTCGCCAATGTGTTGAATGGCGAGGCGGGTACATGCCCACTTGATTTGATCGGGCCATCAAGTAGGTCGTCCCCGACATGGAGATCGTTAAATGGCCAACAGTCAGAGGTGACATGGTGAGTAGCAGCCGGTGTCGGGGTACGCAATTGAGATATTCTTCAATTGGGATGAGGGTGGCAGCATAAGCGTAAGTTTTGAACCAAAGCTTGGTAGTGCTTTGGTCAAACGATGGTACACACATGAGGGTTGTATGACGCCAATTTCCCACATACCGTGGCAGTGGGAACGTGAACCCGATATTGGGCTTATGAATGTCGGAAGGCCAACTGTTGGGTTGTTGAAAAAGGGTGACCTGGTAGGTCTACCCCGCTCAGGACGGTGATTCTGCGAGACGCCACTGGCTCGTAGGGAGCCCGCGTGATCCCTCACAGCCATAGTGGAGTTAGGCTCCAAGAAGCAACATTGGCTGAGGCAGAAGAGAGAGCCGATGTGGTGGTGCTTTTCGAGTTCCGAGCTTCATGGGCCAGGATACTGTCCACCGCAAATACGATCATCCATGCCTCGGACGAGAGGTTCCAAGCCGTGTGGTCA
>FXXK01000498.1:283103-426573 GCA_900184695.1 Betula pendula | reverse complement strand
ATCATTGCTAAAGTCTTGGCTAATAGAATGAGAAAGGTTGTGGAGAAGATTATCTCGAAGCCCCAGAATGCCTTTATTAAAGATGGCAGATCCTTGACTCTGTTCTTTTAGCGAATGAATGTCTGGACAGTCGTATCAATTCGGGTGTGCCCGGGTCATTTGCAAGTTGGATATCGAGAAAGCTTCGATCATGTCAACTGGGGGGTTCCTCTTGTATTTGTTGAGGAGGTGCGGTTTCGGGGTGAAATGGTGTTCTTGGATCGCACAATGTATCTCTACAGCTCGCTTCTCGGTTCTTGTCAATGGCACGCCGTCCGACTTTTTCAGTAGCTCTCGTGGGTTGAGGCAGGGAGACCCGTTGTCTCCTCTTCTATTTGTTATCGTCATGGAGGCCTTAAGCAGGATGTTATCTTCTTCTATTGACAGGGGTTTTCTGTCAGGTTTCTCTATGGGCTCTAGGCTTTCAGAAGAGGTTATTATCTCTCATCTGTTATTTGCAGACGACACTTTGGTTTTCTGTGAAGCCAACCCTGATCACTTCGCTTCTTGAGGATGGTTCTTTTATGTTTCGAAGCTGTCTCGGGGTTAAAGATCAATTTGGCAAAGTCAGTTTTGGTTCCTGTGGGTGATGTGGATAATGGGGGTGAGCTAGCTGGCATTATGGAGTGTGGGGTTTCCTCCCTACCCCTGAAATACCTTGGTCTTCCCTTGGTGCTTGCTTTAAGGCCAAGTCTATTTGGGACGGGGTTCTTGAAAAGATGGAGCAGCGTCTGGCAGGATGGAAACGGTTGTATCTGTCTAAGGGTGGGAGAGTTACCCTTATCAAGAGCACTCTTTCCAATCTCCCTACTTACCTCTTATCCCTCTTCCATATCCCTGTCAGTGTGGCTAATCGCATAGAGAAGCTCCAACGCGACTTCCTTTGGGGCGGCATAGGAGATGAATTCAATTTTATTTGATTAGCTGGTCCAAGGTTTGCTCTCCTATTACTGAGGGAGGGTTGGGGATTCGAAACTTGAGGGTTTTCAATAAAGCTCTATTAGGGAAGTTTGTGGCGTTATGCGCACGAGCAAGAGGCTTGGTGGAGAATTGCTATAGATGCTAAATATGGTAGTTCTTGGGGTGGATGGACTTCTATTGCTTCTTCTGGGCCGCATGGAGTGGGGCTTTGGAAGAATATCAGAAAGGGCTGGAGTTCTTTTGTTAGCTTCACCAGATTCAAGCTGGGAAACGGGTCCAAGATCAGATTCTGGGATGACGTGTGGTGTGGCGAGTTGGCCCTCAAGGAAGCTTTCCCCGTCCTTTATGGCTTATCCGGAGATAGGGCTGCTTGTGTTGCTGATCACTTGGACTTCTCTAGTGGCTCTCTTCAGTGGGATGTCAGTTTTCTGCGAGCGGCGCATGATTGGGAGGTAGATGTCTTTGCTTCTTTCTACTCCTTATTGTATCCTCTAGTAGGAGTAGGGTAGGAGAAGATAAGCTTTGGTGGACTCCTTCCCGCAAAGGAAAATTTGATGTTCGTTCGTTCTACAAAGCCCTTGTTTGCAAGGATGCTGTCTCTTTCCCTTGGAAGAGTATTTGGCGGACCAAAGTTCCTTTGAAGGTGGCTTTTTTTGGGTGGTCGGCAGCTCAAGGGAAAATTCTTACTTTGGATAATCTCAGAAAGCGTCAAGTCATTGTGGTAAATAGATGCTGCTTGTGCAAAAGGGATGGGGAGTCTGTGGATCATCTGCTTATTCACTGTGATATTGCCCAAGCCTTATGGACTGCCATCTTCAGTCGGGGTTTGGGTTGTCTTGGGTTATGCCTCTTCGGGTGGTCGACTTATTCGCTTGTTGGTGGACGGGCGGGCGCTCTCGTAACGCTGTCGTTTGGAAGATGGTGCCTTCTTGCCTCATGTGGTGCCTATGGAGGGAGCGGAATGACAGAACGTTCGAGGATAAAGAAAGAACGCTCGAAGAACTCAAGACTTTTTTCTTTTTCACCATTTTCTCTTGGACAGCTGCTTATCTAGCTCCTTTAGCGATAAGCTTTTCTGACTTCCTTGTTCTTTTCTCTTCTTGTAATGAGCCTTGATTCTTGTATACTTCCTGTGTACCAGGGCTGCGCTTTGCGCTTTTTATAAAATTTTTACTTGATTATCAAAAAAAACATATAAACTATCACTACAAGATCTCATATTATGACTCGGAAAATCCCATGATTAAACATAGCCTTCTGTCTTTGGAATTATCGTATGTTAATCTATAAAACAATGTTATTGTACATGTAAAAATCATTTAAATTCACAATTTAGTAAGTAAATTATCAACGAACACTTGACTCATGCAGTGAGCCAAATTTATATCTATAATAAAATCCAAAAGGATAATTATTCTTAAAAACCGTTATGGGAAGTTGTAGGTAGAAACATAATTAAGTTTGCAAACATCCATTTATGAGCAAGTTATGTTTAAGAGGAATATCACAATACCCATTGTCACTTAAGACCAATGTGCTTTGCAAGCAAAGTTACTTAAAAAATCATTAAGCAACTAAAAGCCAAAAAAAAAAAATCACATTGATGAAATGCGTAATATAATATCAATAAATATATTACAATCATAATTATTCTCCATATTGTCTATCCATGCCCTTATCTTATTTGCAATAGGGTTTGCGCACCACTTGTAATATATGACATAATCTCAATATATTCCTCAATATTGTACATAGCCAGTTACCCCTTCGTTGTTCGACTGGTCGATGCCTCAAGTGACACACGACTAGTGATGTCGCAATGGTAACTCCACTCGTGAGTGGTTGTACTGGTCATAATAGTCATCACATTTAGGATAAATATTACTTATCTCACAATAAAGTCATAAGATCAAGCCCATATAAACTAGTATGCATATGCCTTGAATCGTTCACCCCTTCTTCCCATGGTGGCATGCCATACAATTATGAAAAGTTTCCAAATATGAGAACATAATTAATTCACAAATAAAACACAATGAATAACAATGCAATTTAAATCAATCGTTTATCAAAATGTTAGGGCTCGTGACATATATTTAAAAATGAGTTATCTACGTTAAAAATGCATAATCTATAGCGATGAAAATAAGCATGCTTAATGAATAAATTGTTTTGATGTTCTCATGGATGATTACTTACCCCGTGTGCAAAAATCTAATTTTGAACTCTTTGAGAAGTTTATCTCCTTAACTTACATTTTTACCTTATCATTAGTCATTTTTCTAAATCACAAAACCCTAAATTTCACTTTTTGGTGTCCAATGTTCAATCACTACCCGGAGACCAATATATCGGTCCAATAGCATTGATTGTCGACAAAAGACATTGTTCGATCGATGATTGCATATAAATTATTTTTAGGTCTTTCTCCGCTCAAGCTCCAAACTTTTTACCATCCACTCGACGCTAAGGTCACCTTCTTTACAACTTTTGAGTACATTTGAGTCTTAAAAATCCTATCTTAAGGTTGTTAACTTTCCTACCCATATCCATTATTAAACAACAATGACCCATAGTTCTGCTAACCCGGTCCATACAACCATAAGTTATCTAGCCATAAATTTTCGCGTGGTTCAAAATTCACAACCTTTCTCAATAAAATGCTCATTTTCTAGCTTGATTTATACTTATAACATACGAAATATTTTATTAACGAAAGGTAAACTTAAATAACATGAATAGAGGTTTAGGATCTTACCTTTGGTAGTGTTGATTTTCCTTTTTTATTCCTTTTTTTTTAGTTTTTTTTTTTTTTATAAGCAAAGTAGGGAAAAGGGAAATGAATTAAGATAGGTTTTTCTCACTCTTAATTCTTATAACAGAGAGAAATGAGAGAGAAGTGAAAATGTTTTTATAACAATGATGAGAAGCAACTCATTTGACAACTAAATGTGTCCAGAGATTAACACTCTTTGAAATCTTGGTCGTAAATCAAGATGGAAAAAAAAAAAAATAGTGTCAACTATAATTCCTTCTTTATCCTAAAAGCACCATAGAAACGACACATTTCTCCCTCTCTCTCTCCTAGATGGACGAAAGAAATGAGGTTTGTAGGGCTTTTATTTCGAGTTCCTTGTGATTTTTGAAGTTTTAGATGTATTATTTTCGTATGCAATCTGACCCTTCAGTCGATGTACATACTCATATATCGATAGTTTTTAATAAGGTTGCTGACATGGACCATTAGATTAGTAAGCAATGGTTATCACAATCTTGAACTCTTGGTATTTTTAGTTTTTTATCTTCTTGGTTTAAAGTTTTTGTCTATTTTAAAGTTTCTATTGTTTGTTTTTCATAGGAAGTGTTTGATGATTCTCTCAAACTCTATTGGTAAACAAAAAGGCTTGGCAGCCCTCTTTATTTATAGTGCTCCCAAAGACATAGGGGTAATCATTTACCATTTGCTCATACACCATTGGTTGCGTGGCTAGGAGTGAACAAGGGTGACAAGTGTCCTATGAGGTGGCTTATTCTCATTGGTCATTGATTAAACAATTACCTTCTAAATTCTTCCCAATAGTTTATTATTATCATAATATCTAAGAATATCAATTTTTCTTAAAATTGTATAAAATAGTATTTCTTGTTATTATCTTATTCTCAATAGATCTATTTGGGCTGGTTCTCCATGTGACAATTTGCCTACAACCCATACCAAGACGCCCAAGGAAATGTGCTCACTCAAAACAGTTGCTAATTGAAAAAAAAAAAAAAAACTTCAAAATAGTATATAGTCTGGATTTTCCTTATGGCCTCAAGCCCAAAATTTTGATCAATTTTGTAAGGCATATACCATATCTTTCCTAACATTTTAGGTTACAACATATCAAAAGGCAAAAGTCCATTGAAAAATAAAGCGTTTAACCCGTTTAATTTTATTTTGTTTTCTTCGTAATTCTCATATGTACGGTTCGAACAGATTGAAAACTTACAAAACTCATAACTTTTTCATACGATCTCTCATTGTAAATGACATGAAACATGTCCCAAATTTTTCTTTAACTCACAAAGGAATCACATATAAAAAAATCAGCTAAAAATTTCACCGTATGATACCTCAAAATTTCATGGAAAGTCCAACGTTTATCCTCAAAATCCTATTTGACCTAATAGACTTTCAAAAATCATATCTTCACCTATAAGATTTTTTTATTTTTTTATTTTTTAAAAAATCTCCAAATCCAGTTTGAACATTCCTCACCAATAGGATTTATGGTGCATTCTTACCTGTCCTCGAGTGACCATAAACACACTAAATCTCAATAGGACTCTTTCGAAAAAGACCCACTGACGTATTTTCCTAAGGCATGATACTTTATTTATCAAAGTTATTACCTACAAATTTCACTGGACCCATAAGCTATACATTGGAAGAATGTTTTGGCCTTTCCAATGTCCATAGGTCCAAAAAAAAAAAAAAAAAAAAATACTTCACCCGAAAGGGAGTAACTGGACTCTTCCAATAATCAAAAAGTGTCTCATGCCTGAATCCAATTTTAATATTAAAAAAAACAAAAAAGGAAGAAAAAAAAAAACACACAAACTAGTAGAAGAAAACAAAGGGCAAAACGAACTTGAAAGGAAAAAACTTTGTAAACGGAAACACACAAACGCAGACATAAAAGCCACAGTACTCTTTCAACGCATCTCTCACACACACACACACACACACACAAACGACGCCTCCCAAACCTCAAAGCCCTCCCCAAACTCGCCTCTGAGTACCTCTTTCATCTCTCGCTCTAACAAACAAACACACAAACACACACTCTCTCTCTCTCTCCCTCTCTAATGGAAGAGGACGACGAGTTCGGAGATCTGTACACGGACGTGCTTCGGCCTTTCGCTTCCACGTCATCATCATCCGATGCTCCGCAGCCTGAGGTGGCGTCCCCTGCGCCGCCACTTTTCCACCGTCAGATCGATCTCAAACTCAAGAGCGACGACGACGAGATCCTCCAGGGAGCTCCCCGCTTCAATTCCGCTGCTCCCAATCTTCCCTCCGATCAAACCCTAGCTCCCTGCCCCACCGAGCTCGATTTGGCTCCGAATTCGATAGCCCGCGACGAGAGAGTCGAGGATTTGGCAGGTCGGTCTGGGGTTTTGGACGGAGGGCTTGTGGAATTACCGAAAAGCGCTCCTCTTGAGGATGTGAAATTCGATATCGAGGAGGTTAATAACGGAATTTATGATGCTGGCTCTGAGCCGATCATTCCGGGACTCGCCGGCGCACCGGCAGCGATTCTAGAAGCTTCTACCGCCGATAACGATTGGGACAGTGATAGCGAGGACGATTTGCAGATAGTTTTGAATGATAGCAACCACGGGCCTATGGCGAGGGCAAGAGGTGCAATTGGTGGCGAAGAGGACGACGATGACGACGATGAAGACGGGGACCCACTCGTTATCGTGGGGGATGGAGAGCTGAATCAGGAGCTGGAGGCGCAGGAATGGGGCGAGGATGCGGCGGGGCAGGGGGTTGGGGCGGACGGCGAGAGGAAGGAGACAGGCGAGGCGGGGAAAGTTGGCGGTGGTGGCGGAGGGGCTGCGGGTGGGGTGGCGGCGAAAATTGGGTATAGCAGTCATGTGTATCATCCATTTCATTCTCAGTTTAAGGTCAGTGTGTTATATGCTGCTGTTGCTTGAAAATAGGGAAATTTTGTGTACATGGGGTTTACTTGTGTTTTCCCCTTATTTGATGAGAATTGGAGCGTGGTTATGGCTTGTAATTGTTGTACAGTGTGATTGTTGGGAAAATTGATGCGTTGGATTTGAATTTGTGGTATGGGTAAGTTTCATGTATGTTGGTGTTTGAAAAAGTAGAAAGGAGTGACCACTTAAAATTGTATTTTTCTCCTCGCTGGGAGCAATGGAAATGAAAATTGGTTGGCATAGTAAGTGTTTGATGATTCTTTGTGTATGCTTGAGATTTTTTTTCTATTGAGAGTAATGGCGGGATGCTTGCAGCTTGCGGGTAAAATTATCTGGTTAAAGTAAATTTTTGGCAACGATGCATTGTTGGGAGTTGCATATTATGGAAGAATTTGAAATGGTTTCCCTTCCAATCAGTTACCAATAAAAAATAATGGGTCTCTATTCAAGCTATGAGATATATTGTGTTTAAAACTCTAGAAGATTTCCGTGCGGTGTAGGTGTTATCCTTCGTACTGTTTGTTTCAGCGCCTGGTGTTAAGATTTGAGTCTGTTTGTAAATTTATTATTAGGAAACTTTAACAAAATAGGTTCCGATGGCAAACACTTTTTCTTGAGCAATTCTTCCGTGGTATTACTACTGCAATAAACAACTGTAACTGATCTGTAGAGCCTCTGAGATTAAGCCTGACGAATGTTTAACACAAAGTTGGCGTTGTTTGTTCCTCTGTTTCTTCATCATCATTGTCATTGTTGTCAGCATCACCATCTAATTCTTCTGGTACTGCTTCTCTCATATGATAAAGAAAGATAAGCTGTTTATGAAATTCGGAATATTGAGTGAACAAACTTGTATCGTAACTTTATGCCACAAGGAATTTATACGTGGCATCCCTTTGTTGGTCTATTGCAACTATCTTGTACAGTAGGTTGCCACGGTTGGGGTGGTTGAAAAGGGGCAGTTATTGTAAGAGCTGTTTATTGACTTCCATGTTATTTACTCTTACGAGCAAGAACAAATCCAGATAGCTCATTTGCAAATCATAAAGTAAAACGCCAGAACTGTGGATGCTGCTACTACATCGCGAGTAGAGAAACTGTATTGATTGATGTGTAAATTAAAGTGATAAAATATCTTATCTAATGCTGCACCCTACAACTCCACCTGCCTCAAAAGAAAAAATAGAAAAAAATCTGTTTGTTACTATCTTAGTAAAATGTTTTATAAAGACAAGCTCTTGCTACCATCCTCTGGACTATTTTTTGCTTGCCTCATTGGTTGTGGAAAGATAGAAGTTTTGAGGATTGTGAGAATACTTTTGAGGAGCTTAAGTCGTTATTTTTCTGTACTTTGTATCTTTGGACAATAGCTTTTGTTTATCCCTTAGTGATTAGTTACTATGATTTTCTTACTCCCTTTTCTCCTAGTTAGGTGTTTTCTCATGTATACTTCTTGTGTACTTGGGTGCGCCTTACGCTTTTAATGATACCTTGATTACTTCTAAAAAAAATTTGGTTACGTTTGCAAACTTTATGTCGATTCTAGTTTGTAAGGATTGTTTCACTTTTGGGGATGTAGATCTTGCTGGATTGGTTTTCTGGTACGATAAGTCCAATCTTTTTGTTTGCATACTGGTTAAATGCCTTAAAAGTCCGTTTGAGGTCTGATTTCATCGTACTTAATATTTTTGGGAACTCTTGGTTCTGCTTTTTGCTCCAAACGTTGTTTTTCCGTGATGATTCCTGCTTTTAATGCCAAAGCATTGGTGCTTCATATGACACAGCATCTTTATCATTGATATCTACTTTGCCCAAACCCCCTTGTTTACAAGTGGAAAAACTGGTTCTATATTGATCAAGCCTTCCTTTGTATTCTTCAGCTACTGTCTCCCAGCATGTGGTCTGACAAGTGGTTAATTCTGTGCGGTGGTGTGGTTATCTCAGGGTCATTCTATTTCTTGATGCGTATCATTTGTTTTTTCATGCTATAAGGAAAATGAAATAGTTTTAATTGCCTTTTACCTTGGTATTTGATTGGAAAAGGTTATCTGTGATAGGCCTCTGAGATTGAATTATATCTTCTTATTTTTTGTTCTTGTTACTTTTTTTTTTTTGAATTTGAGAAACGTGTTCTTTTTGAAGAAAAATATAAACTTGTTCTTTGAATTTTATTTGTGCCTGGGAAGATTTATCTTCCCTTTCCTCTTCTCTTTAGCAGTGAGCTTGTATCTTAAATTCAAGATAAGTATGTCTCAATTAACTTATTTTGAACAGTGTACTTGCAAAACTTCTTGTTTGTTTATGTAAAGGAAGGAGAGAATCTGCTGTAGCTGGAATTATGCTCTTTGATTGTTAAAACAACTTTTTAATTATTGGCTTATACCTATCTGTTTTCCCTGCATATAAATCCTAATGATTCACTTTCTGTTAACATGCAGTATGTTAGACCTGGTGCAGCACCAATTCCTGGAGCAACTGCTTCCGTTCCTGGAGGAGCCCCAGGCCAAGTTCGTCCACTTGTCAACATGGGTCCTATAGCTGGTCGTGGTAGAGGTGATTGGAGACCAACAGGAATAAAAAATGCTCCTCCAATGCAAAAAGGTTTCCATTCAGGTTTCGGATTGCCTAGTTGGGGGAACAATATGGCAGGGCGAAGTTTTGGCGGAGGACTAGAATTCACACTTCCTTCTCACAAGTAATTTTCAATTAGCTGCATATGCTTGTTGCTTGTTTATTTTCACGATAGTCGCATGTTGTTGTCAGTTATCCGTGTTGGTGTTAGATGTATGAAAGGCCTTGGTTAGATGTGGTTCATTAATATTGTGTTCTAGTGGAAGGTTATGGGATCTTATCCTCAGACGCACATGATTGGTGGTTGGAATGATTATAAGTGGGGGAATCTATCCCCGACATGTATGCCATTTGCGTCTTTCGTGTACGAGGGTTGTGCCAGTTTTTCTTTTCAACAAAATTATTACTTATCCAAAAAAAAAAAAAATTGTATGCCATTGGTGGCCTCTCAAGTCTCAACACAAACAGGCGTATATTGGCAGTCGTAACTTCTTCACACAACTCTCTAATTCTCTTGTTATCATATCTAAGTATTATCTAATGATGATAGGTTGAGTCTATATAAACAAATTCTTCTTAATATGGATCTATGCATATGGTATACATCAAGGATTATCTTAAACGTTGTTTTAACTGGGTTGCCAACATGTCTTTTGTTACAATCCTAAGTGTTCCACATCAATAAAATGCAATCTTAACCATGTCTGATAAGCTTTTGGGTACCCTCCCCTTGCAAGCTAGTTTTGAAGGGTGAGTTCTACATGAAGTTTGTATCATCTTTACTAATGCATGATGCATGTCATAACATTGGCTAGTCAATTGGTGCATCAGTATTTGAAATTTGCGCTTCAATGCTTCCAATTCATTCATAAAAGGACAGGAATTTACTGACTGCCTGCAATGATATAGTGTAGAAAGGAGTTGCTCACCGTGTTGCTCAATGCTTTAGAAAATCTTAGTATGACCTGATTTCTGTCTTCACATGGTGGGCGGTCAGTAGGAACTTTTGCTAAAATAAAGAAGGAACCAAGATTCCTTCATTTGCGTTTCATTCCCTTTGATTTTCAAACTCGAGTATCTTAAAGGATCTTGTTGTTTATCATATACACTGTTTGTGGTCATATCCTTTACAATGTGTGTCTGGCAATGACCTGTGAAGACGGAGGCTGTGGGAACCTTTAGTGGTGTACTGTGGAATTCTTAATCTTGAGGCAGAGGCTGGTTGACCATGAAAAAAATGTTTGTGACTGTGTTAGAACAATCTCATTGTTTGGTTATTTATGTTGTCCATTATTAAAAATGTCTGTGACTGTGTCATAGAACAATCTCATTGTTTGGTTCTTTATGTCGTCCATTATTAGGTATTAACATGCGGTGTAAGGATGTATCAGTTTTTATTATTTCTTATTGTGATTATGCTTGATATTTCTTCATTTGTGTAATGGGTTTATGCGTTATCTTTGATGCTTCTAGGTCCAGATTTTTCAACCTCTCCATTCTGAGCATGTAATTTCTACTCTTTCAGTTTCTATATCTTAGCTGACCTCATGGGAGGTGGCTCTTTTGCTGTGGCATGCCTCTCCATTTTGGTTTTGGTGGCCAGCTATTGTTTTTAGCGTATAAAGAGGCTAGACTGTAGTTGCTCTTTACTTTTCATTCTAGTTCACTACAGCACTACCTCCTATGGTCGGTGTTGGTCTGTTGTCTAAAGCCCTTTTTTTAAGCAGATATGTTTCTGTAACTGAACAATATAATGCCACACTATGTGCACTTGGTGGGGGTCCGACCTAATATGCTGCTGTTCTAGTCAAAACTCTTGAGATCCAGCAAAAGTGACGACTAATAAATAGTCTAATTAGGTTTTAGATTATGTACTATAGGTGGGCACACAATATGAGAGACCAACAAATCTTATCAGCCTGAAGAGAGAGGGGAAAAAGAAAAAGGAAAGTCTTTATTCGTTGTTAGATGGTCCTGACTATCATGTAGTGATGGAGTTTAGTTTCATTGTTAACTTGTTAGTGTCACACTTGTGTCTATTATTCAAAATTCATCTTGTTTCAGCAGTTTGGGAAGTGAAAAAAGGGGGCAATTTTTCTTGTTGCAGAATTCCTTTACAGTTTTGGATGATGTAGTCCATATCATTTATATTTCAGTATTCAAGGGTTCTGTAAAAGATTTAATTTTCAATGTTTTTTTTTTGACCTCATGATTTGCTTATTTGGTCATCTTGAATATTTTCAGGACGATATTTGATGTTGACATCGATAGTTTTGAGGAGAAACCATGGAAATATCCTAGTGTTGATATTTCAGACTTCTTCAACTTTGGTTTGAATGAGGAGAGCTGGAAAGATTATTGCAAGCAACTGGTAATTTGCTTTAATCATACTTTTGACCACATCAACAGCAACTAAGTCCCTGCGTATTTGATTTCTCAGGAACAACTCCGCATGGAGTCTACCATGCAAAGCAAAATTCGTGTTTATGAAAGTGGGCGAACAGAGCAGGTAATGATCTCAAGAAAGTTTTGGTTGTTTCCAATAGAAATATTTGGTTTCTATACCCTTGTTCTGGTACCGAGGAAAAAAATTTATGGCTTTTATTTGCCCCAGGAGTATGATCCAGATTTACCCCCAGAATTAGCAGCTGCCACTGGCGTTCATGATGTTCCAGCTGAAAATGCAAACCTTGGAAAGGCCGATATTGGACAAAGTGATTTAGGGAAAGGACCTGGTCGTGTGCGCCCACCTATAGTATGTACAGCTGCCTATCGTTATTATCAGGATGATTCTTTTAGATAATCATATCCTACCACTAGGTTTAACTCTTGATTTTTATGTAGCTTTATTTGTGTCTCTAACTATCACATTGTTTGCACTAGCTTTTAGCAATCTAGGTAAAAAATCTGTAGCTACTAGACATGTTGCAGTTATTTGCAATATCAGCTTCCAGGATCAATGTTTTCTTATTTTTTCATTTCCTACCAGCCAACTGGGAGACCAATACAGGTGGAAGGTGGTAATGGTGAGCGTCTCCCCTCCATTGACACCCGACCTCCTCGCATCCGTGATTCAGATGCAATTATTGAGGTACTTAATAAAACCAGTCTTAAGTGCACTGATCTAAATGTGTCAGTAGATGCATCATTTTATACTGCATATGTGATGTAGATAACCGAAAATATTTGGGTCAACAGATTGTCTTGCAGGACTCTTTAGATGATGATTCCTCCACAGGAAATGGTGCCCTAGAACGTCCAGACAATGATCCTCAAAGAGAGGAATTTAGAGAAGGTGATGTAGCTGAAGAAGACAGTGTGCAAGTGGACAGTGAGTATTTTGATAGTTTTCCAAAGGCTCACAATGGTCGAAAGAGAGATCTGGTTGAAAAAAGAAGAAAGCCTTCCATGAATTCTGTTGATAATAACTTAGCTGATGGGGATGGAGTATCGTCCTTCCCCCCTCCTGAAGCACCAGCCCAGTATCCTGGTTCGAGGGGGCAGACTTCTGTCCATCCTAGTGGGAATGTTGGTACCACTTATGATGAAAGGTATGGAATAGTCTTGGATAGATGTAACCTGTGATATATGTTTATAAAATCAACCTATCTGTTATTTTGTCCAGTATGATAGTTTTGTGTTCTAATACATTCCTTCAAGTTAGGGAGAGAAGTCCATCTTGATGAAAGAAAGTGTTAGTTCCAATTACTCGGGTTGGATTTGAAATCTTTTTTCCACCTTGTGCCTTGTGTATGTTAATTTTTTATTTTTATAGACATTTATGCTAATGAATGCTTATCATTTTACACAGAAGCTAAGGGTGTCATCATCTGAATTTGTGAATAACAAAATTAACTTGCTTCTCATGTCTATAAGAGAAGCATGATACAAGGATTCTAGAAGATGTAGTGGATAACAAAGAATATATGAGAAATCAATAATGATCTTGTAAGAAAGAAAAGCAAAAGTTGTTACAAGTTGATCATCTTAGAGAGTTGAAACCTGATAATTGTGAAATCATTCATCCAATAATTAACTTGCTTCCCATGTGGATAAGAGAAGCATGAGACAAGGATTCAAGAAGATGTAGTGGATAATAAAGAATATAAGAGAAATCAATAATGTTCTCGTAAGAAAGAAAAAGAAAAAGGTGTTACAACTTGATAGCCTTACAAGTTGTGCCATTTGGAATGTTTTCTTCGGTCAATTTGGATTGTCTTGGGTTATGCCTAGACAAGTAGTTGATTTGTATGCTTGTTGGTAAATTGCCGGTAGCACTTGGAGTGCTGCTGTATGGAAGATGGTGTCTTCGTGCATTTTGTAGTGTCTATTGAGGGAAATGAATGATAGAAGTTTTGAGGACTATAAGAGGACTTTGAAGGAGTTTATGTCTTTATTTTTCAACACATTGTATCTTTGGACAGTTACTTTTGTTTCTCTTTTGGTAATTAGTTATCATGATTTTCTTGTTCTTTTTACCCCTACTAGATAGATGACTTATTTTGTATACATTCTGTGTACCGGAGACGATATCTCAATTATTTATCTAAAAAAGAGAGGTGGAAGCCGGTAATTGTGAAATCATTCATCCAAGTACTAATCTGCTTTCTCTTTCCGATCAATAAAAGTAATTTGTCTGTCTTCCCATTTGGAGCTTTTCAGTTGGCAATATATACTTTTGCCTTCTGGAATTTTATCAAGTACAGTTTATGATAATGTAGTTTGTTTGCCTAAGTTGTTAACAGCTTTGTTCAAGTATTTAGCTGGGCATCAAAATAAATTTTCTGACTATAATATACTATGATGTTCTGTTGAATACGGGTTTCTTAGTTAAATTCTTATAAATTTTTTATCAGATCTTTATTAGCCTGAGCTGGAATCATTATTAACTTGTAAGATTGCATGAGAACTCAACAAACATGTATAACTCGCTCCTTTTGGATGCAGGCGGACACAGGGACGGGCAAGTGACCAATCCCCTCATGTGACTCCTAGTCGAAGTACACATGATGGGAAGTTTCAGGCTAATCAGAAGGAAGAATCAGTTGAAAGCTTGGATGATAAACATAGTCCGTTGCTATCATCTCCTGACGACGCCAGGGAGTTTAGTGTTGACCCTAAAGATGCTGAGCAGGATGAGCTTGTGCTGGCTGATGGAAGCCCTGTAATGGAAAAGGAAGAAATGACTTTGAACACGATAGGCACAAATGACACCCTTAAAGATGGAGTGGTTAAGAAACAAAAATTGAGTTCTCGTGTCGAACAACCTGTGCTCCAAGAATTTGATGAGGGGGAGGACTCAAAGGCTGCAAGAAGTAGTGAAAACAGCAAAGCAAGATCAGGAAGCAGCAGGGACTATCAGAAGTGGCGGGATGGGGCTGAGGAGGAAGTCATTCAAGAAGGAAATTCAACTATAATGGAGACTGCGAAAAGGCACCTTGATGAAAATGAACAGGGTCCCCGAAGAAAGAATCGTGACGGAAGGCAAGATATGGAAAGAAGTCGCATGGCAATAAAAGGAACAGAAGATTACCCCTATAGAGACTGGGATCCTAGCTCAGGTCATCAGTTGCTTATGAAAACTGATGGGTTTAATAGGCGAAAGGAGAGGGACAATCCTGATGGACCTTGGCAACGGAGAGATGACGATCCTTATAACAGAAGGATTAGAACTGAAGACATGAGGAAGAGGGAGCGTGGTGATGAAATGGGATCCAGACATAGGGGCAAGGTTCGAGACGGTGAGAGGAGTGAGAAAGATGAATATCTAAATTCAAAAAAACAGTTGGATAATGGCAGCTATAGGGTTCATTATGATAAGGAGGTTGTCTCACGCCACAGGGAAAGAGATGATGGTCTGAAGAGTAGGCATGAAAATGTGGATGATTACCATAGCAAGAGAAGGAAAGATGAGGAATATCTGAGGAGGGACCATGCTGACAAAGAAGAAATCTTGCATGGCCACAGGGAAAGTTCCAGCCGTCGTAAGCGGGAGAGGGATGAAGTTTTGGACCCACGCAAGAGAGATGACCAACTAAGAGTTAGAGATAACCTTGATGATCACCACACTGCTAGGCACAAAGATGAGAGCTGGCCACAGAGAGAAAGGGGTGAAAGGCCGAGAGAGAGGGAGGAGTGGCATAGGCTAAAACAGTCTCATGAAGAATACCTACCCAAGCGGGAAAGAGAAGAAGGACGGGTTGCTGTAAGGGGTGGGCGTGGTCTAGATGACAGAGCACTGGTTAGCCATGCTAGGGCAAAGGAGGATTACAAAGGATATGATAAAGAATACCAATTTAAAGACATGGTGCGACACACTGAACAGCCCAAGAGAAAGGATCGAATTGAGGATGAAAGTTCACATCATAGGGGACGTGATGATGTTTATCCACGCGGAAATCAATTTAGTAATGATGAAAGAAGATCCAGGCAGGAGAGATCAAGTTCCCGTAATGATCGTGCTGTTAATGCTTCTGATAACCAAAGAGTACATGACAAAAAAAATAGAGAGACTACAAGGAAGATTAAAGACTCTGAGGGTGGCGATCACAATGCCTTGGGCCCTTCCAAGAGAAATCAAGAAGACCAGAGTGGTCAAATTAATGAGATGGTATGTTGCATGCTTAGACACAAGAATGTAGAATTCTTTCAAGATAAGGAAAAAAGTTCTCCCTTTTAGAAGTTGAGTTATTGGACAATGTCTTAACATGAAGAAAAGTAGGTCATAAGCTTGAATTTGCTAGAATTAAAAGCATTGACTATGGGACAAACGCAAATCTAGCTCAATCCCTTGGTCCAGCAAGGTTTGGTTGAAACTTGAAGCTCATGCTTTCATCTGGAATACTAACAACAAAAGAGGTCTGACTGTTGAAGCTCATTTTAATAACTGGTCACTGACTTTTAAAAAGGGCAAATCTAGCTCAGTCCCGTGATTTCAGTGCATGTTATTAGTAGTCACTTCCAAAATTTCATGTTTTCTGGGTAAAGATGCTAATTTCTAGGATTTGCAGTGTACCTTTTACTTGGCAATAATAAAGGTTATGAGAATTCAAATCGGCTAACCAACCCTATTTTGTAGGTTTTATGGCAATGTTACTGTCAGAAAACCTAAAATATGTGAATAAATAAATAAAAAGGGCACTGTTATGGAATTCTTTCCTAGGCAAGTGCTTTGGAAATATCGAATATTGACTCTTTTCCTCATTCAAGGTGAGCATTGTCAATCCTTGTGTATGCCAAGACGCCATTTTCAAGGCTTGAGAGTGGGCAAATTGTGTTAAGCTATTTACCTCTGTAGTATTTTATGCATATGCCTTTGCTTATAACTACAGAGATCCATTAGGGCAAGAACCTCAAACATAAGTAGCTTTAATATCTGACTTGTCTTAGATAAGGTAATGATAATATGAAAATTGTATGTTTTAAATATTTGAAGGGAGGAATGAATGCAGACAGTTTTCTTTCTTGGATGTGACTCATTGAGAGGAATGCTAACACTCATGAATTGTGATGTTTGTAAATATCATTGAAGTTTGTTTCTGAAATAAAATTCGATTTTTATTATTTGAGCTCATTCTTGAGGCTTACAGACTAATTTGCAAACTACTTTGTTTGTCTCGGTCAGATTTTCATCTCATATTGGCATTTCCTATTGTAATTTCATATTGATTTTCATCAATTAATCTGGGTTTTGGTTGAGAATTTGAGATACTCTTTGTCGAGACCAGTGAGTTGTGTTCCTCTTTGGGTTCGCTATAAAACCTTATTGGTTAATGCAGGAGGTCTCCCTGCGGGGTTGTGCTCATTTCTCATTAGTGTTTGTTGACTTTTGTACTTAAAACCTGGTAGGAAGTCTAACCCTTTAGGTAGTGTTCAAATTCATATTTCTTCTTGTGCCATTGTTTAGGGCTTAAAAGGTTCTGGTGATCAAGGAAATGGTGAGCGTGAGATCCCAGTGCACCGACGGGCGTCCAGAAAACATAGGGAAGATGCTTCATCAGAAGATGAACTGCAAGACTCAAAAAGAGGGCGCTCCAAGTTGGAACGTTGGACTAGCCACACCGAGAGGGATTACAGTATCAACAATAGGTCATCATCTTCATTGAAATTCAAGGAGATTGACAGGAACAACAATGGAGCATCTTCCGAAGCCAGCAAACCTCCAGATGATTCTGCTAAGACGGTTGAGGCTGTTGATAATCAACATCCACTGGCTGAAGAGAAAGATGCTTCTGATCTGGAAAGCAAAGATGTTGACACAAAACCTTTGGAGGATAAGCACCTGGATACAGTGGAGAAGTTGAAGAAGCGAAGTGAACGGTTCAAGCTTCCAATGCCAAGTGAGAAAGAGGGCTTGACATTTAAGAAGATAGAGATTGAAGCACTGCCCCCCTCTGCTAAAAGTGAGACTCCTGCAGACTTGGAGATCAAACCAGAACGGCCCCCACGGAAAAGGAGGTGGGTCAGTAGCTAAATGTGAAATCAAGGGACCTACATTATTTCACGGAATTGCTCTTTTGGTTTTGAGGGAAGTCTTGGCCTCTGATTCTTTAATTCTAGAACCCTGCCAGTCCAGTCATGCCTTTAGATGATTATAAATGGTTTCTGTAGGGTTTTAGAATGGCCATGTACCTCTGCAATAGTTATATCATCTTGTAACCATGTTGCCACCCTATACTTCTAATATTGTGTAAATACTGGTGAATGTAACATTAAACTGGTCACCGATGGTGGCAAGGAATTATTTTTAGTGTTAATTCGTAAAGTTTGACCCAGAATTTATCTGGGTTACTGGACGTGGCAAATCTGAATCTGACCTGTGAGAAGCCACCGGTGCAGTGGGAGGCGAGGCTCTTGTTTGCCGGCAGCTGCAGATGTTTGAAGCAAAGAGCTGATGAGCAAAAGGGAAGCAGTTTTACTACGGTGTTCTCCTTATAACTGTACTTTGTATCATGATTAGTTATCATTTTTTTTTAACTTCTGCTTTTTTTTTTTTTTTTTTTTTCCCGCGGCCGGAAGCCTGAAGTAGAAGTTCCCTTTGTATTTGAGGAACAAGTGAGTTTTAAAAAGTACGAATTTTAAAGATAAAGAAACAAGAAAACAGGAATGATTTTGGTCATCTTCCGAGTTATCTATCCCTTTTCTGTGTGTTGGGTTCCTCTAATTAGTTATCTATCCCTTTTCTGTGTGTTGGGTTCCTCTAATGAGATGAACACTATTTATTCCCGTAATGCATTACCAAGAACACTCATAGCTATGAGTTTTCCTTGGTTTCAATTTAAATTTAAGGAATCAAATTATTTTTCGCTTTCTTATTTAAATACACTTTACAATAGCTCTTCTTATTTTTTACTATATCATTTAAGTATTTTTTTTTCTTTACAAAATACAAGTCCCCTACGTACCTTTTGCATTTTTAACAAAATCCTCACAATGTCCCCTTCTCGAACTAAACCCAGTCAATCATCTTTTCCACACCCATTTTTGTTAATTTGCAAAGCCTTCTCCCTCCCTCTTTCACGGCAAGCTCTCTCTCAGATTCGTTGATCTAACAACCACCAATCCGCATGCCCACGAGTCCGATGACTCCTCTATGATGTAATTCCCTAATCTCCGTCCCCCTTTTCCCTTCAATTCAATTCTGATCCCTAAAGCAACTCGTTTCGCACATCACTGTTGAAGTTACATCGTATCTGGGCTCCCACGGTAGTTGTTAGGGCTCACAACACTAGATCGGAGCAGTGGTGTTGATCTTGGTTTTGTTTGGTTTAGTTTTTGCAGCAGCAACATCAGCAAAGAGACGTAAATCAAAAAAGTAAAGGAGAGAAGTGTTTTTTAATGATTAAAATAATGATATGGTGAGCTACAATGCTTCTCGATATATAAAATTAAGGGTGGGCAAAACCCACGCGTACTCGCAGTACCTGCTCTACCCTACAAAGGCCAGGTTTTTTGTGTTTTTTTTTTTTTTTTGGGTATGTGTTATTATTTTGGAAATCTGGACCAGTCGGGTCAAGTATTAAGTATTTTATTTTAAAATCGCGGGTTTTACTTGACTTGACCCGATTGGAAAAAGATGATATTCTAAACCCTAAGGTGTCTACTTTTTTTTTTTTCCTGCTTTCCATGCAGTCCCTCACCCACTCTATCAAGTGGTGATTTCGTCTCATGATTTGATTTGCCAGCACTGATCTGATGAATCAGATCTGATATAATAAATCAGATATGATTTATTAGATCTGTTTGTTTGATTGGGTAATACTCGATCCTTCCTGCCCCCGTCATCCTTGATACTCGGTGGATAAAAAAAACAAAAATGCAGGTGTCGCGTAGCCGGGTAGTATACCTGACCTCCTTGGGCCGAGTATCTGATATTCGCAATACCTGACCCGTGCCCACCCCTATATAGAATGGCATTGTAGCTGAATGGTAGTTTAGAAAATTTGCTAGAAGGAGGTTTTGACGGGTTTTCTCTAAATTTAGGGAAGCAAAGATAATTTAAAAAAGCTGTTGAGAGTGCTACGAAAGAAAGAGTTTACTACTACAACAACAACAGTAATGGTCACTTAGCGAAACAAAAACAAGGAAAAATTATTTGGTTTCAAAATGAGCTTATAAATTCTTGTGATATGTCTTATAAATAAAATTTTAAAATCAGCATTTTGAGGTGGTCAAACCACCTCAAAAGACCTTTGGAGGTAGTATATGAGGGTGGTTTGGCTTTTTTTCCTTTTGTTTTTTTATAACTTTATATTTAAGGGCAAAATTATAATTTTATAAAGAATTTGTACGAAAGGCTTATTTTGTTACAGAGGCATGCCATATAGATTTATAAGTTCATTTTTGAACCACAAAGATTTATATGTCATAAGGTCAAACTACGTACCATTTTAACAATTTTCCAAAAGAACAACAATAATTATATTTTTTGTATAGTTAATTGGAGAGTAGAAATCCCAATAATTTATTGAACCCCTTGGTATCATATAAACTGATATGGGCTTTTACCATTTGATCAATAAATAAATAAAAATAAAAATTAAATAATAAAAGCATAGAAAGCTTCTTGAACTGGTGTAGGTTGGACAGCTCAACTTTCACTATACTTTTATACACAAAAAGAAAAAGGGTCAGTTAAGCTTCCGACGTTGCCATAAGTTTGAATTTATATTTAGTACATAATATCTTAATTTTATTATATAAGGATTCCGTCATTTTTATTTTTATTTTTTTTTTTATTTTTGGAGTAATGAGAAACCTCATCAACCCAATCTCTCAGCTAAGCACAAAAAAAATAAATAAATAAAAAACCAATCTCTCAGCTAGGCACAAAATTGTTAGATAAATAATTTAAATACAAATTTTATAAGATCCATGTATCAGGTAAACTTAAGTACTTAAAAGGTTAAAGTAATACTAGAAAACATATTTTTATCTTACTATACTATGCTGATGTGACAGTGTCAATCAGTCCTTAAACTAATTATTGTTAAAAATAAAAAAATAAAATAAAATACAATGGCTGATTGATACGACCACACCAATAGTGTGAGATAATGAGGAAATAAAAATATTGTTTTTAGCATTACTCTTTAGGTTAGAGTAATGCTAAAAACTATTTTTTTATCTCACAATCTTGATGTGATAGTTTCAACTACTATTGAATTAGTCATTGTTAAAAAAAAAAAAATTCAAGAGTTAGTTGAGATTGTTACATCAACATAGTGAGATAAAAATATGGTATATACTCATTTTAGAATCTACATTTTTGTCCTACCATATTGACTTGGTAGAGCCAATCAGCCCTTAAATCAATACACGTTATATATATATATATCCAATAATTGATTGACATTGCCTTGTCAGCCAAGTAAGATAATAATGGAATAAGGTATAGTTCTAGCATTACTCTTAAGGTTAGATCTTGGATGTTAGTTCAAGATGGAGATGATCCATTTCATGGTACAAACTAAATTTTATAGATTAATGTTTCATTTATTTTGACGTAAAATGTTATTTGTTGAAAAATATTTGTAACGAAATTTCATAAAAATATATTTTGATATTTGGCTCGTACGAAAAATGACAGTGGAAAACAAATGGCGACTTCTAGCAACCTTTGACTTTTGAGAAGAAAAAACTCAAATTCGAAAAATTGTTTATGAAATTTAAAAACGAAACCATTTTTTAAAATTAAAAAAACTTTTTTGATCAAATTAAAAATATTTTTAATTTGACTATCATTTTTTATCGCACAAAACACCAAAAAATACGAGGCCCAAACAAACGGAGCCTGAAATTTACATTATAATACAATATAATGAATTAAAGAAAAAACAAATCAAGATAAATGATATAAACCGATATACTACAAATCAGAACCATTTATAATCAAGATTTAAAAAAATTATCATAAAATATTGATTATTCTAATCCATTAAAAGTAAATAAATAACAAATTGGCAATAAGACCTTTAGGTCCACACTTACAAGTAGATGTATGTTTTTGATTGGCAATGGTAGAAGCAAAGCAAACCCACTTTCAATTGACAGCACGGTTAAAGAGTCTGGAACGGGACGTAGCCAAAGACGCCGGACCTTCGATTTCGGTGAGTCGGTTGGTCCTCTCCCTTTCCAATCCCCGTTTCTGGGGTTCTCATAGTCCATGCCTTTTGCTCCAAAACATTTTTCAAATTGATAAAGAAAATTAATATTTATGTTTGGTTTAGTTTTTGCTTCAAAGTTTTGAACACCCATTACACATTTTAGATCGCCCATGTCGCTCCAAAGTTGCGAAGCGCATGCTTTGGTGGCGCCTGCATCAAGTTATCTAGGCTTAGTGTTACGCATGCCAAGTGTTTGTAAAAATGCGCCGCACATTGTAATGAATGGCTTGGTCATGTTTTCTTTGTACATGGCTATATTTTTAATGGACAATTGTTCCAAGGCCATGTTATTAACTGGAAACATTGATTATTATATTCTTCACATACTTGTTGACTTAATTGAGCATAATATTGTCGAATAGCTCCTACCCAGGAAAAAATACAGCAGCAGTATAATAAATGCGACAGGACTACGGTGAGAAATGATGTGTGAGTGAGTTTTATGCATCTGGGTATCGTCAAATCATAAGTACCATCCTTTGAAACCTAGATCGAGCCTCTAGAATCCTAAGCTCTGTCTAGAGTTTGGGAATCCCATTTTGACAAAAATGAAGCTCTATACATTTGAAACATAAAAGAAGAGATTTGATGGACAAAAGACACCTGTGGTTTTTGACAAGTCTGGTTTTAATCTCTGTTAGCTTTTATTGTACTGATTTTCAGTTCTTTTTCCCATTATCCTTGAAACTGATCATGCATTTGGATTAAATGGTTTATACCAAATTTTAATACTTCATTGCAGGATTAATGTTGGTGCCAATTGTCTTGTAAGTCCGGGGTTTTGTTTGTTGCATCACCAGAAGCTAGTAAACACTCGAAAACCCCCACTCGTCTCTTTCCAATACCTCAATGTCTCTCAGAAAACCTCCACTCCCTCGTCTTCTTCTCAACAATGTCTCTTGCATGAGAAATGCCCAACAAATTTTGAGACATGTAAACGTCTCCATTCATGACGGTGGAGCACTGGTGCTAACAGGCACCAACGGGTCAGGAAAGACTACTTTCCTCCGCATGTTAGCTGGGTTTTCTCGGCCAACTGCAGGAGAGATCCTGTGGAACGGCCATGACATTACACAATCAGGAGTGTTCCACCAGTACAAGCTTCAGCTCAACTGGCTCTCCCTGAAAGATGCTGTCAAAGACAAGTTTACTGTCATCGACAATGTTCAGTGGTTCGAAGTTCTTGAAGGCAAGCAGGGGAATTCTTTGCCTGCTTTGGAGCTGATGGGGCTTGGACGGTTGGCAAAGGACAAGGCAAGATTGTTGTCAATGGGCCAGCGGAAAAGGCTGCAGCTTGCAAGGTTGCTGGCAATTGATCGGCCAATTTGGTTGCTCGATGAGCCTTCGGTTGCATTAGATGAGGAAGGGGTGAAGTTACTTGAGTATATCATTGCCAATCATCGAAAGAAGGGCGGGATTGTGATTGTGGCAACACATCTGCCAATTAAGATTGAAGATGCCATGTATCTGAGGCTGCCACCAAGGTTTCCAAGAAGGATGACGTTGGTAGACATGCTTGATCGTACAGACTTCTAATACTATCCTTATTTTGTTCCGAATAATGTTACACACATTTATTGCATCCATACCGACGTGACGTGTTTTAAGTGGTTTTTTTATTACTATTATTTTTTTTCAAATGTCCAACATAAAAGCCACTTAAAACACGCAATATCAGCTGGTAAAATGGATATGATAAATAGGTATGAAAAGTAGCATTATTCGTTTATTTCACATAAAACCCAGAATCCTGCCATTGCAGATAAGAAAAATCACCTTTGGTTATTTTTCTTCTTGTACCTTTTTACTTGTATCTTTGCAAATCTTGAGCTCGGGAAACTGTGTGTTATGGGACTGGTCCAGCATTGAGTTGTACTCTGATAATATGTTATGATTGACGCCTGAGCCAGAAACCTGCAAGGGCTTTTGGCAGTAGAACAGGAAAGAGGCATTTGCTTGTGCCGTATAAATGAAATGGAAGAAGCATTTTGACTGAAATTTTTCTTTGTGACCAACTCTTCTCTCTCTCTTCCTGTATGTAGTAGGGCCGGAACAGGGGGCCGGAGCCACAGCCCCCGATTTTGAAAATTTCGCTATATACATATTTATAGGCCAGGTTAAAAATTAGATTTACTCCTCGTTCATGTTTTGCTCCATTAAGAAATCCTGATTTCGTGGGAAGTTGGAATTTTACTAATGGCCATGACTTATGGTGTTTGCCTTGGATTTGTGGTTGTGGCCCCTCAGTGGCTTTGTCTTGTTTAACCCACACTCTCTTTTATGCTTTCACATCAACGTATTTCCTATCTAATCCTCGCATCCAAACACATGACCTTTCTTACAATGAGGCCTTTTTGGATGGAAAGTCGTTAGAAATATTACATTTTTTATTATAAGTTTTTTACAAGTTGATTGGACAATTTACATGATATTTAATACGTCAATTATTAAAATATTGAATGTCACATAAATTTATAAAAAAATTATAGTAAAAGCGGTAGCATTTTAAGCTTTTTTTGTTTAATCTTTTTCTTTTTCACGAGGCATAGCCACGTGTCAATTTTTTAAGGTGACATGTAAAATTTCGTTAAATATTTGGATGAAATGTGAACGAAGGTATTAAAGGTGTTTGGCAAACTCTTTTCAGGTCTTTTTACTGTGCACCGTACTGACGGTGCACAGTAAAAAGACCTGAAAATGTGGCTTTTTCAAAAAATCTTGAAAGTTGAATTTTTTTGATAAAAAATGCCCCTCCTTGCCTGCCTGGTACTAATTGTGGCCTTGCATTTTTTGGTCAGAAAAAATGGATGCAAGAGCATTTTTTATCCAAAAAAAATTAGCTTCCAAAATTTCTCGAAAAAAACCATATTTGTAGGTCTTTTATTGTGCATCGTACTACTGTGCACCGTCAGTACGATACACAGTAAAAAGACCTAAAAATGGTTTGCCAAACACTCTCATTATTTTCGTCTTTAGCCATAATCGAGGTACCATCTATAATACAAAATAAAACTTAAGTAACAAAAAATAAAGTTATTAAACCACGTAGAGTTAAAGATATTTAGCCCTAAAAAGTAAGGGTTAAACACGTTTTTGGTACCTGTGGTTTACGCGAGTTTCAAACAGCTACCTTGTTTTTGAAAAGTATCACAGATGATACTTGTAGTTAACATAACTACCAAGTTAGTACTCCCGTCAAGATTCCGTCCAAAAAAATAACGGATGCCATGTCACCACCAATTAAAATGCGACACGTGTCCTGTTGACCAAATTTAAACGCCACGTCAGCCAAAAAATAATAAAATAATAAATCTTAAAAAATTTTAAAAACAAAAAAACTTTAAAAAATCCTTAAACTTTAAAAACAAAAAACAAATTTTTTTTTTTTTTTTTTAAACAAGGGGGTGGCCGGCCACCCCCATTTTGGCCAAGGGGGTGGTCCCTATGGCTGGCCAGGGGGTGGCTAAACCACCCCCATGGTCCATGGGGGTGGTTTGGCCACCCTAGCTTGCAAAAGGGGGTGGCCGAAACCATCCCAAGAGCCTTGGGGGTGGCGCGGCCACCCCCAAAGGCCTTAGGGGTGGTTGAACCACCCCCAAGGGCCTTGGGGTGGTTGAACCCCCCAAGGGCCTTGGGGGTGGTTCGGCTACCCCCAAATTACAAAAGGGGGTGATTCAGCTACCCTAGACCGGCTGGTCTGGGTGGTCGAAGCCACCCCTAAGACCCTTGGGAGTGGCCGCGCCACCCCAAGGCTCTTGGGGGTGGTTTCGGTCACCCCTTTTGCAAGCTAGGGGTGACCGAATGAACCACCCCATGAACCATGGGGGTGGTTCGGCTACCCCCTGGCCAGCCATAGGGAGCACCCCCTTTGCCAAAATGGAGGTGGCCGGCCACCCCTTGTTTAATTTTTTTTTAAAAAAAAATAAAAAAAGTTTAAGGATTTTTTAATTTTTTTGTTTTTTAAGTTTTTATTTTATTATTTTTTTGGCTGACATGGCATTTAAATTTGGTCAACAGGACACGTGTTGCATTTTAATTGGTGATGACATGGCGTCCGTTAATTTTTTGGACGAAATCTTGACGGGAGTACTAACTTGGTAGTTATGTTAACTACAAGTACCACCTATGATACTTTTCAAAAACGAGATAATTGTTTGATATTCGCATAAATCACAGGTACCAAAAACGTGTTTAACCCAAAAAGTAATATACATTCAACCTACAAGACCTAATGGGGACGTTTGGGAAAGGAGGGATTCTACTGTAGGTGGACTTTGATTTTCTAAAAAAAAAAACATTTTCATTTTTTATATCACATCAACCACTTTTTAACAACTTTTTTTACTTTTTATATCACATCAAATATTTTTTATTACTATTCAAATAAAATACTCACTAAAAAATAAAAAAATTTCACTTTTTCATACAAAAAATTTACAACATTCATTTTAAAAAACGAGATAACTGTTTGATATTCGCATAAACCACATGTACCAAAAACGTGTTTAACCCAAAAAGTAATATACATTCAACCTACAAGACCTAATGGGGACGTTTGGGAAAGGAGGGATTTTACTGTAGGTGGACTTTGATTTTCTTAAAAAAAAAACATTCTCATTTTTTATATCACATCAACCACTTTTTAACAATTTTTTTTACTTTTTATATCACATCAAATATTTTTTATTACCATTCAAATAAAATACTCACTAAAAAATAAAAAATTTCACTTTTCCATACAAAAAATTTACAACATTTATTTTACTTTATATCACATCAAAAGTCAACAATCCCCTCCTTTGCCAAAGACCCCATTAGTATTTAATTGAAGAGTAATACCTCTAGCTAGCCTACGATGAAAGATGAGTCCTCCAAAGATTGCGAAGACCTCTCACCCAGTGATGCTAATGTGGCACCGTAATAAAAAAATTTTGCACACCCTCACTTGGTTAGCGCTACTCCCAACCACCACAGAGAGTGATTATGACCACCATATCAAGCGACAGCTACCCTAAAAGATTTGGTAGGGGTGACCACTTACGAGAGAGGATGAAAAAAAAAATTAAGTTGAAATGATGATATCACATTAATAAATTTGTAAAGGCTGATATATGATAGTGTCACGTCACACTGCTACATTAGTCATAAGAGTATTAGAAGTAGATTTTCTAAATCTCATATGCTTTTTTAAATGTAGAGAAATTCTTAAAAAAGAAAATTGAAACAGACTTTATTAGTGTTCCCTAAGTTTAAAAAACACTAAAAGAATCAAAAGTACTACTGTAAATTCAGAGTATCATTTTTGCTTTTCTTAACATTATTTTAATATAAAAATGTTCTCTTTTCTCTATTATTTATTTGAAATAATATTTAAATATTTTCTTTCTTTATCTTTCTCTTAACATTAAATTTAAAGAATAATAATATAAAAAAAAGGATAAGAGAATAGATAAACAAAAAAAAAAGTTTAATTTCCTATGATCCTGTCATTTTCCTTCCCTTTAAAGCGACACCTTTAAGGCTTTAACCAGCAATTAATCTTTTGAACTTGTAAACAGCGTGACTTCATGCCCATGAAACTCTATGGGACCACCAACCAACCCGTGTATACGCAAGACAAGACATAATATTCCTTTTCCCGCATACTCATTACACGCAAACGTTCTTAGAGAAATCCGAAACTCCCCCCTTCCTCCACGTGCTCAGTTTGACACAGCCTCACAGACATCTTGCGCCGCCTTTATCAACAAAACTAGAACTGTTGCGTTGGGTCTCTGTACATAGACATTCAGATTCAGATCTATCAAGCATCCATTATTGTAACATAGAGAGCAGAGAGATCTAGAGCGCCGTGAAAAAATGGAGAAGCCATCTTGGTTTTGTACTGTTTTCACGCAGGTGTTTCTCTGCTTTGCTCTCTACCTCGCTCTCAACTTGGGTCAGCCTCAAAAGGCCATTTACCAGAATAGAGTTCTTGATCAGTACTTCATTAGTGTTAGAGGAGGCTTCAGACCTCTTAAGCAACAGACCCATCTTCTGAGACTGGTCAATCTCTCATTTTTTTTCTTTTTTTCTTTTTAATGAATATTTGTGATCTTATTTATTGCAGTCTTCCCGGTTTTGCGAGGATGGGATTTTTTTTTTCTTTCTTTTTGTGGGTATGGCTTATTCGGTGTGTTTGTTGTAATTTTATGTCTTATGGTGTTTAGATGCCAAATTGTGGGATCAGTTTCAACGATTAACAGTTTCGTTGGTGCTCATTTCGATTTCCTTTTTACTTTATGAAAGATCTCACTTGAGGAAATAATGTTGGTTTCAATTTTGCTGACGGGGAATGAATTCTGATTGTTTGTGGTGAGTGAAGATAGGACCACTTTTCTGCTACATGCTAGAAGAATTCCTGTTTTCTCTGTTAACATGCTTTGATTAGCATCTAATTTGAATTGTGAGGAAGCAAATAGGTTTATCCTATAATTCATAAGTTGAAATTTTTCATCGCCTCGGTCAGCTCTATTTGTAATGCTTTATGTTATGCCAGTAGGTTCCTAGCTCATCAATGAAGGATTAATGGCAGAAATTGGAAGGGGTGGGTATTGGTTTCTATTCTTACAGTTGGCCAAAGTAGTTGTACAAGAATTGGGTTAGAGATTATAATATGTGAGCACATTATGGTTAGAGGTTTCTTCATCATCTAAAAGCATATGCTTGATTTGATTTACTAGTTAGTGATTAATTTACATCATACCCTCATTGTGTTCTTTGTTTGTAAAATCTGATTTCACTAGATTGCTGCTTCCTTCACTGTATTGAATTTTTCTGGGTTTTCCTGTTCTGATTGTGTTTTTGTTGTCTATGAAGATGGAGAAAGTGGCAAAGACTTACAAGGCAAGTTTTGTGGTGAACACTAGTGAGCTCGGAGAGGATGATCCACTGATGCAGAATGTAAGATCTTTTTCTTTTTTTTTTTTCATTATCAATTAACATTGATTGATATTACGCATATTTTACCCTTGTGCAGCATTGGTCTAAGTTGTTCATTTCCTGAGTTAATTTGTTACTGGCTTTTACTTATTAACAAAAATCCTACTTCAATTTTTTCAGGGTACTCTGCTTTTCCCATCGCTGAAAGTTCCCTGGTATACCATTCTCTTCGCAATCAGTTCTCTGAATTGGGTACATTTGCATTACATACTGATATTTTTTATTGCAATATCTTGGATTCTAATGTGATGTATGGATAATCAATACATTCCATCACTCTAGTGGGTTAGTAGTGGTGAATAATAAGTAAAACTTGTAGGTACACTACTAGAACGAAAGAAGGACATGGAGCAAGTTGCTTCCTAGAGCAGATAAAGCTACCTTATGGGAGAACCTTAGACATCATCGGTGTGGATACTGGGTCATTGCAGGTACATGTTTCTTGAATTCAAAGAATCTTTTGTTTGTTGACTGTTGGCTTCTCTAAGCTCCTTCCTGGTATGCATCTCATTCACACGTGCTAATTTTTTGTAGTGCTGAATGTATTTTACCAGCTAGATGACTGTTCCATTTAAATATTGGATCAATTTTCGTATTGTTCTGTTATTCAATTTTCAATGATATCCAATTATATTTCCCATGGGCTTCAGCTCAAGTGGTAAAGGGTTAGGGTAGGGTTGCCATAGGTCTTGTATCATGGGAGCTGGAAAGTTTCCTGAGTTGTTCATGAACAGATCTCTTTGCTGCAGATGGGGATTTCAAGATCGCCTCTTATGTAAATAATTTGTTCTTGGTTGTATTGGTAGTTGTCTGCAGATTGAGTGTTTGTAGGTTTGGTTGATTTGTTAGTTTTCGAGTGTCTGGAGTAGTTGGTTTAATAGATGGAGTCTGTTGCTAGGTGTTTTGAGTTGTTTCATTTGTATGTGTTGCTGTTATGCAGCAGAGATCAGTGTTTGCTGGAGTGTGAGTTATATTCTGATTTGTTGTTTTAAAATATGCTTATTCATCAAAAAAAAAAAAAGGCTTCTGGGACTTGACATATGCATTCTTTTTCTAATTATTTTCACCCTCCGGGTTAGATAGCTAGAACTATGGAACAACATTTTGGGTTGATTTCTTGAGCTCTTAGGCAAATGACATTTTGGAATAGCCTGTGTAAATTACAAGTCTGTATGTGTCTATTTTGGAAGCTCCTTTTGGCCTTTGCTTTCACAATCTTCACTTGCCTTCTCACTCGTGCATCATTGTTCTGAGTTCTTAGCCAATCCACCCAAGTTGTAGCCATGGGTGCAACAGACTCATGACTAATTCATAATATTTATTAGTATGCAAATTGATGACCTGTTATATCTAGTAGATTACGGGGAATATTCTGACGTTTGAAATCTATAATAACATATAAATTTTAATACAAGGGTGTAGGCAATCGTTTTAGTTCATCACAGGCGAGAGATTCCGGAAACTTTGGGTTATTATTAATTGATTCCCGTTTTTATTCTTTTTTTTTTATTCCCTGTTTTTGTTCTTCTATATATAAAGCTAGCTAGAATGTAGTTCTTAAATTGCAATAATAATAAATTTAAGGTGAGAGACACAATTACTAAGGCAATTTGGATTAAAAATAAAAATAAAAATAAAAACTTAAAACCTATATGAAATACTGAATGAAAAAAAAAAATGTAAATATGAAGGTGTACATGAATTGCAAGCTCAAGGTGGCCATGTGTATGTGAAATATGTCACTTGATGCAGTAAGATACCAAGGTTAAATGTTGTACAGAGTGGATTATGGTGCTGCTTTATAGGTAGTAATGCTTTTGTAGTTATCTTTGATTAGTCTATCATTACAAAGTAGATATTTTTTTGTGATCTATTCATTTGTCAATTCCTGTTTCTTATTCTTTTCTTTGTTCTATTGCACAGATTTTTCATTTTTTTTCTTTTCTCTTACTTGGTTTTTAATTAATTATTATTATTATTTTTTTGCCTGAAGGAATTAGTGCTTACGGGATCATTAAGTGAAAGTGGACAAAATCAGTTACATTGGCTGACAAGGACACTAGAAGCAATCAATAGCAACTGGTAGAACAAATGTTTGTTTTATTGGCTGTTTTAGGCCTTGTGGTCTTAAGTACTAGCAAGGTTTTGAATCAAGACTGAAGCTATGAATTTTCATACAATGTTTCATTTCAGCTACTCCAAGATCAGCATTTTTAAAACCACACAGCATCCTTTTTTAAATAACAATATTTTGGCTATGTAGTTTTTAATTATGGTATTTGCATAAAATTGTAAAATTTTGTGGTATAAACTTTTGAAACCTTAAGAATGGGTTCCCCATATCTATACCCCTTCTGATCATTGAATGGTTCTTTTTTCCTTTGTGACTCTAGGATCATGGTTGTTGGATTCCATCCGTTAGGTGTTTGTGAAGAGAAGAAAGAAGAATTGGAGGCAAAGCAATTTTATGAGCCTTTACTACGTATTTTTCTAAGATTTGGAGTTGTGAGTATTAGATCACTATATTTAATGTTTATAGGTGTAATCCTCTCAGACCCAAGGCTTTGAATTTCTGGATCTGCATCAATTCTGAAGGTGATGGCAAAACTGACTACAAATTTATGCACTTACTCTCCAGAATGTGTATCTAAGTGGTCAGGGCTGCACTAATCATGTCCAACATGGTAACATCGCTTACATTGGGAATCCGGCCCCCAGAGAGAATGAATCTTATGTGGCATCAATAAATGGAAAATCAGTCTTTAAAGGGTAATTACTTCTCAGCTTCAATGTTGTTCTGCATTTTACTCCACACATGCAAGCTTTTTCTAACTTTTTTCTGTCTTGAGTTCCTCAGAGAATTGGGTAATGGGTTTCTTCTACACAGAGTCAGCTCACTAGAGATTGTAAGTGTTAAATCTTTCTGCATTATGAAACATGTCTTGAATAAATTTGTGGAGCTTTGGACGATTGATGAGTTTGAATTAGTCTACTGTGTTTGACATGGAATTTTGAACTGCAATTTGATAGTGTAACATGGAAACATAATCACCTAAGCCATGTGTGGAACACATTGGACTAATTCAATATCCATCAAATGTCTAGATACCCATTATTCTTGTCTTAAGCTTGTCCAAAGCACCAATCAATGCATTTCAATGTTGCAGGAAACCTACTTTATTTCTTTGGCTGGGGAAGTAGTGCATAGAACTGTAATCCAACAGAGGGGTAAGGAGGTGATGTAAAATTTTCGTTCGGAGGAGCAAATTCTACCAGTTATTCGAAGCCACGATGCAATTGATTCCGACATTCTTTCCGCATTTGAATTGCCTCCCAGCCTGCAAGAAATTTTTCTGCATATATGCCATTCGATCTCAGCAAGCCTTCAACCCTTTTGACATTAAGGGCTATGTGTGATTATTTAGCTTTATTTTTTTATAAACTTTGTAATCAATTAGCAATTTTGTTTCTTCTTCTAATTAGTACTTATATATCAAGATGTTTGGAAAGTGTAAATGATCCTCTTATCTTGGTGTTCAATTGAAATTGGTGGTTATCCTGTTTGGTGCTAAAAGATGAGGTTAACCCAATGAGTCTGTTATCCTAATGAATTTCAACTCCATGTTGGCTAGTACGAGCATAAACAGATGTTCTAAAAGTGCTGGAAGTGATAGTTTTTGTTCTTTGTAAAAGAGCTGAAATCTTACTTAAAGAGCGGGAGCAGAACTAGAATTTTAAGAGAAGGGGACAAAACTAAACAAAACAAAGGTCGTAAAAACTAATTTTGGGGGTTCTATTTCATAAAAGTAATGCTAGAAACCACACTTTTATCTCATCAATATCTCACCTGAAAGTGTCAATCAGCCATTAGATTAATTATTGTTAAAGTAAAATTTAATAGCTTATTGGTATTGCCACGTCAACAAAACAAAATAATAATAAAATAAAAGTGTGATTTTTAGCTATTAAAACACTAAAAAAAGGTGAGACCCAATGCTATTTTTATATTACATTTTTTTTATTTTGTGACAAAAGTTAGTTGTATATTATATAATAGAGTTTGTTAGATTTAAACAAAATTAATAGAATGATTTGTGTGTCTTAAATTTTATTTGCAAATTATAATTTCTTCGGAACAAAAGTCGAAACGATCAAATTACCAATCATATTATGATTCGATCTGACACTAGATTCAAAATTTATAAAATTTATAGGTTACTTTGTCGTTATACAGTTTTTAAGATGAACAATACGTTCTTTCAAATTGGATCGGAAGATTCTCACACTTTTTTAAAATGCAGCTGAAAATCACATGTATGTAAGAATAAAAAATAATATAAAAAAAAATGTATTTTGAACACATGTCAAGTTAATATGCTAAATTAAAAAAATTTCTTTAAGATATTATTATTAAATTTTAAATATTGTTTTTAAATTAAATTATTAAAAGTTTTGTTAAATCAATATTTATCATTTTTATTAGCCTTAAATGTTGCCCTTTATCTTCTCTTCATATTACGAGATGACCTAACTTCCCTATTTCCTTCTATAAATACCGCTTGCCATGAACCAAAGGAATCAAAGAGGGCTCTAATTCACACTCTAGAATGAGGCTCAGAGAGTGTTTGGTTTCTTTAGGAGTGGTTGCCCCTCTCTGGAGCCAGTGATTTCATCGTCCCCTTAGCCAACCGCTTCTTACCCAAAAAAAGAAAAAAGAAATAAAAAAAAAAATACAAATCTCTCTCTCTCTCTCTCTCTCTCTCTGTCGGTCTGTGAACTCTGCGCTCTTTCTTTCTTCGTTTCTTTTGAAATGGAGGGGATCCTATTTCCTCTGCGAGTAAATATATATATATATACCACATTTCTCTCTCTCTCTCTCTCTCTCTGGAGGCTGTGATGAAGCTTGTGATCGTTTTAGTAGAGTGTGAAATCTGGGGTATTGTTGAAAGGGTCCGGATTCCTTGGCGGGGCGACCCGGATGGTCTTTTTGTGAGTAAATCTCAAAAAGGCAACCGTTTGTTGCAGCCATGGCGATGCGTGTCCCTTTCATCTGCCTCATCAGAGCCCTTTCTGAGCCTCCAACCTCCGCAAACACCTAGATCTGGATCCACAAGTTTTTTTTTTTTCTTCTTTTCTGTTTGGCTACTGAGAAAACGAGGAAAAGACATGCTAATGTCGGCTTTCTTTTTATTTTATTTTATTTTTATTAGCTTTTGATTTTGAGTTTTAAATTTTAAATCTTTTTCACTATTTGTTTGGCTTTTTGTCCAGCGAAGGCACAGATTTTAATAAAACATAATTAGCATTTCGGAATTGATGAAAGTTACGCTTATTACGAGGAAAATTATTTCTTTTTTGTTTGAGTTGTGTTCCACTGACATTCGTAGAGGAAAAAAGCAAAACTCTACGGCATCTCCTTCAAAAAAATCATTGACCAGATTTAATTTTACATCAACCAACCAGCTGTAACTGACAAAAGAGTAACGCCAAATTCTTGAGCTCAAAATGCCGACGCTTAAGTTTAGACCGTCTGTTTTTTTCTGAGAAAATTTTTTATAATTTTTTTTCTTACACTTCGGATTTTTAAAAAAAAAAATTGTAGAGTATTTGAGAAGCCATTGGGACGCTGTAGGGCTCTATTTTTTTTTTCACTAGAGGAACGAGCACAAACATGAGTTGAAAAGCTGCTCATTGCGATTCTTTTAGGCAACGTTTGGCAAAGGTTATTAGTTATTACTATTCATCCTTTTTTTAAACCTAAAAAAAACATTCCCACTTTTTATATCACATCAACAACTTTTTAACAACTTTTTTTATTTTTTTATTACTATTAAAATAAAAAATTCACTAAAAAATAAAAATTTTCACTTTTCCATACAAAAAATTTACAACATTCTCTTTATTTTATATCACATCAAAAGTCAACAACCCATAACCCATAACCTTTCCCAAACACACCCTTAGTAATCATAATGTATAACCTTTCTCTCTTGTCTCTTACCGACTAATTAACTTAATTGACCAAATTAATTAATCGACTTTCACGATTTAGTAGGCGAAAATGTATCTACCAACAGTGTATTGAAGAAGAGATGAGGTTTGTTGATGGCAAAGTTGTCTGTAAAGAGCCTCCTTCAAGGAAAGTGGAGAGCATACATAGAAGATGGTCAAATTGAGTGATTGACAGCCAGCAGGGCAACATGAAGCTCCCCAATGGGGAAAGCTAGCATGCAACTAAGACGTTCCTGTTGTGATCACTAGCTCATGACAAACTGTGAAAGGGGCCTGTGCATTTGTGCAAGGCTTTTGTCCAAGCAAGCTTCAACTGGTTAGAGATGTTTCAATCTTTGTTGGATTTTAAGGGTTCGTAAAGGCTTTACAATCAGCAAGGGCAAGGGGGAAAGAGTTGGAGAGAAGACTATAATTTTTCACTTTGTGATTATATTTAATTTTTGTAATATTTATTTCCCTTTTGAGGACTATATGTGATTATTTAGCTTGATTTTTTTTTTTTTTTTTATTATTATTATAAACTTGTAATCAATCAACAATTTGTTTCTTCTAAATAGTAAGGCTAAGAACCAAACATTTATCTAACCATGATTCCACTATGTTGATGTTGCTGTGCAAATCATTCATTTAATTATTCTTTTTTTAAAAAAAATAAAATAAAAAATAAAAAATAAATGAAAGGTTGATCGGTGTGATAAAAGTATGGTTTTAGCATTATTCTTTTTTTTATAGTGGGACAAAAATTACCTATATATATATAATATAATAGTGTTTGTTGGATTTTTTTTTTAAAAAAAAAAACCAAAATAATAGAATGATAAGTGTGTTATTAATAAAAGAATAAATGGCTCAAATCAAAAGTTGAAACAATCAAATTGTCATTAGATCCGACATTAGATTCGAAACTTATACAATTTATAGAGCATTGTGTAATTATACAATTTTTGCGTATAAATTTTTTTTTTTAAATTAAGTTGGAGGAATATTTTTCAACCCAATTCGTATATGTCCAAAATATAATGTAATTTTCGTATGTATTTGAGAACTAAAAATGCATATTTCAGAATTAATAGACTAAGATGAAAAAAATTCTTCCAAATCATTTTGGTGGAATTGTTTTTATTTTTTAAGCTATAATTCTTAATAATTAAAAATTTGGTTTTATAAATTTTTATCGTTATTATTAGTTCAATATTTAGCTACAATATGAGTTGACAGACCCTTTAATCTTCTCTAGTTCTGTTCATATTATGAGATGACCTAACTACCCTTTTTCCTTCTATAAATACCTTTGGCCATGAGCAAAAGAATTAAAGAGGGCTCAAATTCACACTCTAGAATGAGGCTCAGAGAGTGTTTGGTTTCTTGTAGGAGTGGTTGGTTGCCCCTCTTTGGAGCCAGTGATTTCATCAACCCCTCAACCAATCGCTTCTTGTTCAGAAAATAATAATAATAATAATAAGAGTAATGCTTGAAATGAAGCAGTACTCTGGAAAATCTCTCTCTCTCTCTCTCTCTCTATCTATCGCTTTCGGTCTGTGAACCAACCCTGTTTCTTTTTCTTCTTCTTTTCTGTGAATCCAATTCGCTGTCTTTCTCTCTCTCTCTCTCTCTCTCTCTGGAGGCTATGATGATGCTTGTTATCGTTTTAGAGTGTGAAATCTGGGGTATTGTTGAAAGGGTCCGGTTTCCTTGGCGGGGCGACCCGGATGGCCTTTTTGTGACTAGATCTCAAAAAGGCAACCGTCTGTTGCAGCCATGGCGATGCGTGTCCCTTTCCCTTGCCTCATCAGAGCCCTTTCTGAGCCTCCATCCTCCGCAAACCCCTAGATCTGGATCCACAAGTTTCTTTTTTCCTTTTCTGTTTGGCTACTGAGAAAACGAGGGAAAGACGTACGCATTGTCTTTCTTTTTTTTTTTCCTTTTTTTTTTTTGGCTTTTGCATTTGAGTTTTGAATTTTAAATCCTTTTCACTTTTTGTTTTTTGGGCTTTTTGTTCGTTAAAAGGCACACAACATTTTGGAATTGATAAAAGTAGCGGTTATTGCGAGGAAAATGGATTTCTTTTTGGGTGAGTTGAGTTGTGTCACTGACATTGGTAAGAGTAAAAAGCAAAATTGTAATTTCAAGATGGGAAAGAGTACCCAAATAAAAAACAAAAAAAAGTTCAAAATTTAAAAATTTAAAAAATAAAGCAGACCTTCAAAATCGCAATCCTTGAGATTGAAGTTGGTCTTTCCCACGAGAATTCTTGAGATGGAAGAAATTAGTGGGAAAGTTATTGGAAAATTTGATAGGAAAATTATTATTATTTTTTTTTTTGGTAACTGAGTGTCATGTTAGTTTATACACTTTGAGATTTCAAGAACATGCGGGGTCATAGCCTTTTTTTTTTAAACTATCTGAATTTTAGTGAAATTTAACTAGACTAATTTCAAAGAATCTTCATTCTCATTTTAATTTGTAATGAGATTTATTAATTATAGTACAAAAAAAAAAAACAAATAATACCCAAAACAACACTATTATGTGAATCAAGATCCTTTATAATTTATTAAAGGGTATTTATGAGATAATTAATTAATGTGTCAAAACAGATAACACCTCTTTCTTTCTTTTTTTTCCTTTTTTTGCCATTTTAACTGTATAAGTTTTTTGAAAAGGTGAAATAAATCATTTGGTTGGTTTTTCGTCCAAAATTGTCTTTTATTAAAACATGATCAGCATTTTTCCATGTCACATTAAAATAATATTTTTTAATAATTTTATTTAGAAAATTAAATATTTAAAAACTAAAACAACTTTTTTTTTTTAAATGAAGAAGAAAAAAAAATTAACCCACATTGGCCACACAATGGGGCTGCCATCCTATGAGGATTTGGGGTGGCTCATAAGCTGCCCCAAAGAGTGGTTCATGAGCTGCCCTACTGAGGTTGGGGTGGCTTATGGGCCACCCATGTGGGGGTTACAAACCCCTATGGGGTGGCTCGTATGATATCTCATTCCCTATGGGGTGGCCCATTAGCCAACCCATCCAACCCTTATAGGGTGGCATGTGGCCATTGGGATGTAGCCCCATAATTGGTCACCCATGGGTGGCCAATGGTGGATTAATTTTAATTTTGTTTTTAGTTTTTAAATATTTAATTTTTTAAATAAAAGTATTTTAATGTGATGTAGCAAAATGCTAACATGGCTTTAATGGATGGAATAATTGAAAAAAACTTTTTGGGCAAACCAATATTTCACATTTTTGAAAAACTTAAAACAGATAAAATTGAAAAAAAAAAACATTTGAGGTTTTATCTGTTTTAGGCTTTAGCGCATTGACTCATGAGGTTATGTCAAAAATACCCTTTATTAAACATGATCTAAAATAATTTAAGAATTTTAAATAATATTTTAAAATTTTAGAGAACCTGCCATTTGAATTGACCAAATCACCTTCAGCTGCTACGCCAAAACGCTCTAAAAGGATGGATAAGAAAGGGTAAACGTGGAATAGAACAAGATGATGGGGTACTATAAATAGAGCTCTGACGCCCCGCGCTAGGGTTCACTCTCATTAGTTTAAGAATGAGGCTCTGCTCTCAGGGAGGCTGCGGCGTCGTTTGGAGGCTGATGGCCCTTCCCTGAATGGCCTGCGGAGCCGATGATTTGCTTAATTACCAATATCGCCTTCAATACGGAAAAGGATCCTCACCATTTCTGTCTCTCTCTCTCTCTCTCAGACACACACACACATACATACTCTCTCTCTCTCTTTCTCTCTCTCTTTGGTTCTGTAAAATCGAATGGCTATGAGGCGGTGATGATGTTTTCAGCATGTAAATCAGGCACTGGGAGACGACACCGTTTCTTGGCGGGGTGACTCCGAGCCTCCTGTGTAAAAATGACTGTTATGCCCTTTTTTCACAGGCGGTTCCTTGTTGCAGCCATGGCGGGTGCGCTTTCTCATTTGCCTGAGAAAAGGCGAATCTGAGCCTCGCTCTATCTTTTGAGTAATGCTGGAAATTACATTTTTGTCTACGTTTACCACATTTATGAGTAATTTGGGTTAGGAATAAGGCTCTGCTCTCATCACTCTTCATCATCATCATCTTCTTCTTCTTCTTCTTCTTCTTTCTCTGTAAAACATTATGTAATGAGCCGGCGATGATGCTTTTAGTCTGTGAAATCAGACAAAGAGAAAAGGACGGCCCGTTTCTTGGCGGGGCGATTCGACTCGGTGGCTCTGTGTGAAAAATGACCGTTATGTCCTTTTTCCACAGTTACCTCCGGCTCTTCGTCGCAGCCATGGCGGTTCCTCCTCTTTTCCTTGTCTCTCAGACTAGCCGAAACCTGAGCCTCTCTCTATTTTTCTCTTTTTCAATTTTGTGTTTTGTGTTTTTGCGTTCTGATTGTTAAGCAATCAGCTACAGCCATCTCAGCCAATACCTCAATCCACTGCAAAATTATGCAGAAGGTTCTATGCAATTGAAGATAGCACAGGATCAGCAAGAACAACTCCGCCATGATTTGAAACCTGTCGTTAGAGATAGGAAGACGCTGCACAACTGTCGATGACTGGAAGAATTTGTATTTTTATCTTATTATCTTGTATTTCAAATTGTATACGTTTGTTACTTTCTTCACTGATCTAGCTCCATTTTTCGCTGCTATTTTCACTGTTAAAAAATATGTCTGTTTGGTTGCTTAGAAAACAGAGAAAGAGTTGAAATTTTAGTAAAAAGAATTATATATACACTTAAAAAGTTAAAACCCAACAGAGGATTATCGCCAAACTAGGAATTATGGAAATCTTGATAGTCATAAGCTTGAATTTATGTTGGCTAAATCACATCTCTATAGCGTTTGAATCTGGAAGGAGGAGGAGAAACAATCATCTATACCCAAGAAATTGTGGATCAAAACTTGATAATAGAAATATGCCACTCAAAATCAATCTGTTATGGCACGAACTATAATTGATCCATCATCATCTTAGTATTCCGTAGAGAACAACAAGCTGAGCACCATGATTGCCACTAGAGAAAGACCCATGTTTGCAACATTCGCCAATGCACTTGAACGGGGTGCTTGTGCTTCGGCTACAGTAGGTGCACTAGTATCATCAGCAGCAGCAGGAGCAGTGGTGTTGGTGTTGGCTACAGGAGGAAGTGGCGGGTCAACAATATCTCCGATCTTGAGCGGCGGAAGAGGGGCCCCTGCCGGTGGCTGCCCTTCAGGGGGAATCAAAGAAAGCAGAGAACCGGGTTGAACTGGTAGGATGTTGTATTCGGGTCTATCCGTATTGGTACATAGGCTTCCTGCAATACCAAAAAGAATATGCAGTATAAATGTGAAATTTCACAAGTGAATTCAATGGATTAACTTTTGACACTTACTCATATATTTACTAGCAGTTCCCGGGAACTCGGTGATGATCCCATCAACTTCGGCGCCTCCAATAAAAGAAGCAATCTCCAGAATGGGATCGGCGAAATAGTCAAATGCGAGTGTGACGTACTCATTCCTCAGAACATAGACATAGACGGAGACATTTGCCTTCTGAAACTCTGCAACGATGTTTGTCGAACGCATCGTGAAGTAACCAGAAACCTCAAAGATGGCTGCTCTTGTTACGGCAACTGCATCGGCATACTTCTTGATTTCCTTCACGGGCTGTTCGGGAGCGTCGCTGATTTTGCCTTCAACCAACAACACTCTTTTGTAAGTTGCGACATTCGCAAACTTGGACAGCACCGAAGTGTCATCGGATTGGATCAAGACTTTTTGAGTGGATTGCTTGTCGAAGGTGGCATTGCTCAAGGCGGCGGTTACTACACCCACAATGTCAAGCCCTTTCTTTGATGCTAAGTACGCAGCATTCTGAGGAAGAAAGTTGGGTATCAGTATATTGTATGTAAATAGAAGATAATATGCTTTATGCTTATAGTTAGAGCAGAGTAGAACTTACCTGAATGTTGATGAAAACTCCAGATACTGCGTTTGTTTTAGCTAAATCCAGAAATTCAGTGAGCGTTGTAAATTTACCAGCATTCTTGTATGCTGGGTTTCTGCGGAATTCTGGTAAAATATTCGCCATTTGAGCTGCAAATACGAAGGTTTTAGGTGTAAGCGGTGGGGATTAGAAGCTCACAAAACTTGCATGTGTGAAAAAGTTTTGAAGAAGTTTACGCTTCAAGGTTTGAATCTCGCTCCATGTGAGGTCGAATGAAAAGATTCCAGACTCTGGTTTAATTTCTGGGACAGTGTTAGACCTCGACATGAAAGTAGTCATCGCAGTGGTGTCTCCCATGAGGTCTGTTGAGTCCAAGCAGAAGGCAACTCCATCTTTTGACATTTGAACAGAGCAGTCTATTATGTCTGCCCCATCGTCCATCGCTTGCTGATAAGCGAGATCAGTGCAGCCAGGATAAATCCCACTTGCTCCATTTTTGGTGATGATCAAAGATTTTCCTGAAAAAGGTGCAAATTTTAGTGCACAATCAAAGCTTGTTCTTCATTTTATTTGACATAAATATCCAGAAACATGTGCTTTCAGAAAGATTTTAGTATCATACCTTTGATGGGCTTGCTAACAGTCGTGTTATTTGCAAAGCATGCTGCATTGGAAAGAGCATTGTAATGAATTCCTTACAGAAATATATTACATACAATATTGTGGTGCACAACACAGTAAAGGAAACATGCATGAAGGAAAATCTCACCAATTGCTTCTGATGCTGTAGGACAGAAATCTGTAAGCACCCCATCAACAGAAAACTTAGAATTATCAACAAACTGAATGTACTCAGATGTAGGATCATAGCTATAGTTATAGCTTGCAAAAAAATCATTCGCAAAACCAGAAGCATATACTTCTAGTCCTAGTTTGTGAGCATCAGATACAAGCGTAGTAGGAACTCCCAAATAGTTGTCTGCCTTTACTGGCCATACGTATTCTTTGGGGACAAGTATTCCAGTTGCAAATGACTTGATTGAGGCAAGATCCTTCAGCAGTTCACCGTACGTTTTATTGGTTGTGGGTTCAATCTCATCTGCGGTGAGGGCCTGGAAGATGAGCTTTATCCTGGGGTTTACTTTTCCCTTCATGTTTTTCAAGAAACCAATCTCAGCAGATGAAAGGTAATTGATACGGATAGATCTCATTGCCTTTTGAACATACGAGGCCGGGCTGAGTTTGTGCTGGGTATAGAATGAATCATACTGCATACCAAACACCAACCATTTTAGAGACAATGGATGATTTTAATTGCTTGAAAAGGATGGGATTTTTTTTTTTAGTTCAGAGATGAAGAGAGTGAGAGAGAGACCTGAACATTCAACCAAAATTGGGCTGGTCTAATTCCTGTTACATCTTCAACAGTGGATATAGGGTATTGCAAATCGAACAAACTTGGTCGAGAGAGTATACCCTGGGTCACTGTTGAAAAACATCATGGCAAAGCAATTAGAGAAAAGTCACTTTTGAAGCTATATATAGATTAAGTTTTTTATTGCCACAAAGCTCTTGAAACATCTGTGCATGCATGGCTATCACTGCAAATGTGATTCATCACATGAGATATCATGTATTTGCAAAGGCTCACGTTACATTGCTAATATATCAATTTACGCACATATATATATAAACTTTTATACGTATACTTTTTGTGATACATATCTTGTGTGATAAATTATTTAATTTCTGTTTTAAATTATGTTTGCCATATTTTTAGTTTGGCCATGCAACAATAATTTTGTAGCTCTATCACTTTGTATTTGGTTTTCCCGTTAATTATTGTTATTTCTGCAAATCCCATCAATAATATGTTTGTGTTTATGCTGAATTCGCATAATATCCAGATATGCTACATAATTTAAAGTCAATGACATTTTGAGCATTTTAACAAAAAAGAGGTGAAGGGGTTAGAAATATGAAATACCGACATTACAAATTTTTAAACTTTAAGATTATGATTACAAAACCGCTTATACTTTAAGGGTGTAAGTCTTTTCCCGAAAATATAAGTAGCTCTGAATTACTGTTTTTGTTATGAGGCCTCTACACAAATATAGCATGCAGGTGCAGGGAATATGTAGAAGAGAAAGACAAGGGGTTTGCAAACTTACATGATACATTATTGAATAGCTGGTCGATTGTATAATCCAAAGAAAACCACCCACGCATTTTGTTTCCATTCACATCGTAGCTATTTTTGCCTTTTGGGAAAGTAAGTGCTATATTGGTTGAATTATCAAGCAAAATATCCGTGAGGCATATACCAACTCCATCCTTTGTTAGTTGTAGATTGCAGAACAAAACTGTATCCGGCAAACTTGAAGATATTGCCAATTGATTCGCAAACGAGCTCGACTCGGGAAACAGCCCCGAGAAGCCACCCCGCGCTATTACAAGGGGCCTTTTACCTGCAGGTAAGTGAAGAAATTAATCCAGATATTGGAACCTTTTCATCATTCTTAGAATATTGGTGTTTTTTTTTTTCTTTGTTCAACATAGTTGCAAAAACAAATAAGAGAGAATTAATTAGTAAAAGTTGGATAGTTACCATTCAAAGTGAGCCATGTCTGTGATGGAGGCTCTGCAGAATTTTTCCCTGAAGTTGAATGGATCAACAAGGAAATAAAAAGCAAGCACCTGATCATCTTCTTCTGATCCTGTCATAGGTCCAAAAGTTGCATGTGATCAATGAACAACATAATAGAGAAGGAAAAAGACAATGACCAACACTTTTTTAATTTCATGAAAAGTAATATTTTGGGAGATTTTGCCTGCTTTTTTATTTCCCAAGATGGAGTTAAACTTGGAAGAGTAAATTCGTGACTTAGCAACGGAAGACATGAATTTATCACCCTTAATAACATTAAACGTCCCTTACATATTAATGCAGTCAATTTCATCTCTGTTTTACTTTGACATTTTAATTACATTCATAAAATCCCATAATTAAAAAAAAAAAAAAAAAACCCTTTTTCCTTTGTTTGAGTTTGATCATATTTGAGTAACCCACCAACTCAAAATGATGATTTAAAAATCAAACCCAGGAAAAAAAAAAAAAAAAAAACTGACCAGGTGGAACTTAATTGAATCTTGCAGGTCGTATGGAGGAGGACACAAACATTCCCTGTTAAGTTTCAAAGGAAAACTCTCAGGGGAATGTGATGGAAAAGAGAGGAGGAGGAGGAGGAAAAATGGAGGTAATGAATAAGATGGGATTTACTCCAAAAAAAATGGTTCTTTCTGATAACTCCCCCCCACAGATTTTCCCGCATTAATAGCTGGCCAGTATTAATTCACTCATAAAGGAAGACCAGTTTTTGGGTTTGAAATCTTTCTTCATTTGCTATTCTTGTCCCTGCTTTCTAGACACCAAAGTTGTTTTGTTTTGTGTGTTTTGCAGGAAAAGGGAACAGCTCAAAACTCAACCGTTTTTTGAAATCCAAAAATTCCAATGACTGATATAAATATATCCTTCCTGCGCCCCCCCTTTTGAGCGGTCCGATCTAGTCCCTTTCAATCCTAGCCGTTGTTTCCTATCCCCCAATTAATTAAGGCTTTTTAACTACCACGACTTTTCATCCAGATTGTAGGACCTGTTTTCTTTCCTTTCTAGAAAAAAAAAAAACAAAACAAAACAAAATCCATAGACAGTCCTTGCTTTTCACAGATTTTGACCTAGTTTTAAAACTTTAAATAATTCATTATTAAAACTTTATGCAGCTAATCATTGTTAAAACTGCTTGTTGCATAGTATAACAAAAATAATTCTCAAAATCTCCTCTGTTTGAACTTTTCCATCCAAACGCTGGTGTTTGTCTTCATTTGAATTGCTAGTGTCTTGCTCAACCTCCTCCCCTCTTTTTCCTTACTAGTTTTTGACAAAACCCCCTTAATAACTTAGGTACATTTATTTTGGATCAAATAAATGATTTATCAAAAGAGATTTTAATGGTTAAGTCAACATTTACCCTAAGGCTTAAGCTGATAATAAATAATAAATTGATTATTTAATTAAGATTCTAACTTTATCTCTTTGCCTCATGTGTAGAGTTTAAACTCATCCTCAATAAATAAGATTGGCATAATATATGAAATATTTAACAACTAAGATCAAGAAAGAAAAAAACAGAAACAAAAGAGAGAGAGACAAGAGATTTGAGGTAGTCCAGCCTTACAGGCTTATGTCTATCGTTCTAATGCCTAATAGGGTTACATTTTGATTATGTTCACATGGAGTGATGCTAGGGGTATTGCAAATTAAGTAATGTTACATGTTTAATTTTTTCGTCCAACTTCATCCAACTTTGCATGTGTGACTTATTTTATTTTATTTTTTTAAGAGTTTACTTTTGTATTTGTAGGGCTCATCTTTGTCCACATATACAAAGTTGAATGGAGTTAGATAAAAAAATTAAAATTATAGCATTACTCATTGCAAATTTTATTGCATTTCCTTATAAATCAACAAGGTAGTGCCACATTAGCCTCACTTCTGCGTCAACGCCTCTTTTCATCTCGTCACCTTGGCCAGCCTCCTCCGCTGCTACCGACAATGCCAACCACCTTGTCTCCTCCTCTAGCTGTATGGGTTTACAAGTGGACGGTTAATTAACCACCTAAAAATCACTAACTGCATAACCATTTTTGTAGGTAATTGGAAAAAATCACTAACCACTTATAATAATAATAATATATGTTTATATTTGTATTTGGATTTGGATTTGCAATGTTCATGCAACTTGGACGTGATTTCTTAATGTTGGTGTTTATTTGAGTTTGTCTGGTATGATAGACAAACTATTAGAGATTTTTCGTGCAACTTCTACATAATAGACAAATTATGTTTTCATACTCAGTTTGAACTGCAGGTCAGAGTTATTATTCATGGCTACAATGATTTATTGACATTTGACGGTGGCTCTTTTTCAACCTCCAGGAACAGTAAGGGGCTATTTTCATTTGGAAGGGTTGTTGGTTTTACTTTAAATTTTGTTTTCATGTGATTTTCATTTAATTGTACATAATCTTGTTATTTTGGTTACTTAAACAACTAGTGACACCTCATTCCAGTAAAATTTTGTTGTGTTGATTGTATAACAACTTATATTTATGAGCTTTGTTACATTTTGAAGTCTTTTAATTATTTAAAAAAACATATAAAATTATTTAAAATAGGCCCCTAAAAGAGACTCAAGAAAAGCTCAAAAGACCAATTTCTAAAAAGCAGTGTGGTTATGAGTTTCAATAACCGTTAATCAGCGGTTATTTTGAAATCATTGACTGCCTAAAGTTGAACGGTTGCGGTTATAAAGATATAATAACGGCCTAAGGCGATTAGAAACAATAATTGCTAACCGTAAGCACTTATACACCCATATCTAGTGGAAGTGTGGCAAAGTCTCACAACTAGGCTGTAGATCTCTCACACAGCCACCCCCACAACTCTAAGAAAGGATACTCATGACCGGGTTCTATGGCCACCCCACAAAGACCCATGAACAAGCCATGGGTCTCCAAACAAACAACCAACCATGGGGTGGTTTGTACATCCTAGTAGTTCATTTTGGGGTGACATGGTAAACCAAACATTTTTCAAACTACAATTTAATCTCATAGCAAAGCAAAACATATGCATGCTATATTTTATAATTTTTTTTGTAAGTGACATGTTACAATATTATTGGTGCTGATGTAGCGCCATGACAGATTCCTTCAAAATTTTGGACAGAAATTGGTTCGATGAGTTTATTTGTGTTTAAAGTGTATGCCCAGCGGTAAAAGAAAGAAAGAAAGATAGATAGACTATTAAATGGTAATTTGTTTTTTTTTTTTTGGGTCCATCTTAGGCATTTAGGTGTTAATTTAGTCTTTATATTTCCATTTGGAACAACTAATAAATCCATAGATTTAACGTTCTTGACAAACCAAGCTGATGGAGACCTAAAAGTTGAACAAAAAAGGGATTGGCCTGTTTTAGAATTTAGTTTAAGGAGTTAATCATTTTAGTCTTAGCTAATGTTATGTGTTACTTTTAGTAAGAGTCTAATTGCCAAATGTGTTATTTTTTTAAACAAAAAAAGAAAAAAAACCTAAGAATTTTTTTTTTCCCTAATATCCTTGTAAGGTGAGACCCAATGACCCACTATCAACTCTGTCAAAGATCATCATGAGTGGTAGTTTAATGGTTTCAAAAAAATTTTAAGTGGTTGAGCATGCACTAGGGCTTAGGTTCAAATCCCACAATGAAAATCCCTTAGCCTATTAGTGTTCGCCACCTTGAATTTTATTGATGCCCTGGTGGGACGGGAGTTAAGCTATGACTCGGTCGGTCTTGAAGAAGCGCATGCGGTTCTCACCGTCTAAGTCCCTTTTGAGCGTCACCCCACGGGTTGGAAGCTACTATAGTCACGCCCAAATAGAATAACTACAGTCTGAGTTCGAGTCCGCCTCCCCCTCTAATCCTTTTTCATCTAAAAAAAAAAAAAACTCTTATCAAAGATTCGTAAGATTCGGACATTACGGCAAAGATTATTATTTTTTGTATTTTCCTTTATTCTTCCGCGTCACTGCTTTTTATTAATGACTCATCTGAGGTAATTTGGGACTATATTTAATGACTCATTTACTTTTTCTCTTTTTTAACTTTATTTAACCAAAAGAAAAAGAAAAGAAAAGAAAAGAAAAGAAAAGGAAAGGTACGTCTATGTCTTAGCGCAATTTGAACTAAAATAGCGATTAATCACAATATATAAGGAAACAAAAAATGGGTACATATTGAATATGGTAATAATATTAAGATCAAAACAATATCATTTAAATGTATGAGTTTGGGCTTGCCTTCAGTACAAAAATATCGGAGATTTCCTTTTTTTAAAAAAAAAAATTAAACAGCGAAGATGAGATAATCAGAAAAGATTTTCAATTATTTTTTTAGTTGAGACAATCTTTATTGTTTATTTTTTCAAATGAGAATCTCCTGTCATTTAAAAAAAAAATATATTAAAAAGCAATCTAAAACATAAAATACTAAAAATTACTCACCTTTATATTTTATAACAACAATTTTTGAAAGAAAAAAAAACATTATATAAAAAGTAATAGAAAACGAAACCATTTTTTAAAGTAAATGATTAAAATTTTATAACATCAGTAGTGATTATTTTAAAGTACTAAAAATTTTGAAATAATAAATAAAATTTTCATAATTTAATTTCCCCTTTAAAAAAAATTTGTGGGACAAAGAATAGTAGTTTGGAAGAAAATAAAAAAATATTTAGATGTGTCAATTTCTTTACACACCATATCATCAAATGAATTGCTTCAAACTTTGTGTTTAGAAATATTTTTAATTACTCTCTCATATTTTCCTCTTTAAAAGTAGAAAAATTCCCATATAACCTTTTTTTCATTTTTTTTTTTTCATTTGAATAAATAAATTAAAAAAAAAAAAGGAATAATGGAACGGAAGTGACGTGGAGGACCCAATCACAATGTGGGCCCAACTAATACATGCCAGCTAGGTAGTTGCAGGGAGAGAATATAATTCTTACCCCCAACAGAACTGATTCACCGAATCACTCCTCGCTTTCTTCTCACGACGAAAGGAAAGCAAAGCAAAGCAAAGCAATCACAGAGAGAGAGAGAGAGAGATGAAGATCACGGCGTTGGCGGTGCTGAAGTGCAGTCCGGAGGGGTCGGATCCGGTGATAGTGTCGCAGGCGCTGGACGTGAGCCACTTCGGGTATTTCCAGAGGTCGAGCGTGAAGGAGTTCATCGTCTTCGTGTCTCGCACCGTCGCCAGGCGCACCCCTCCCTCCCAGCGCCAATCCGTCCAGCACGAAGGTCCGTCTCCGATCTCTCTCTCTATTAATTCTTCGCATTTCGCATTTCGCTTTTTGCTTTTGCTTTTTTTTTTTTTACATGAATTAGGTCCTTTTTTTTTATTGATTTATGTGAATTCACGAAGGAGATTTTCTTGAATTTCGTAGGGTATTTTGGTTGTATGGTGTGGAAATCGATTAGGTTTTGGAGATTTTTCTTGGAATTGATTAGTTTTGGTGAATTTATATTACCTGATTCATGAGTTTGAATTAGGTCCCTTTTTTATTGATCGAGTGATTTTTATTTTTATTTTTATTTTATGGATGTATTCATGGTGGAGATTTCTTGAATTTCGTAAGAATTTGGTTGGATTTTGTGGGGATTGATTTGGTTTGGTCAATTTAGAAAGGAATTCTGGTTTCCAAGTGGTGTATTCAGAACTCCGAATTTATATCAGCCGTGTGTTTGTAAGGGTTTGATGAATCTGATTTGTTTTGGAATTTGGAAATTCCGGTGGTGATTGTGGTGGGGGGCTGTAATGGTGGAATTGTATGTGTCCACGGGGATTATGGAATCTATTTGATTTAAGATTTCTTGGGATTTTCACAGCCATTACAGTTAAATTGGAATCCAACACTACAGTTCTAATGTCTATGCTCCAATTCCGGTGCTTCTAAATTAGGGATGACAATTTTTTATACGATTTATGAACTTAACACGACCCCAACATAAAATTAGCGGGTTAGAGTTAAGGAGTTTGACTCGTTTAATTAAATGAATTGTGTTATAATTGACATATATAGTCTTATATCCACGACTTGTCACGATTCGAACTCAACACGCGACATATAGCGTTGATAATTTTTGACACGACCCACAAACCCGATACGAAATTAGTGGGTTAGGGTTGAGAAGTCAGCTAATGAATAGGTCGGGTTAAATTGACTTATAGTCTTATACTTATGCCTTGACACGATCCAAACTCGACACGCGAACACGAAGTGCCACCCACATTCTAAACAGGCCAAAAAGGGTCAAATCTGTTGGTTCATTAATGTTTAATGGCTTAGCTTGAGATGACGTGATTCAAGTGCTTGATTAATGAAAATGGATGAATTTGAATTTTCTAGTGGGACAATCAGTGTTCCAGGGATTTTTTTTTAATGAAGTAATTGTTCTCGTTCTTTTTTTCTTTATTATTATTATTTTTGATTGGTAAATTACACGCACACCTGTCAAGACTTGAACCTACGACTTCACCCTCTACCTTGCTACAAAGAGATGTAGTACCATTTTTTAAATGAATTATGGAAATGTTGTCATGCTTTTTGTGTTAGAAGTACAACAGCTCATCTTGATTTTTTTATCTAGTTTTAGGCCTTTTTTTGAAAAGCTCATTTGCTTTGTTTTGTTGATTTATAGAGTACAAGGTGCATGCTTACAACAGAAATGGCCTTTGTGCATTGGGGTTTATGGATGATCACTACCCAGTTCGAAGCGCCTTTTCTCTGCTCAATCAGGTACACTCAATATAATATTTGTTGTTGTTGGTTTTTTTGTTTTTTTTTTTAATGTATCAGCAGCTAAAGTTTGTATCAATGTGTTATATTGATTGACCTGCAAGAGTCAATCAATGATAATCCTGTGTGCCAGGATAACGCTTTGTGCTTTTAACGATAATCTGCTTACTTATCAAAAAAAAAAATTGATTGACCTTCAAGAGTTTGTTTCCTTCAGTATAAGGTTACCTTAGTTGAAGTGTGGTTGGTAATTTGAGATAATGTTGAATGAGATACAAATGTAGTGCATTAAATGTTATTGTTATGTAATTAGTCGCTTCAATGCGGCATTAAGTTGTTGAAATGACAATAGCTCATTAATATCTTAGTAATCAATAATCAGTTCGAGCAGGTTGAGGTTCAATTCTTTTGAAGCAGAGTAAAATAAAAAGGCTATGGGCTTTATTGTTGCAATCAACTAATTAGTTTTGTATTGCTGTTGAGTATGCATTGTGGAGTCTCTTTTACTTTTAGAAACTCTATCTATTTACAAGAACATTATGAGAAAACGAGGTAGTTTCTTGCTGTTGAGTAAGAAAGGTGAAGTGTCTGTGACTATGACAGAAGCTCAGTATTGTCCTTAAGGTGGAAGGCAAGGATTTAGAGATGGTCAGGGAAATAAAAAGCAGACCTACTAAGATAGTAATTCTTGATGTTCCCCGTGATTCCACTTTGGCCACAACTTCATAGCCATAATTGTGCTGAAGTTCCTGTTTGAGCATAAAGACTTGAGGAGGTCTCATTGTGTGTTTGTGAGAGAGAGAGAGAGCCTGAGCGATCACCGGGTGAAATATTGAGGTTCTTGTTGAGCTTATCTTTTCAAGTTTAGACACTGCAACAGAGTAAATATGTTAATGCTTGATATTATGAGCCTGAGGTTCTTGGACTGGTGAAATATTGATGCTTGATTTCTGCTTGAGTTAACTTATAGATGATGTTTATAATGTTTGCCAGGTGCTAGATGAGTATCAGAAAAATTTTGGTGATTCATGGAAGACTGCACAAACAGATAATACCCAACCATGGCCCTATCTGAGTGAAGCTTTGACAAAATTCCAGGTATTTCTATTGTTTCCTTTTTCTTTTTCCTCCTTGTTTAAGATTGTGTCATAAGGCATCAAATAGATTGATAGTTTTTTATCTAGTCAATTATGCTATATCAATTGGGACTCCCCCTCCCCCTGTTTTTTTGTTAATTGTTGAAGCTTTAAAAGTAATTAGCTATGACTGATTTTTTTTTTTCCCCTCTTCTTGCTTAACTCTTCAGGATCCTGCGGAGGCTGACAAGTTGTTGAAAATTCAGAGGGAGTTGGATGAAACTAAAATTATCCTTGTGAGTTTTTAGTCATTGCTACAATAGTTTACTTAATGTTGGATCTATGACTAATTGAATTGTGTTCCTTTTATGTTCACTATTGTGGAGTCTAGAGATTCATTTTTCTAGTTGGGTTTATGCTTTTTCCTTGGTTAAGCAACCATCAATGATAAATTTTAATTAGTTTGTTAATTCTTCGATCAGTTTTGTGCGTCAATATCTTGGCAGGGATTTGGTGATGGCTTTGATATGATGACTTTTGGGGATTATATTAATAAAGAATATGCTAGACTGTTTTCGAGCTAAGAGACTGGTATACCCATGTTTGGTAGAACAGGTTTCTTATGTTTTGTTACTTGAATCACTACATTTACTTATAAGTTCTGAAGAGAAACCAAGGAAGAGATGTGATCTTTTCAGCTACCAACAATGTTGTACTTATTTCAGTTGCATGTGAAAGCCTGTGTGATGCTGAAAGTTTTTCAAAACTTCGGTCTATGTAATAGCATCTGTAGCTTGCTTTCACATCTGATTTTCATCCGCAGCCCTAACCTTAAGGGTAGTGTCAGGTTATTATACCAAAAGACTGCCTTTTCTGTGTCTGCTTGCTGCTACTCCACTAATTAGTGGGCTATCTCAATTTGAAACTATGTTGTGTAGATTATTTGATTATTATCTGCAAATGGATGAAAATGGGTTGAATGAGTACACCAGTAGATTTATTTTATTTTATTTTATTTTATTTATTTTATTTCATTTAGAAATGACAGTATGCGGGGCAGCAAATTTCACATTTCATAACTGCTTTTTTCTTTCTTTCTTTTTATTATTTTTTTATTTTAAAGTATCCCGGTTTTATTTTTCTTGTTGGGATAAGCTTCTAATTGTGGAAGAGCAATTCTATAAATTCCATGTAAATGTTTCTGAAGGCCTAGTAGGCTGGGCTTTCCAATCTTCTATTTTAGTAAGCTGGCTTGTCAGCTTGTCGATGTCTCGACTTCTGTGATATGCATGGGATAGGGGCCATTATGTGGTAATGGTAAAGTCTAAGGTTGCCTAGCACAAGTGCACGGGTTCAAGTCTTGAGAGCTGCCCCATTATAAATGGATGCTGAAGGGTAGACCAAGTATCCGAGCCACCCCTCCTAGGATTCCACTTATATGGGATATAATGACTCTAGACACATGTGACATCTTTGTTTTGAAAAAAAAAAACAAAAAATTCCTGGTTGAAGTTGGCATGTTGAAAGAATTTATCTTGTTTGACTTGGTTTTGGATTTTTTAATAACATGTGGTCTTAATTCCTTGTTTTCTTATGGAAAATTGTTCTCTCTCTCTCTCTCTCTCTCTCATAAGTGTTTCTTTCTTTGATACAGCATAAAACTATTGACAGTGTACTTGCACGAGGTGAGAAACTCGACAGTTTAGTTGAGAAGAGTTCAGATCTCAGTGCAGCATCACAGGTGTGCAGAGAACATTTATATGTTACTAATATGCATTTGCCACTGTTTACACATCCACAGATCTTACACATACTTTACTGCGCAAGCCTAATAGTTTAACTCATTCTGCTTTTTGTTTATACTTTTGGTCATCCTCAACTGTGCTATTGAATACTTTACAATAGTTTAATTTTGATGTATTTTTGGCTTACCTATAAGTGTATCATGAAAGCCATGAGTCTAAATCTTAAGAGACACTACATAAGATATAGGCATATGGTTATGTTTATGATCTTTAGCTTGTAATGGAGTATGGTATCATGATTTGAGCACATTTAGCATGGATCTTGCATATTTTAGGACAATATCCTCTTACCTGTAGAAAGTATTGGGAGATGCATGTTTATATGAACGCAACCATGTTTAAAAGTCTCATGGAGTTTTTTAGGGGTAATTTAAAGGGTTTTGAGTGGCTGGGGCCTTGGTTATAGTCTAAGATGTGATTGATAATTGATGAAGTAGTGATTTCAAACTTGGATTCATTGTTCGTCTTCTTGGATATTCAGTGCAATTTTAAGAAATCTTCATGTCATGTCATTGGGGTCACTTCGGTCTGTGTGTAGATGGGATTTGCTATCCTCTGCACCTTCAGGTGGAGGATAGCAACCTCCCCAATTTTTGTCTTTTTTTACAAAATTTTTATTTTCTTTGCATAAATAATGGGGGTGTTTGAGTAATTTTGGCATGAATAAAAAAAACAAAAAGACGATTACTATCCAGTCTACCCTCAAAACTATCCTCCACCCCTCCCTCTCTCTCTCTCTCTCTCTGCACCCCTAAAAAGCCGTAAGCTTCAAAAGATCGGATGATGAACAAATTAGTTAAAAATAGCAACTCTCACCAAACCCCCACACTGTGCTCCCTCCATTGTTACTTATTTTCTTTGTTGCATTATTGGTTCTAATGGGGGTTTACCGTTCCTCCTTTTCAAAATAGTAAATTGACCATAGATGTTGGCTGTTGAAAGTCCTGTTACATTGACAAATATGATCTTGAGTGATTCTTAATAGATGTGGGTATAAGTAACAATAAAATTTGGTAGGTTGCCATAGCTATAGAGCATTAGTGAATGGATCTACTGATCAGAGTCTGTTATCTTAAACAATTTGCTTGTATGAGACCAGAACATTATCTCAACAATGTCAACAATTGGAATTCAAGCTTTTGTATGAAGTTTAATGAAGTTGGCATCACATCCCATTTACTTCCATGAACTGGTTTGTTTTTTATTAAGGGTCTACATTAGACCCATTAGCCATATATATGCTCTTGAAATCACGGTCCAAAAATTGTTGCTAACTTTTTTTGATCAATAATAATTTTATTGAAAGAAAAGACAATGTCCTCCTACACAAAAAGTATACAAGAGATCCTCTAGGCTTGTATAAAAAACTTGTTGGTAACTTAAAGAACCTTTTTGTTGGTCGTGGTTGAAACAGATGTTCTACAAGCAGGCAAAGAAAACAAATCAGTGTTGTACCCTATTGTGAGCTTCTGAGGCAAGCGGCTGCAGCTATTCTGTAATGGCATTCAGGCTTTCTAGTGTCGACGCTGATGGATGACAAATCGTGATTGTAATGTGTTTATATTGTTTGTCAATTGTTTGCTTGGCAAAATTCTGTGGATTTCCCCAAATCTTCTAGACCGAAGAAAGAAAGGAAACCGTGTCTCAGCAGGAGATCTTTCTATTATAGTATTTATGTGCTTGGCAAGCTTAATTCAGTTGTTGTATTGTGATTTGCCCATTGTGCTTTATAGTATCTATACACGTCTGCTTGTTCTTTTGAAGCCATTCCACGTACTTGGTCTTAAATAGGAGGCATCTTTTGAATTTTGATCCACTCTAGCTTATGCAGCTTGATCAATAGATCCACTTGAGTTCCATAAGACTTGATTGCATTTTCCTGGTTTGCTGTCAAAAGGGATGGCATTTCGTGTTTGTGTCATCCGTTTATTTAAATGGATCGCATTAGGGTTGAGAAATCTCATCCGTTTAATTAAATTGGGTAAGTTTGGGCTGACGCATACCTCAACATGACTTGCATGATCCATTTAATGATCAGATTGTATTGGATGGCCCGTCCCGATCCATACAACTCATTTAATTAACAAATTTCATGATTATTGGGCATGAAAATGTCATTCTATATATAGATATTGACATAATAATTCTCAATTATTGAACTTGAAAAATAAATTATGCAACTGAAGTTATATCTTTACAACTAGGGATGAAGGGGTATGTTTTTTGTCATAGACTTTAAGATTTTTAAATTTTAGTAGTAAAATTACTCAAAAAAAAAAAATGTTTTCATTTATACAGGTTATATGGGTCATTTATGAGTTAAGCAGGTTGATATGAATTATGTTTTACTAACTATAACATGTTAAGTTTGTATTGGTTTCGCAGCACGTGTTAAACCCACAACATCAAAAGTATGCATAGTCTTATTTTGTATCGAGAAGGCCATAAATGTTTTTGTCCAGGATTCGAAGCATTAAAAGCAAATTTGAAATATAGAATAATTTCTCTTGCTCAGTTGCTCTAATACTTACGAAGACCTTTGAAGACTTTGAGACACACGACAGTGTCATGAATGCTCAAGAGTCGAGGAAAAACCCAGGAATTCTAAGCAATTTACTTATAAAAGGGAGAGGGGAACGAGCATCTGAGAAACTAGGGCAAAAAATAACCTTTTTTTTCTTCCGACATGACTCAATTGGAGACTGCACCCCTGTTTAGATAAGGCCTTATCTGGGTAGTCACCATCAATCCAAACATCACTGTAATCCGATAAGGTCCAAGAGGGACCCAAATGCTCGTTCTTCTTGGATTCTCTTTTAAAAAATAACTCTTTTTTTATTATTATTGAAATCTACAATAATTATCTCAAAATTGCTAGCATGATTAAGACTCTTGCTTAGAAAAAAAAAAAAAAAGGATTAGTGACTCTTTATGAAACTCTTCTGCCGACAACCCCAAATTTTTTTTGACAAATGTAAATTTCATATGAAGTCTGCTACCTATATGACTCAAATGGAGAATGGCATCCCTGTCTAGATAAGAAGAATGACATATACCACTAAATATCCTACAAATATGTAAGGTTAAATTATTAATTGATCTAAAAGTTTAAATTAATTAAAAAAGATAAATTTAATCGTCTAATACTTTAACACTTCTTCCCAATTATGAATTCAAATTTTATTTTATTAAGTAAAACTCAATAATGAAGTATTAAATTAAAATAAAAAATAAATAACAAAATTGAATTATCATTTATTTCAAAAAACTAAAGTTGATAACAAGAGATAAATCTAATTATTTTATCTATACTTTTATCAAAATATCTTCCTATTCAAACATCATTGAATCATATATCTAATTTTTTTAAACCATGGCTAATCCAAAGACTACAGTAGGATATTGGCATGGTGTATTTCTCAAAAAGTAATTCTGAAGTCTCCACTGAGATATTATATCAAGCTTTCACATCAAAGCAAACTGAACAGACCCAGATGAGATTTATATAAATAGTTTCACAATTTAAACTTCAAAGTTTACTTGATAAAAAAAATAAAAATAAAAATAAAAAACTTAATAGTTTGGGCGTCTACACTCAACACACACTTATACGCGCCATTTCTTGCTGTACAACAAAAGCAAATCAACGACACAAAATATCCCTAATCTGGATGCTGCAGCAATCAGGGTGTTCATCTTTTATTTCCTACGTACTTGAACTGTGAAACCCCAATACAGTTTTGTGATCATCCCTATTTCCCCAGAAGGGATTTAATCCACCAGAAGCCTTTGGTGTCCTTAGGCCCTTCTTCTTCTTCCTCTGGTGGAGTATCACTCTGTGGCGTCTTGTGAAGCTTGCTCACATCATACCCCTCTTGTTTGGCCCTTTCAACCAGCTGATTGTAGATCTCTTCATCGAGATGGGTTTGCCTGCACAATATCTAACAAAGCACCACAAAAAAAAAAAAAAACAATCAATAAAGTTCATGCATTAGCATATACAAAGCACACAGACGAATACGGGAAAAAAAAAAAAAAACCAAAACTTGGGACCTTTCAAAATTGTTTTTTCATTTCAAGGAAAAAGATGTAATTAACATTCTTATTCTAACCATCAATTCCTCTTAAGTTTTTTTTTCAAGAAACAAAATACAAATCAATCCATGACGCAGTAAAATTGAGCAATTTTTTTTTTTTGATGAATGAAATTTTGTAGAAAGAAACACAAGTACAAAACACTCGAGAAAACTGGAACAAAAGCTACCTTCAGTTTCAGCAGCTTAACCACAACATACAACCAGTAAACAGAGCTATCTACCAAAGACCCTTAACACCCAATACAAAGCAAATCAAAATACAAACAACTACAGTAACATTTGTGCAGTAAAGAATGTGTTCTTAAATCACAGACCAACAACAAAATCAATTAAATCTACAAATTAAAGAGGATAATGAGAAGGATTATACGCATACCCAAAGAAACTTCCGGGTAGGCTGGCCAACCAAGGCATACTGATAATCATCATCAAGGAACAAAACCCAGTAATCCCCAACGACAGGGATGATGGGCAGAAAGGGAGGCACATAGAATTTAACTTTGAGCTTGGCTTCATTACTGTTTGGGTCAGCCTTGTATGCAGTGCCTTCTATGTACCCTCTTTTCCCATTAGTCCAGGTCTCATTGAGCACATTCACAGTCCCATCTTCTTTCAAGGTGTATGTAGCCCTTGTGTTTTCACCATTCTTCGGCTGGAACCTCGATGGAAATGAGGCTATCTCGTACCATCGCCCCATGTACCTCTTTAGGTCCACGTCCTTTGCCACTTTCATCTCGTTGTTTGCCATCGGTGGGTTGATTCACAGACTATGGAATGAAGGAGAGAAAGGGAGAATCTATGAGAGATATGGAGGGGGCTGGCAGGTCTGTGTTTGTAACGATGTGAGATCAAGGGTAACGTGGAGGACTGTCGAACCTTATGTTTGTTGAATGAATGGTTGAGAATCCGCCAGAAATATATAGGAGTTTCTGGATGTTTCGGATATTTTTCTTTTTTCTTTTGTCTCGGAAAAAGGTTGTGATTGTAATTTGAGAAAGAAAAAACTTGGTGCGGAAGAAAAACAAAAACCTTGGTGAAGAAGAAAAAGCATAGGACCAAAACAAGGTACTAAAGCTGATTATGACTTTTATTTATCCAGCTCATTTTATAGGAAAATGATACTTTTCATTTTATTTGAAATTAAAAATATTTGGTTAATGTAAATCTAAGAGTAAAATTATTTAAAATTGAATTTTCTTTATTTTAAATAATAATTATATTTTTAAATTTACACTAACTGAATACTCTCCATTTTAAATAAAATGAAAAGAATTATATTCCTATTTTATACTAGCATTTTTGTTTTCAAGCAGTTAATATAGGAAGTCATTTAAAACATGTCACTCATTCGGCAACCGATGTGAAATATGTGTGATAAATTAATATAAAAAAAATGAATGATATATGTCAACTCTCATGTCTATTTTGTGTCTATTAAAGTTGATGTGGCTTTTAAAATCACCATTGAATGAAAAGTCAATAATAATATATCATAAATTCAATGATGATTTTAAAAGCCACATCACTTCCGGTTAACACAAGGTAGATATAGAGGTTGACATATATATTTACTCTATAAAAAATAGTATTACTTGACAAAAATGCGAATAAGGATTATCTCTATTTCAAATAGAACTGATAAATTTGATGTATCTAATTGTGTATATGAAAACGATGTTAGTATGCCTTATAAATTTTTTAAATAATATGAAATCATGTGCACCGTTAGATGTAACAATTTTAAATCTTAATAATAAAATAGATACTATTAATTTTATTTGAAATAAAGAAGATCCTATTTCCAAAAAATACACCTCGTGTCTAAGCAAATTTTAATGGATTTGTTCTTATTTTTGCTTTCTGAACCAATTTATATTTAAGTTAAGAATTCAGTTAGAGTGATGATATACATAAGTCTGGGCTGATTGAACATTAAGGTCCCGTTTGGTTTGCGAAATAGACCCCTGAAATTGAATGACTATTCCTATGGAATAGTCATTCTTTTATTTGGTAAGGGCTTATTCCAAGCCCTTACGAAGAGGAATAGCTATTCCTTTCAAAAATGAGAGGAATAGCTATTCCTTACGGAATTGACAACATTTGTCCAAAATAAAAATAATAAAAAAAAATTAAAATCCAGAACGTTAGTCTGTGGGTGGCATTGGTGGTTTGGCCACCCACTGTGGAACGCGGGGGTGGTCGCACCACCCCGACGACCCCCAAACGCTCTGAGGGTGGCCACGGCCACCCCCTATGCCTATCGGGGGTGGCCAAGGCCACCCCAAATTCGCCGGGGGTGGGTGGTGCGACCACCCCCGCGTTCCACAGTGGGTGCCGACCACCCCAATGGGTGGTCGGCCACCCACTGTGGTTTTACTATTTAAAAAAATATAATAATATTATATATATATATATATATATATATAAATTGAGTGGTTTTTTGGTAATTTTAGTTCAATTCTTATTAAAGCATATGTATTGTCACCAAACCAAAAAATAGGAATAACTATTCCATTCCACTCATCTCTATTCCTAGGAATAACTATTCATTTTCCTAATGGAATACTCTTTCCGCAAACTAAACGAGGCCTAAATCAGTCCAGACTTTTCTTTTGTATTTTCATGAGCCCACCATCAAATTTCAGATTTTTTTTTTTTTTTTTTTTAATCTCAATAGTCTAGGCTGATTTATTGTTCAATCAGTCTAGGCTTATCTTTATCATTACTCATTCGGTAAATGAAAAAAACTCAAAATTAGAATTAATGGCAGACATTATTGGGTATTTAACTATTTATTGCATCAATTATTAGGTATGAGTGTGTATTATGTTCCGATAAGGGATAGAAGAATGGGAAAGAGATGAAAATTGTAATAATGTAATGTAAGTACGTTTGAAAAAAATTAAGGTTTAAAAAGGGAAAAAAAAAAGGGGTATGTTTTTTAAAATGTATAATTTTAAAGGTTAAATTATGATTTTATCAAATATTTAATTGCATTTTTAAAAATTACTAGTTGGGAAAGCACATGCATTGATTTTCGGTGTTATATATCACTATAATTGTTAATATTATAATTTTATTAACATAGATTTATTATATTATATTATAGAGTAAATTTAATATCTATATTATACTAAATAAAATAAAATTAATTTAGATAGCACACATGTTGTTACTTCAAATCAAATGGTACTGAAAAATATATTGTACATTTATGTTCATGATTTTTTTTGATGTTTTATTTCTAGTAGTGAAGTGCAATTCTGATATGATTCTGTATACAAGTTTATGTATCTCATTCTTAATGAGGATTGTCCTGTTTCAAATTGATGAGGGCATAAATCATAAGAAGATAAAAGAATATAAATCGGATGAATATAATCCTACATGCGTAGCCCTCCAATCACATACAATTACATATTTTTATATCATACCCATGTTTTTATATCAATTACATTTCATACTTTCTATTGAGTGATTACGTTTTTTGTTTTATTGCTAGATGATCTTTCAGATGTATTTATTGAATCTTTTTTGTGCTTGCATTATGGGAGCCAGTTATACCATTAATTTTTTATTCAAAGAGTTTTCATGATGTGATACTTTACGCTATAAAATTTTGTAGATATAGAATCCTCTATCACATAGAAGTTTTCCATATCCAAGAATTCTCACTCAAAAACATCATATTACAAAGATAAAGTTAAACTTTCAAATAAGAGATTATATTGAATTGCAAGATATTTCCGTAGGTTTTTTTTTTGGCTATGTTCATGTCCTTGTAATGATTGGAAAATTTAAATGAATTAAATTGTCCTAAGACTTCATGGCAAAAATATATAATTTTTTAAGGAATTATATATAATATATTGTTTACCCAATCGTTTAGTTTAGTGTACAATGTAAAGCAAAATAGAACAAAAATAAATAAATAAATAAATAAAGCAAAACAATTAAGAAAAGCAACAAAAAAGACATGGGGGAATAATTTATACATTCCATACCCAAATCAAACCCCTCGTAAAGCCAAACCAGATTTAAACAAAACACAAAATACAAAACATATAAAACGCATACAGTTTGTAAGAAAAAATTTGGAACCCTCTATTGCACAAAATGCAAGTGCTTTTCAAAAATCTGTATATTAAACAATCAAGCTGACGAACATAATGCGAAAACCACTCATAGTCACATCGTAGAACAAACAGTTACAAATACATAATTTAATAATTAAATATAGCTTTGTTGTGTTGCTTGTAATTAAACAGTTACAAATACACTATGGAAAAACTTATCACAATAGCACAAAACATATTTAGCAAATAAATCTAAAACATAAAACTTACTCGATAGCTTTTGAGCAAGAAGGATAGTTGTGAATTCCAACAGGGAAGAAGATGAAGATGTTTGCTTTTGTTTGTAGTGGAGATGTAATTAACGTTTATTTTTGTTTGTAGTTTAGGAAGATAACTAAATGTACAATTTTTTTAGGAAGATAACTGAATTTATAGTTTTTTGTTTTTGAATAGATAACTGCATGTACAGTTATCTAGATAATTAATTACATGTAAAGACAAAAGCATAAAATTACACTATCAAATAAGGGCAAAACTGTAACTCCACATTATCAAATAAAATACACAATTTACAAGGTATTCACATTTTTTATCTACTTTTAGGTAAAGATATTTTTATTAATTACATTTTGAAATCGCTATTCTTTAAAATACTATTGAATTAAAAGAACATGATATACTTTAAAGACTAAACAATTAAAGGAGAGTAATTTTTTTTCCTATTCTATCTACATGGTTGTATCCACGCGGCAATGAAATTAAAGATAAATTTTGATGATTTTGTGGGTTTAATATAATAAAATGGAAAAAATGTAAAATTGGTTCATGTGGTTGGCTTAAATTACAGATCACTCCTTATAGTATAAGAAAATACTCATAGGTCCTTGTGGTTGGCAAAAATAACAAATCACTCTCTAAAGCAAATTTTCGTCAGTCATTTTAACAAAAACCGTTAGTCTGCTACGTGAGTCATTTTAACAATAACACGCTACCTTATTGGTCTAACGTGGCAAACTAATGATTTCTATTAAAATGACTGACGAAAATTTACTTCAGGGAGTGATTTGTTATTTTGGCCAACCACAAGAATCTCTGAATTTTTTCTTATACTAAATGAGTGATCTGTAATTTAGACCAACCACATGAACCACTTTTGCATTTTTCCCTTATTTAAACAACACTACTTTAGAAATACTTTTTGTCATTTATTTTTAATTTTATTTAAACAATGCTAATTTATACGTCGTTTCCACACAAACGATGCTAAATCTTGTTGCTTTTATGGAAACAACAATGTTTTGGAATTTGTGTTATTGGTTTTGTGACCCATAATATTAAAATCGGTTACCGATTATTAGCAATTGCAACTGAAGTTTTGATTACAGTTGATAAAAATCGAATAACCGGAAACCCCAATTGCAATTACAGTTATTGTCCAATAACTGCAATCAGTTGTATATCCCTATTGATATATGTCATTAAACCACACACTACCAATCCTTGATTTTCTCCTGCCACTTACTTTCTCCAAAGCCCTCTTCAACCACACATTTCCCAAACCCTATCATCTCTTTCATAGTATAACGTCTCGATAAAATTATTTAGCTGATAAATAACTTAGCGGTTCGTCTCTCAATCTTAACCTCTTTCAAGTTAAAACTCAAAGATCATACACTTTTAGATATGAAAGTGTCACTTTTAAAGATAGAGATAACAACTAATAACCCACAAATAAAATAATACCAGAATAATTGAAAATGACATTAATATAGTATAAATACTTATGTCTCTCATAATATGGTCAAAGACCAATCATCAAATAACATAAGGATTACNNATATATATATATATGGTAGAACTAGTATTTTTTTGTGTAGAGGCCAAAACTCGAACAAGCTGTACGGACCGCCTTAAATTAGCTTTGCAATGTTACTGTATACGAAAATACTAACTTTGTCAAATGACTTCATATAAAATTAGCTTTGGAGGCTAGAAATGTAAAAGTTTTAAAAAATTTTAGGGGGCATAATGTGGGTCGGTTACTTAATGTGAGTGTGAATGGTTAATTTCTATCTTACACGGTGGTTGAAAATAACATAATTAAGATTAACTCCACTTACTCTTACTTGAAAACTTTTCAAATATTTATCTTCCTAACAAATGGTATTAAAACTAATGATAATTAATAATAATAATCAATTTCATAATTGAAATGGAGATGCACTTGCATAAATATTAGAGTCCACATGTTTCTCTTTCTTTCTTTTTGGTGGGTTTGGCATGTGTAGTACTTGGTTACCTAGGCCACAACTAAGCCCACCCCCTTATCAATCATATATCAATTTTGGGCCTATCGGGCCTCAAGAGGCCCAAGCTTTGTTGGGTCTCAAGAGGCAGACGGATCCGACTTGTATCTAATCACTTTCGAGAAATAAGCCCATGCTAGGTGATAAAGCATACCTCCTCCTTGCCTCAATAGGCCACACACATCCACTTCCCAATATTCTCTGGATAACTCATGAGCACTTTTATAATGCACATATTCAATGTGGTTAATCCTTCACCCAATGTGAGATTAACTTTCAGAGGGGTCATAATTGCAGTTCTTAAAGTAATAATTATAATAAGATGAGGTTGAAAGTTGAGACATAGGGAGATGAATGTAAAGAATGTCCTTTTCTTGGCCATACCTTTTGCACCAATACTTCTCATGCTTCAACATGGAAGAATATTTCAAGCATACATATTTATTTGTTGTATCTATCATTGGTAATGCCAAAATGATCTGATCAATATTATATTTTGACTACTCAGTGTTCTGAAAAATATATCTTTCAGCACTATTGCCCTTGTCACTAAGAAAGGTATGTAATTGTAAATCATTACTGTAATACTTTTTATCGTTTTTTTCTTTGAAAAATATTAGGCTTACAAAATATTCTACAAAAAAAAAATTCTTGCAAAGTAATGTGATACAACATGATTGAATTTTTCAAAATTTGGATTCACAATCATGTTATGCCAAATCACTTTGTAAGATTTTTTTTGTAAAATATTTTGTAACCTAATATTCTTCTTTTTCTTTTGTGTCCTTGACATGTTAAGAAGAGATAAATAATGCGTGAAGTTGCAGTTGCATGCCTTAGATATTGATTCCTAGTGCTTAAGAGTTAATTATTTTTTGGAACTCTTATTTGGTTTTTGAAGTGTTTGTATCAACTCCTAACATTTTTGAAACATCTTCCAACATTTGAATGTGCTGCAATCCTTGAAAGGTCACTTGTTTCTTCTCTTTTAGGTCCATTTGGTGTAACCGTTTTAAATCGCTCCATTTGAAAAATAGCAATTTTAAAATAAATATGCGATTTTAAATATTCAATTAAGAATTTGGTAAAATATGTGGTTAGAAAAAATAGTACCTTAAACTATCTTTAAAATTGTGTGTTTTTTTTTTTAAAAAAATAGACCATTTTTTTTTTTTTAAAAAAAGAAAAGAAATGCACTTCCAAATAGAATTTTTTTCTTTTGCAATTTTATTTAAAAACGCGTGTTTAGCCTCTAGACCAAATGCGCTTAAAAAACAACACACACATATATATATATATATTATATATATATATATATATATATTATATTATATATATATATATAGTTTTTTTAAAAAAAGAAAAAAAAAAAGAAAAGAAAGAGGAAGTTGCCCAACTTTGTCATCATGATTAATGCCTGCTATATGGACCCAAAAGCCAGACTATGATCCATCTAACAAGATGCCAACTATCTCACTTATTAGCCCTCGTGCCAAGCCTGATTCACGGACCTTGGGCTCTTCTATTGCTTTCATCTTGCTTGCCAGTCGTTTTAATTTTGTCAAAAAAAAAAGACAAATGCTTTTAATATTTGATAAAAAAAAAAAACCATGCAAAATATTTCAATTAGTAACATTACGATTAATTTTCGATAATGAGCAAAAGAAAGATGAGGAAGAAACAAAGTAATAAAAAGTGTTTCCCCATGTTAATGTTCTTTATTTATTTATTTAATTATTTTTTATATTTTTGAGGATTTTAGCTCAAAAGTTATGATTTTTCTTAAAATCACGAGAATGATTTGGATGATTTCAAATTATGGCTTGCATTTATTCATGCCCATTATTGTAGTTTAACAAAACAAATGACTATATGGTTTTTTTTTTTTTTAAAAAATTATATTAAAAAAAATGTTTGAGATACAACTTTTATTACAACCCCGGACAAATTCACGTGACAATATACACTTTATATAAATGAGTATTACATGGATTAAGCGTACATTTTTGTGATGACGTGTCAAAGACGTAAATTTGTAAAAAAGTTGTAATTAAAGTTATACCTTTTACCTTCACTCTTACATTTATAACTTGGCATCATCTATTATTTAGGATCAAATCTTCTCTAAAGTGAAGATTGATTAAGTTTAAAGCATTGAAAAGAAGTAGAAAATTATAAACATTAGAGATAACACATAACACAAGTCCAATATAAGTTGGGAACCAAACTATAAAAAAAAAACAAACAACCCAAAAAGTCAAATAAAAAAAAAGAGTAAGAAATAAACCAAAAGAAAAATAAAATAATAAAAATGTACATGGAACTGATGGAAGTGTGTGAGAACGTGAGAAGCTACTTTGAACCAGTGTGATCTTACCTCACACCAGATTTTGTAATAAAAATTGCTTTGACTGAGAAAGTGTAATAGGCTGAGCTCATTTATGTGGAGACACCGACTTCTTCGAAAAAAACAGACCAAAAGTTAATAACATGAAAACTTAGTACGCTTTTCTCATAACTAAACCAGTTGCGCGTTGGATCTCACCATCTTACTGAGTGAGAGAGAGAGAGAGAGAGAGAGAGAGAGATGTCAAGGCGATCTGGGGCATGTTTGAGGTGTTGTTTGGTGGTGTTTGCGGTGATTTCAGCTTTGGGAGTGTGCGGGCCGGCTCTGTATTGGAAGTTCAAGAAGGGTATACGGCTGAGTGGTTCCAAAGCCTCTTGCCCCCCATGCATCTGCGATTGCCCTCCTCCTCTGTCCCTTCTCAAGATTGCTCCTGGTAACTCCCTCTTTTTTTTTCTCTGGGTAATTTTTTTTAATTTTGATCTTGGTGTTTTGTTTCTGGGATTGTGTAAATTTCTGTTTTTGATTGATTATATGTTGATTGGAGTGAAATTAAGCGGTGCCCATTTCATGAATTTGTGTTTTTGATTTGTTGTAGTCACTGATTTTGGATTTGGAGCTCTTTCTTTTTGTGTTATTGAATTAGATTGAGAAAGTTAAACCCAATTCAGGTTTGGATTTGTTTTTCTATTATGTTCCATTATATGCTGAGTTATGCGAGAATAAGGGTTCCCAATTCGTCGATTTGGGGTCTATTGATAAATTTGCATTCTGAGCTTTCGACTCACTTGGCTTTTAGAATAGTTTCCATAGAGTGAATTCCAGTTTTAGAGGTGTTCTTTTGTTTTATTACAATGACATACGAGGTATTTAATATTTTCCATTTTGAGATTTTGATTTGTTGTAGATCCAAATTTGTTATTCTTATTTGTATTTTTTTTTTCTATATGGGCATACGAACATATTGAACGAAAGGAAAACCATTTCAGTTTCTGGATTTTGTGTGTAAAAATTGGATGGAACTCAGTGAATTGGTGTTGAGGGTTTCATTTCTTCTTTGATCTCATTTTTGTGCCCTTCTAGCTCTAGGAGTATCATTAAGATCTGCCATTGTCTTGTCTTACATGCTCAATTTACATGCCTGACAATTTTTATTTATTATTTTTTATGGTTATTTCCTTGAAATTCAACTGTATATCATATCTTTTGTGCAACTGAGTGTTATTTTTGCTCTATGGAGTGCTGAATTTGAGTTTTCAAATGACTATGCACTCAGTTTTATAGCAGAAATATTCATTATTGCCTTAATTAAGAAGCCTGAAGCCTTTTGCTATGGGCGACTTAAATAACCATGTTTTGAGTGTTAACTCCATGGATGTGCGCTGCAATATCTGAATATGGAATATTATTGATCAATCCTAACATGGCTTGTCACACCCAATGCCCATCCATGTCCCTTACGCCCCTCCAACACCAACCACCCCCCCCCAAAAAAAAAGCAAAAGAAAGGTAGAAACAAGAACAGGGAAAATGGAATTCTACATAAAACTGTGTTTTGTAACACTATCCATTAGAAGTTTTACATTTTGCATTAATCCTTTATTATTGTCTCCACCTGTGGTATGATTCCTTCATAGATATGTGTTGCACTGTAATTGATGTTGGTGGTAAGTTGGTGTCAATAATGAGGTGCATGAGTTCTACTGACTTGTGTAACAAAATCCATTTTAACACCTAATATTGTCAAGTTTGACTTGGTGAATCAATTGCAGTCGTGATTGTTCCTGGACAATCCAAGAATGTTCCGAGAGTGTGGGAAGCATTTTAAGTTGGAATTATTGAAAAAAAGAAAAATATGTGTTTGATATATTGATGATCTAAAACTATTATTCTATATCATGAATAATTTGGGGATTTGGTCTATATTCTTCACAAATATGTGGCTTATCCATATTTGACGAATAAGCTGAATATAGCTTTGAAGTCTTACAATTAATTGAGAAATGTTTTCCAGTGCTGTTGCACTAATGATCACCTTTAGTTTGGTTCAAAATTATGGGCGCTGCAGCTGGAGTATACAAAAACATGTTTTTGGTATGAATGAACTGTTACTTTTCCAGTGATATAGTTGGCACTTACATCCTGTGACAGTGACCTCAATAGTTGTGAGCCGGGGGGACACATGCTTTATTTAAATACTTCTGGACATGTTTTCTTGAGTAGCGCTTTTACTTTTAATGAGAATTCGATTACTTGTCAAAAAAAAATTTGTGTCGACCAGTATTTTACTGAACTACTTATATTATTCAGTAAATTATGCTGCACCACTAAAACGATGTTTGTGGTTGTTTGGTTTGACTTAGGCTGTCACATCGTTTCATTCCATTCAAAATTTGGCATTGGTGTGCTTTTGTTTGTGAATAGGTCATTATCTGGTTCTGGTATGACCTAAATGGGGTCCTACCTAGGTGCTTTCTTAGCGAGTGATTATAGAATTGGACATTGATCTGCACAAAATACTTCACATAGTCGCCGAGCTCATTTGTGATCTCTTGAGTTTGATTTCTTTTTTGTGCATTTTGCATTTTGCCTGCGACTTGTATTTAGTCTCTTTTGTGTTTGGTAAGATGTCTCTTCATTGTTGTCAATATCTGATAAAGGAGTTTACTGGCTATCTTTTTGGATGTTAAGGTTAAATCATATGGCAATCTGCCTATTGCTGTCCAGCTATCGATATTGATGAAAGCACAAGGATGGGCAGAAAAAAAAAATCCAAATGTTTTCTCCTATTCAAGGAATATAGTTTCTTTTTCTAGTAAAGTGATTTCTCTTGTATACTTCTTGTGTACTTGGAAATACCTTACGCTTTTAATGATATTTCAATTTATTGAGACACTTTCTTACATATAGTTTATTGGGATGGTTTTCTACATGCTCTTCTATATGCCCTCTTTTGCACCTGTTTCCATGCATAATTTTGTATTTAGTTGTCCACAACCTTCTTATTCCAGGGCTTGCACAAACTAATTGGGCTAATGAAATTGCATGCAGATCTGGAATGTCTATTGTTGATTTCCTTGTCTTTTCTGCTTTATTTCTCATTACAATGACTCTTTTGGATTCCCAAGTTCTAGTTTTGCTGTAATCAGAGATATGATTGTTATATGTATACTAATTTTTTTGATAATTTGTATACTAATATTGTTCATCTCTGGGTATTGTTTTCTTTTGCAGGGCTGGCCAATCTCTCAGTAACAGGTTAGAGTTCATCCTGCTGATTCAACTTGGCTAAGAAATTCCTGTGTTAATCAATATTCATTTTGTTCATCTTTATTGTCCGATAATTTGGTGAATGAATACCTGTATTACTAAATACATCAAGTTCATCCATATTCTGTTAATAATGGAGATTTATACTGAGGGGACAAAATCCTTACTAAATACATCAAGTTCATCCATATTCTGTTAATAATGGAGATTTATACCTATTAAAGGGACGTATGACTCTTCCACTTTGTCTGGTTTATTGACTTATTGTGCATATGTTTTGGGCCATGTATGCATGTCATTTCTACCATCCATTCGGAGATTAAATAACATTTCTAGGTTAAATATTTGGATATACTGCACGAATCGTGTGGGTAATGTGGATAATGTAGATAGGCTGGCTGACATTTTGGGTTGTGGGGTCTCCACTTTGCCTTTGAAGTATCTTAATCATCTGTTAGGAGCCCTCTTACAAGGCCAAGTCTATTTGGAATGGTGTAGTTGAAAAATTGAGTGTCAGTTGGCTAGTTGAAAAATAATATATTTGTCTAAGGGTGGAAGGGTTACCCTTATAAAGAGCACCCTTTTCAATTTACCTCCGTACTTCATGTCTCTTTTTCCCCTTATGTTGGTGTAGAAAATCGCATGAAGAAGCTCTATTAAGATTTCTTGTGGAATGGGATAGGTGAAGAGTTCAAGTGTCATTTGGTTAGTTGGTCAAATGTTTGCTCTCTAATTTCTAATGGAGGATTGAGGGTTCGGAACTTGAGGATGTTCAATTGTGCTCTTTTAGGGAAATGGTGACACTATGTGCATGAGAAAAAGGCATGGTTGAGAGTTGTAGATTCTAAATTTGTCAATTCTTGGGGTGGGTAGTATTCTATTGATCCCCCTCGGCTGTATGGGGTGGGGCTATGGAAGAATATTAGGAGGTGGATGATGTTTCTAGTCATACTAGATTTGAGTTGGGAGATGGCTTAACATATATTGAAGTAAATTATGGGAGAAGTAGAACTCCTTGGAGGGAGGTTTGTTGTTGGACCGATATAATCTTGTGATTATTTGCAAAACAACTTATAACATCCCTAAACCATGCCATCTTGCGAATAAAAAATTTAGGGAAATTCTTTCAATGGATGTGGTAATTGACACTTGTTGGGCCCTAATGTTAGGACCTTTGCATGAGGACCAATTGATTGTCATGATAGCCTTAGCCACTAAATGCTTCCTGCTTCCAGATTGTGTTCTCATGAATGTGATTTTAATTATGCTAATGAACAGATTGTGGAAGTAATGACCCGGATCTCAAGCAGGAGATGGAGAAGCAGTTTGTGGACCTTCTGACAGAGGAGTTGAAGCTGCAGGAGGCTGTTTCAGAGGAGCACACGCGCCATATGAACATTACCTTTGCTGAAGCTAAAAGGGTGGCTTATCAGTACCAGAGGGAGGCAGAAAAATGCAATGCTGCCACTGAAACCTGTGAGGAGGCCAGAGAGCGGGCTGAGGCATTAATGATCAAGGAGAGAAAGGTGACTTTGTTGTGGGAGCGGCGTGCCCGTCAAATGGGCTGGGAAGGGGAGTAATTGTCTGCAGAATTCGAATTTTTTTTTTTACACCGAGCAGTGAATTGTTCCACTCTTGGTATTTATACAAGCAGGCAAGCAAAAGTGCTTTGAGTTGTCACCTAGTTGAGGCAGAAATGCTCTCCCTCTCTCTCTCTCTCCGTATCTCTCAGATATCTTGTATGCATCAATCTCTAAACTACAAATGACAATGTAATGGATCTCTCAGCTCTTCCATTTACTAATATATGCAGATCTATTGATGTGATAACGCATTACATATTACAAGCATTTCCTAGCTCTGAACAAATTTGATTCTTGCAAAAGATATGATTTAGCTAGGTGCTCTAACGCTCTCCTGAAAGGGATGGTATAGATTTGTGTCAGAATCTCTCTCTCTCTCTTACACACACACAAATGTCATTTTGTCTTCATCCAAATGAAATTTTCACAAGGCTCCATGAATGTATGAGAAGCCTCTTAATTGTTATTTTCATTATAATTGGATGCAAGTAAATCAACTAAACGAGTTCTCATCTCAAATATTAGTGCGGATCATCCGCTAGGTGGAGTAATGCTACGGAAGACCATGCAATTCTCCTTTTATTAGTAAAAAGTGATTTTAAATAGCACAATTGTAATATAAAGGAGTGGAATATTAAATATAAAATTATAGTTATGTCATTCAAAATTATTTTTTACAAATGAAATGAAGATTGCGTGGTATTCCGTTGTATTACTTCTGATAGGTGAGACTAATAGGACGACATTGACTATATTTTTAGTACCATCCCTATATCCGGATTTGTATATAGTACAATGAATTGTCTCTATTGCATGTAATATGAATAACTCATGTGAGAAAGTAGATGGATTTTACTTGTCGTCATTTGCCATCTCATGTAAGTTGTCTATCCATATCTCCATATCTAATTACTTGTTAAATCATCACTTATACTCAAAGCTTAAACTAATAAAAAATAATTAATTTACTTATTTAAGAAACATTACTCATTATTTTAATTTTTAACACTCACTTCTTAAATTTTCTCTTCACAAGTTAGGTCGTGACAAACAAACGAGGCCCATGATACATTTTCCCAGGCATGAGTATCATTGCGAGACGCTAACGTATAACTAAACCAAATACGGGTGGGGTTGTTCCTGTCGGCTCAACCGTCAGCCCATTGACTTTCTTACCTAGGAAAGACGGTCAAATACCAGGTGAGAAGAGCTTCCCACACAGCGTACCGAAAAAGGCACCGAAAAACGCGGATTCAACCTTCAACGTTCATGCACTCGCCATTCGCACGTCACAAATACTCTCAACACAGCTGTGGACTTCAATTATATTAGTCCAATACGCACCCACGCGCATATACAATATAAAAATGCATACTTTAATCTAATTAATATTAGAATAAAGAGAAAAAATTGATTCAGATCTATCTTGGACTGAACCGACGGACCTTTTCATACACTATTCAGATCCAGAATTTGTCAAGAAATCTCCTTTTTGATTCGTGGGTCTAATATTTGTGGCTTGGTGTTGCTTCTGTGAAGCTTCTTGGAGTATATATGAATTTATTGTAACGATCTCTTGGGTTTCTGAATTTGGCAATTATAGTAAAAACATATTGTGGGATTGGATGGAAAGTTCAAGGAGTAATAGAGTGGAGAAGAGAGGGTATGAGCAAGGTGTGGAGGATGATGCAGAGCTCGTTCCCGGATCGAAGAAGCCGAAGTTGCCAGCTTTGGCAAGGTCTGTTTTATGCATAACTTTTTTCATTATTTATGTTACTTTTTTGTTGATGAGAGTTCTTACTTTGATTCTTAAGTACTCGTATAATTGTTCTTTGAAAAGTTAGAATGTGGTTTTTTTTTTTTTAATTTCATTTTTTGGTAGTGTATGGTTTTGTCGATTTGGTCATCTGTAAACAAGTTATGGCATTTCTGAGATGATTGGGGGATTGAAATCCATTGCTTGAATACGAGTTTAATCATTTGATAGTATTTAGGAAATATTGGATATTGCATTGAGAAGTGATACTTGATATTCTACAAGAAAAGAAGGTTACATGCAGGACTGGTCCTTCCTTGTCTCTTAGATAGATATTGTTGTTAAAACATGGCTAATGAGAGATGAGACAGTAGGGGGTATAGTGGGAAGAAGATAATGGAGACTACCAAGATGTAAACATTGATCAATTTATGTTTTGGCTCTAGAAGTTAATATCATTTGTTAAAGCCCCCCCGCCCCCCCCCAAGGCATAGGCTAGTTTCACACTTTTAACTTTACATTTTGGCCTTTGGCCTCCTTAAACTTTTTGCGAATTTTATCAACATCATAGTTGAATCTTGTGGTTATTCTCTTTCTATTTTTGTTGAAATGTTAGCTTGTGCAAGCATTCAGTTTCAATTTTGTGAGACCACTTCAATGATTATAGAGTTCAATTTATGTGCAGTGTAATTGTGGAAGCTGTGAAAGGTGGATAGCTTGCAAAGACTTTGCTCATCTTTAGAGCCTCTTCTCCGCAGAATCGTGAGTCATAAAGTTATCTTTTGGAGTGATTATTTGCAAAACAGTTCATCAACTAAAATAAACAAAGAGACTAACCACATTAAATTGTTAATATTCTGCCATGGATCAGGCATTCACATGTATAGGCCATCGTGAATCATGTTTATAGTTTTCCTAGGCATATGTACTTAGTTCTTTTTCTTTTTTGCCCCTCACAAGTTCCCCTCTTGTTAATTCTGCCATTTTCGTGATAACAGGTCAGTGAAGAAGTGGAGCGTGCTTTAACAAACTTAGGCCAATCTACTGTGGCAGGAAGGTGAGTTCCATCATTAACATTTAGATGCTAACAATTAGCCTCTTTGTTTTTCATTGTCAGCCAGAGTTCTTTATGATGCTTACAAAATTTAAGGATAAATGATGGAATTTTTGCAGCACCACTACTTGTTGGTATAAGGCATACTGAGTTGATTAGAGAATCAAGTGAAGTCTCTTTGGAGAGTGCTAATGTGTCTTCATGGAAACATGCATTATCAGAAATATTAAACATCAGAGTAAACATGAATCCCAGATTGTTGTTGGAGATGGGATGTATATCAATAAGGTTAATTACAGTAGCAAAGCCAGACTCACACACAAATACCTGGGTTTTCATGGGCTTTTATGTAGTCTTCCTCATGACTCATGAGTCCTGAGGCAAGTTTATGAAACACAAATTCTTATGTGAATTTATCAAAGCGATTCTAGCTGTGACCCTTGTGGGCGATAAGATGGAGTTCTAAACCTATGTGTTTGATATTTTGATGCTTTCTTGACAGTAATATGTGGATTAAATTAAAACAGACGAAATCAGGACTCTCTGTTGGACTTTAAGCTTATGCATGGCATATATGAACTGCAGACATTAAGAAGAATTGATAATGTTGTAGACAACTTCTCAGCTGTCTGTCTTATTGATGATGCCAACTGATTTATAAACTGATCGATTATATTTTCACCTTTGATAGGTCTCTACCTCCAAAAATACTAGGCCCAGATGGAAAAAATCTGCAACTTCATTTCAAAACAAGAATGCCACCACACCTATTCACAGGCGGAAAGGTTGAGGGAGAGCAAGGAGCAGCCATCCATGTTGTCTTGCTAGACCTGAATACAGGCAGTGTTGTGCGAACTGGATCAGAATCAGCCTCCAAATTGAACTTAGTGGTGCTTGATGGAGACTTCAATGAAGAAGCTGATGAGGATTGGACCAAAGAGCACTTTGAAAGCCAGGAAGTAAAGGAACGTGAGGGGAAAAGACCACTTTTGACTGGGGATCTACAGGTGATCCTTAAGGAAGGAGTAGGAACGCTAGGAGATCTTACTTTTACTGACAATTCCAGCTGGATAAGGAGCAGGAAGTTCAGGCTTGGTGTTAAGGTTGCCCCTGGATATTGTGAGGGGATTCGTGTACGTGAGGCTAAAACAGAGGCTTTTTCTGTAAAAGATCATAGAGGCGAATGTGAGTTTTTAAGTTGTTGCTAATTTTACTTAGGATAGGACATTTTGCATTTTGCTTGCTAGTCAGGATAGAGGGTCTAGAGTCATTTGTTTTTTATGAATAGGTGCAGTAGTTGTTTCAATTAAATCAATCTCATTAGAAAGCACAAAGGGACGCAACCCAAGTACACAGTCTTACACATGAAAGACCCTCAATTAGGGAGAAACTAATGTTTTCTTTTTCAAATGAGAATCACTATAATAGGACCACCTGCCCAGGTGCAGTTAACAGTAACTGAAGATTGATTGGTTTAAATACCAATCATTATAATTTCTGTAGATTTTTTTTATACAACATCCACTTCTGTTTTTGGTGTCCGAGAGCTCACTTAGTTTAGTGTGAGTTGCGTGGTGCTAGTCCTATGTCTATACATAATTTTAGGTTCTGGGCAAATGTAGAAATTTTCTCTTCTTTCTTTTAAAAACTCCATGCAAAGCTTGTGTTAATGAAATTATTCTTTCTGTAATTTCAGTATACAAGAAACATTACCCTCCTGCTTTGCATGACGAAGTTTGGAGATTGGATAGAATAGCAAAGGATGGAGCACTACATAAAAAGTTGATTAAGGCTGAAATTGTGACAGTTGAAGATTTCCTTCGTCTTCTTGTCAAGGATCCACAGAGATTAAGAAGTGTAAGGATTTACTTAGTTTTCACTTTTATTCATAAAAAATTTTCTCTTTCCTTTTTAATTCATATTTTTTCTTTGAGTTTGATCGTTGCTCATTTTCTGTTTCTTTTTTTATTGTTCACAATGTAGGTCCTCGGGAGTGGAATGTCCAACAGGATGTGGGAGAACACAGTGGAGCATGCAAAGACATGTGTCTTGGGCGGGAAGCTTTATATATACTACACTGATGCAACACAGAGCACTGGCATTGTTTTCAACCATATTTATGAGCTCAGAGGTCTTATTGCTGATGGGGAATTCCTCTCTCTGGAGTCGCTTTCCCACAGCCAAAAGGTTGGATTTTCTTAATTTCTCTGGAATGTTGATCACCATAACACATCTATTAATTTGGCCAGATTGATTTATAATATGTGTTCTTCTTACATTATGTGCACACAACACATAAAAAGTTCTACAAAGAGAAGTACCAAACTAGATAATCACAATACTCAAGTATAATATTACTTGGATGTTTTAACTAAGAATCAAATAACTAACAACAATTAAGGTACAGAATGTCCCGTAGTCACAGGAAGTGGCAAACAGCATCTGAAGGTCGATCCATATTGTTATTATGTTGCGTTCAGAAATGAAATAATACATGATTATATATTTTCTGCATGCTACAAAGTGTTTTTCTGCTTGTGTAGTCATAAATCCTAATTTTGACTCCTCTGGCATAGGGGGCTGCATAAATTGAGTTACAGCAGTTTGGCTATTTTGCTTCTATTCTTGGTTTGTTGGAAAATTCCTTTCACAGGATTAACTGTAACCTTTCTTCAGGAATTGAATGATTTTGTCCATTGATAAGCATTTTGTCCATTTTTGTTCTAGTTTGATAAGCATTCATTTGATACCGTCTCTTTTAGTAAATTCAGCTCATTTCATTTGGAATTTCATACAGCTTTTAGTGGATACCCTGGTGAAGAGAGCATATGATAATTGGCATCAAGTTGTAGAATATGATAGCAAAGTCCTAAACTCCCTCGCCAGTACTAAGAAGGCAATAAGAGCCTCAGCTCCACCTATAGCTGATCACAACTATAGTGCAGATCGGAATATAGCAACTGTTCATGTTCAGAACAGGCAGCAGTATATCTCTGAACCGGAGCCACAATGCCAATATAACCACCAATCTGTCCCTCAGTTGATTGAATTTCCATGTGTGAGGTCTAATCAAACAGCAGCTATGACATTAAACAACTCACAAGCAGCCTTGTCAGGCAGCATAGATTGCATGCCAGTTGGAACTCCTGCAGTTGGGAATTCATATTTTTCAGGAGATTGGTCTCACCCGAGGAATGGGGAGGGGTCGGAAGACTTTTTTGCTGAGGAAATCCGCCTTAGGAGTTCGGAGATGTTGGAGAGTGATGACATGCAGAGACTGCTAAAGACATATAGTACGGGAGTTGGTGTTGGAATGGGGGTTGGTTTTGGTCATTCTGATGAGCCTTGTTTCTCTTACAGTGTTGAATATGAACCTCAGATGGATAGGACATATGGGCATGAGCGCGGCCGGAGCTCAGGGAAAGCATTCGTTGGATGGCTTAAACTTAAAGCCGCTTTAAGGTGGGGGATATTTGTAAGAAAGAAAGCTGCAGAAAGGAGAGCTCAGCTTACTGAGCTAGATTGACTAGAATGCTTGCTTGGATCTATTTTCGTCCTGGGTTCTAGTGAGATAATATAATTTGGTGCCTTGAAATTCAACCATTTGATTGCTTAGAAGACAGAAATAAAGAAATGAAGGGCTGTGCATGACTTCAAGGAAACCTGACTTTCTTGACAAAAGAGTATAGGTGAAAAGAGATGAGAGAGAATAGTCATGTATCATGTTTGCTGGATGTTTTTACCTCGATTTACTTGTTCCAAGCATCTTTTCTCTCTCTCTCTCTCTCTTTCTTTTTCTTCCCCCCTCTTTCTCTGATGCATTCACACCGCATGCATCTTTTCTTCATGTGTTTGTAATATTATTATTCTTTTCTCCATACTCATTCACTATGTAACCTTTTCCAACCAGATTCTTGTGTTAATTTATATTTTGTGCTTTTGAGCCTTGTATATATTTATCAATGGTTGTCTTTGTTTTAAAATGCGTATAGCGTCTTATGGGATCATAAGTCGCGATACCTTTCTCGCCTTAGAGTACGTTTGACCGTGCAATTTTACAAGTTAAAAGCTCGTTTTTAAACAAAATTGCACTAAGTAAATTGTTTGAGAATACGTTTAAAAAAAAAAAAAAAGATGGTTTGAAAACATAAATTAGAGGTGCATTAATGAATGATTTTAAAGGTTGAACTACGATTTTACCAAATTCTTAACTATGTTTTTAAAAATCGCATTTTATTAGCTATGTTTTGAAATCACAATATTTTCAAACCACACATTTTGAAACCGTTAAACCAAACTGATACTTTTTTTTTTTTTATAAAAAAAAAAAAAGCAGGTTTGTTATTTGTTAATTTTTAAATTTTAAAAATTATTGCTAAAGAATCGTACTCTTCCTAACAAAAAATTAAAAATAAAATAAGCATACAATATTTGTAAGTTTTAATCTTAATATACAAGGATGTTATCCCATTACATTGGTTAATGTGCTCTCTAATCTGAAATGAACCAAACCTGAAACCACCTTTCATAAACGGTAATTGCAGAACACTAGGAATTACCAGCCTGTGTATTACCGACCATGGTTCCTAGATTTTGAATACAATATGAAAATTCTATACATCCTTTTCTTCTTATTAGAGAAAAAAAAAAAAAAAAAACATGCACATACATTTATTCTTCTTTAAATCAGAAAGACACATTAAGAATTTCTCATGCCATTGTTCTATTAACAAGAAGAAGAGGAAGAGTAGAAAGAATTAATTAAGAAAAAGATCTTATGTTAACAGTTGGAGTTAAAAAATAATATTCAGTAGCAGAGAGAAAAAGGGGGAAAAAAAGAAGATAAAAAAGATGAAGAAAATACATAATGATACAAGCTCCTCTAAGAGGAGTAAATTTATGATGGTGATGCCCTTCATTTCTCTAAGTTGTCTCATAAACACACCCAAGAGAGTAAGCATCGAATCCAAATTCCCCATCACTCAACATCATCTGATTATGTTCCTGTGTGAGGTGCACATGGTCCTGTCATAAGATGATCAAGGAATAGAAAACAAAATCCTGTTATAAAAGATCCTGGATACAATAGAGATATATATGTTGAAATAAACTCAAGCTATCTAAAAATGTCTCATATAGACAAATCGTGTCTACATGTTTAATCAAGCAAATGATACAAAGAATTTAAATTGGTAGGACACATTATATATGACCTGAACTATGTATACGAGTTACAAATCTTCCCCTCCATTTCCACTTGCACCAAAAAAAGATGGCAAAACAACATTGCATTTCATTGGTTATGGTATTCAAATGGCTACATGGTTGGACGAATAAAAAGTTTATAACAACATATATCATGCTGAAATAAAGAAAATTTTCATTTACTTGATGTGTGCAATCAATCAATTTAAGATTTGTTAGCTCATAGGTTCATTTTCTTTAGAAAAATGCAAAAGACACTCCTACTCCTATACTCCTTAACGTGACTTTTAAAATCACCATTAGATCACTATTGAATTTTAGATCCAATGATGATTTTAAAAGTCATATCAAGTGTAGGAATAAGAGTGTGTGTAGCATTCCTCTTTTCTTTAATGTTTGTCAATTTTATATTATAAAAGAACATAAGTCAACTGAAATAAGCCATAGTTAGCTGATAAGGATCCTCTATTAGACAACATTCTCTGCTACTCTTTAATGAGCATATCTTTATTTGCTACTTCTATCCATCATTGATGACCATATCCATCTCTGTTATATATATACACACACAAATATATGTACCAAAATAATATAACAAATACGTAAAAAGGTTTCGCTCCAAATGAATGGCCCTTAAGATATATATGATTTCCGACTAATTATGTTAGAAATTTATAATGCATAAACTCATCATTAATTATCAGACAAGTATGTATTTCATAAATCAGGTTGGCTAACAGAAATGCATATGCATTTCATAAATCAATTTTTTAAGGTACAACATTAGTCATTGACAAAGTATGCACACCAGATAATGCATTCTCACTCTACGAATTTAACACTTGGTTGGCTAGCAACCTGACCATTATGGAGATCTATCCCCATAACAGTATCACAAAAATAAAATCTTTGGTTAAACTCAAGGTTACATGGCTGTAGGCATGAAAATAATCAAACGAGGGCATCCAACAAACAATCAGCAATGAGTCAATAACAACACCATGAAGAGATTTGATTAGCAAGTAGTCGGGCATGCTTAGATAAAATGAATGATTACCAATGACCCCTATTTTTCTTTTCTTTTCTTTTTCTTTTTTGGGAAAATCCAATGCAGGCTTAACTAAGGCTCACTTTGCTTATTCACTTCGATAGGATGCCTTATCTATTTAGAAAATCAAGAAGAGCCCTAGAGGTCATGTAGGAAACATCAGACATAATCTCCTTCAATATCCAAAATGGCTTTTTATAACTTATGAATGTGGCACCTGCCCTCAAAGAACTTTGTGATATTGCACCCTATTACTGGCAACGAAAACTATATATAGGCACAATGCAGTTTATTTTGCAGTTTTTAATACAAAATTATCCTAAAAATGCTTAGCAGGCTATCAATCAATAACCATGATGTATCATCAACATCGTTCTTTGTAGTGATTTTTAAGTCATTGTTTCATGGGAGTAATGAAAGTGTTAGCTTGAGATTTGTGACCAAATAAAGCTGACTATGTAAGCAGTATGTGAGCAAGCAAAACAAAAGAAAAAAAAGTTGCAAGAACATAATATCAAGTTGGAAAAGAAAAAAAAAAGTGTGGAAATGAAATTTCTGCACATATCAAGTTGTGTTAACAAGAATCTTAGCTTCTATACTTCACTGAGTCTGACAACGTGACACCCATTTAAAATTATGACTTGGTCAAAAGAAATGTGCATATATATATATATTTTAAAAAAATAAAAAAAAAATAAAAAAAACAGAATCAGCTGCAGAAAAGGCAGGATATTTATCATACCCGTTTCGCCATTGCATTCATCATATCATCTAAAGACTCGTAACTGTTGTGAATGAAACCATCCTGTGACTTTGTTTGCTCCAACAGGTAGTCCGCATTGGCATTCATCTTTGTGTCCAGATCAGATTTCTCAACCTCGCTGTGCTGACCAATGGAGAGAGCGCCACCATTTAATTGGGCAATCAGAGACGCATCAAAACTTTTACTGCAGGTTGCATTATTTTGCTCCAAACTCCGGCCCAATGGACGCACTATACCATTGGCAGAAACCAGAGAATTTATTGCACCGACAGGATGATTAAAGTTTTGGTTGTAATTCTGTTTCTGTTCTTCCCATCTTTGCTTCGATGTGTAATTCATATTCTGAACGACATTACCAATGAAGCCTTCTTGGCATTGTGCATCTCCTCTTGAATCCCCTAGAGGAGCTGAAACTGCACTTCTTGAAGGAAAACTAATTGGGCTGTTGCCAATATGAGGGCTGGTAGAGGACATACTCAAGTTATTAGAATGCAACTGATCATGAATAAAAGGTTCACTCAGTGGCAAAGCATTTGATGAAAATCTGGATAACTGAACTACACCCTGCCAGCTTTCATTGCCTCTATTATTATCCAAAAAATTAGAAGAACCACCACTCCCGATGTTGAAAGAGTCTGGAGTCAGTGAAGCCACTCCAAGAGAAGATTGGTTTCCAAATGCTCCCCTATTATGTTGTGGATTCCCTTGCAACACCAGAGGATTGCTTGAGACACTTGATAACAAACTATTTGAGCTACCAACAGTCACTCTGCTGTCAGGGAAGCTAGTAGCAACAGTAAAACCTGTTGAATCCCTAATGGGATTGAAATCTCCAATGGGTGTAATGCACTTGCTCTGTTGCAATTGGTTGAGCTCTAATGATGTCGGAATACCTTGAAATAAACTAGCACTTTGGTTTGAAGGCAACAGAGTTGGCTGGAGCTTCCCAAGACTGTTGACAGAGCTGCTGAAGTTTTGACCGCTTGGTTGTATAAGTCCAGAAGAAGTAATTCCACGAAGTGTCAAACCGGCAGCGGAATTTAGTCTACCAAGCATCCCACTTGGTGTATATGATGATAGAGATGAGCTTGAAAGCCTTCCTGATCCAGCCAAGGAGCGAAACTCTCCAAATCCATCTAGTGAACCCATGCGCAAGTAAGACGAATCTTTACCCCCCAATGCAGCAACCATACTAGCCTGCTGAGTTGCCATAACATTGACTCTTTTCAGGTAGAGCCTATATTTCTGCAACACGAGATGACACAGTAAGCTTAAATATTCTCGGATGTCCTAAATAAAGTATGACTTATTTTCATGAAGGCATATGTACCCTAATTTTGTCATAAGCTGAGCTCCTCCCCAGCTAGTTGGGGCCTAGGCATGCAATCTATTGCTAAAATTCCAAAATTACAACACAAACTACTGCTAATCTGGAATTGGACACCCGTATCTTTGATAAAGAAAAGAATTCTCTCAATTATTAAATTTAAATGTCAAAATTACCTCCTAATCTACCCATGCATTGTACTACTCAAAAAAGTCTAACCTAACTCTCCCACTCCTGATTTATGATCAAAGGTTTTCTTCATAAAAAAATTGTGTTTAGGGTTTTAGATTCTATTAGAAAATTCATGAATTGATCAAATTTTAAATTCTATTAGAAATTTCTTGAATTAATCAAATAAACATCTATATATTTAACAAGAAATGCTTTCTTTTTTCGATTCATTCTTCAATTGTTTCCAAGTACTTTAAGCCAAATCTTTCACGGTAGTAATGGCCGTCAAGTTAAACACAACATTATTCCATCTAACTCAAATACAATGTTATTCATGGGTCCAAAAGCTTTCTAATTAGAGAATATCTCACTGTAAAGGCATAACCATATTAGTTTTTTTTTTATTTTTTTCTTGAAAGTGAAGAAGAGATAGGAAAGATCTGTACCTGCAGATGGCTAGCCACGTTTTCCCTTGTAAGCCCTTCAACATTCATCAGGTCAAGAATTTTCTTAGGAACAGCCTCTGCATTAGAAATTAAATAGGAATCAGGCATGATATGCACTATGCAACAGATACAAATTATCACTTCTTTGTAGCAGATACTCACTTTCAAGTCCCAATTGATTTACAGCTGCAACAAACTTTCTGTGCAGCTCTACAGACCAAACTACCCGAGGCTTCTTCTGGTTTGATGGGTCATCATTCTCATTCTCATTTTCTTCATCTTCTTCTTCCTCGTCTTCACTTTGGTCCTTCCGCTTCCTACTGAGTTTACTCTGATCTGCATTACCTGTTGATGTGACCTCTTGGCCACTGTCTCCAGTACCATTACCACCCTTATCATCATTGGGGGACTTGTCTTGCTCCTTGGGGTCTTTCTTTCGTCGAATTACATGTTGCCATATGTTTTTGAGCTCTTCCATTCGAACAGGTTTCAACAAATAGTCACATGCACCATGGGTAACTCCCTTCATCACAAGCTCGGTATCACTATGGGCAGATAACACTGGAACCACATTCAAAAGACAAAATTGAATCAATTAACCATTTCACTCATTAATTCTAAAACAACCGCTTTCGCTTTCAATATCTTGGGTTGAGCACTTAATAATAATGAGGTCACAAGAAAAAATCCTTCCACTCCACAACTGGAGCCCTTTGACCTTACATCCATAGCAAAATTATACAGATTTGTGGACACAAAATCATAGGATATATATCTCAAAGAACAAAGAAAAGCTCAAGCTTACTGATGACAGGTAGTTCCATTTCAAGCCCCACAAGCTCAAGGAGCTTAAAACCATCCATGTCTGGCATATTCACGTCACTGATAACAAGATCAAACTTGTTTCTGTTCTCCCTCAACATTTTCAGTGCCATGACAGCCTGATTGGTTGTAGTAACTGCATAAACCGAAAACCACATATATAAAGAAGCCAAATTTGAAAAAATATGAACGTCAAAATCCAAATACTAAAATCAATCAAAATCACGGTATGCATCACAGGAAGAGTATCCAACCGGATGTAACTGCCCATTAAAATCAGAATTACACCAAAATATTCAAAGAGGATAACTGAAAACCCATTAAACACGATCTCTAAAATATTTCTTATAAAACAAAAATGAATGGTAATAGGGCATCACTCATTGGATTAACAAAAACATTTGATATTTGATGCAGACAGACACCAAATAAGACACTTTTCAATAAACTACATACAATACTTCACAAAAAAAACACAATTTTGTAAAATTATAAACGAATAACAATTCAAGCTCAATCCACTTGCTCCATAAAATGAAACGCAAAAACAATAAAACAGAACGACAACAGACCCTGATATTGGCATTTCTGAAGCAGGGTGTCCAATAATTTGAGGCAAATTGGGTCGTCATCTACCGCCAGAACACGCATACCCACCGGAAACCTGTCCTGGCCCACATCTTCGCGCACCAAACTACCTCGTTGGTCCTCCACAGTCATTGTGAATCAACAACTCCGAAGAGACCAACAGCTCTGAAGAGACCAGAGGAGAAACAGAGCACCAAAACAGAGATTAAACAGCAAAGTTTCAATTTTGATGTTGGGACCGAGCCTTTTCCACCAAACCCAGAAGGCTAAAAACATGAAGAAGGAGTCTGACAGAGAGAGAGAGGGATCAAAAGGAGGGTACTGAAGAAGTGCTAAAGAGAAAGAGAGATGGAATGGGGAGTAAGTAAAAGCTGTACAAAATGGACAATGATGGTGATGGCCAGAACAGAGTTAAGGGATTCAACCCAACAAAACAGATATCTTTTTTAGTATTTTAGTGAAAGACTTTTTCTCTCTATCTCTCTCTTCTCTGCTGAATTGTTCTCTCTCTACTGTGTATTTTGTCTTTAGCTTTTTCTTTCCAACAGAACAGAAAAGCCTTTTGCTTTTATATTATTTTGCTTCATGGATTATTATTGTAAACAAGCTCGTTCCTTTCTGTCTCGCTTTGAAACCTTTTATTATTATTATTTATTAATTTTTGGGTAAACTCTCTCTCTCTCTCTCTCTCTCTCTTCCCTCCTCTGGTCTCTATATGGAAGTGGAAGACCTTTAGGGCTTGATAATGTAGGTCTGATGTCCACAACAGGTTGATAGACCCTACCATTTCTTTTTAATAATAAAAGAATTCATCAATGTTAATTTTTTCAGTTATCATGAATCATTTAAGCTATTTTACCTCTGGCTTTGTGAGTCAAATGTACTTCCTAAATCCATTGCTCAATAATAGTCACCAAACCCATGGGTCCCTCCATTGCCAAATTTTACTGAACCAATGATTCAAATTTCATTGAACCTATGGTGGTATTATCTTCTTTACGGTTATAAATTCTCCACAGATTCCTAACAATTACCTTATCCAGTAATTTGTTGTTTTTTAAGTTTTTTGTTTGTTTGAATTACAGTCAATTCAAGCAGTTAATTGAAACAAAAAAAAGTCTTCGATAGAGTTCACCTATTCAAACAGTGTTAAGTTGCCTAGATGCCTGTTCGGCAGGTAAATTCCAACAAAATCCTCTTTCCTTCGGGACTCGTCGAACATGTCACAATTTGATCAAAGAATTTCAGTCGATCCCGATCCCTCGTAATTACCTAATATGATAAGGAAAAAAAAAAAAGCCTCATATTACCATATGTGAAAATAATTAATGAAAATGTGATGGTACACCATGAAAAAATTCTGTTTAAGTTACACTTGGGTAATCTATGCAGAATCTGGCAATTATTGAGGTCTTTAAATGCTAATCATATTTAAATTTCCCGTTCTTGGAAATATATTTATAGCAAGAATTCTTTTGATTGATTGTGAGGGACCCGTGACATGAGACCCTTCTTAAATAATAGAGTTCCATTTCAAGCAGTAGCACCGGAAGACAATTTTGGCCTTTTTATAAGGTTCATTTGTTGCCTTTTTGTTTTTCCTAAGGGGCCATTAAACTTGTCCCATTAGTTGAATTTTTACTCCATCGCATGCTAATACAGTTCTAAAAAGTTGATTCTTGAATTTTCCCTGTCAGCCATTGGCTTTTTTTTTTTTTTAAGAAAAAAAAAAACAGTTGTTCCGATGTAATTAAAGGCGAAAATTATTTTTGTATTTTTATGAGTTTTTGTGTTTTAATTGTTTGTTAATATTTTTGTTTAAAAAAAAAATAAAAACAAAATTTTGAATAAAAGGACCGACTGTCATTATGTAACCCTTTTTCTCACTTTATCTTATAAGGCTTTTAATTCTCATAATGGGTCTTGCAAAAGGTTACAATAATGCTAATTTTCCTTACAAGGTAAATGATTTTGAATGTAAGGACATTCAAAAAAGAATACCATCATAATTAGTTGCTAGTTTTGATTTTTTAGGCATAATACGGCAAAGTCCCCCACCACCCCCACCCCCACCCCCACCCCCAAAAAAAGACATACAATCATTAAGGAGCGACAAAGCGACAATTTATTTATTTATTTATTTTTAAATTAGGTTGAAAAAATTGTATATATTTTAATTTATTAAACCAATATTATTTCTTACAGCTTTAATATTATTAATAGAGTATGTGACATCAGTTCTTAAAATATATAATTCTCATATATATTTATTTGGACATAATCACAGTAACATCTATTAGCTAAAAATTATTTAAAAAAAGCCTAATACATGCTTAACCTCTTAAAATTGTATTTAATGTCATTAAATCACTACCACTGATAATAACTTATAGGTATATAACATTACTCGTTTAATTTTGTAGGCGAAAATTTCTTCCAACTCAAAGGAAACTTTGTCAATAAAAGAGACATAAAGGAAACGTTTGACTTGAATTATTAAATATGTAGGCCTTCCTATAATGGTTCATGGGAACATGCCCAAATTTGATTGCTAATTCATTTTCTTTTCTTAAATACAAGCTTTGCGTGGGTAAACCATCATGGAAAGGAAAGGAGCTATAGATGCAAAGATTGCTTCAAATGAAAAGATTGCTTGAAAGTTATTTTGCATTGAATGATAGCTCAAATCAAGAAAAGACAATGAAACAGATACAAACAAATAAATAAATAAATAGCTAAAAATTACAATTGCGTACACCTTTCGCCAAAAAGAGCAAAAAGTCAATGAAATTAATGTAATATGCATGACTTTAGACGACAATTCAATGCCTCATCAAAAGGGAAAACGTGGTACCGAGGAAAACAACTCCAGAATAAACGGATGGTGATGATCAAGCAAGGATAGCAGCCAGTTGTTTTTTCATGGGAGCCCTTCTATCCGGTCCATCCTTAAAAGGTTGGTTTTACAGCCTCCAATTAAAATATGACACCTCAACAAACACATCAAATATAATAGATTGAAAAACACCATATCAAAACAAACCAACCTATCTAACCCTAAACACTCTTAAACCATCACACCTCCTCAGCCTACGCGCCGCCGGAAACCCGCCGGAAGCCGAGTATCGGAATCCTCGCGTGGCAGTTGCCACGCGGCCTGTCCGGCCAAGATCTGGCAGCTTGGCCAGCACGCCGGCCGGCAGCGGCCTGGTCTGGCTGGCCAGTGGCCACGCGGCATGGCCGGCCAAGATCTGGCGCTTGGCCAGCACGCCGGCCACAGCATGGCCAGCGGGCCTGGTCTTGGCTGGCCGGTGGCCCCACGCGGCCTGGCGCCAAGATCTGGCCGCTTGGCCAGCACGCCGGCCACACAGGGCCGCAGCCTGGTCTTGGCTGGCCGGTGGCCACGCGGCTTGGCCGGCCAAGATCTGCCGCTTGGGCCAGAGCAGGCCGCAGGGCCAGCGGCCTGGTCTTGGCTGGCGGTGGCCACGCGGCTTGGCCGGCCAGATCTGGCGCTTGGCCAGCGGCCGGCCAGAGCAGGCCGCAGGGCCAGCGGGCCTGTCTTGGCTGGCCGTGGCCACGCGGCTTGGCGGCCAAGATCTGGCGCTTGGCCAGCGCGCGGCAGAGCAGGCCGCATGGCCAGCGGCCACGCGGCCTGGTCTGGCGCGTGACGGCGTGCTGGCCAAGCGGCCAGATCTTGGCCGGCCAGGCCGCGTGGCCAGCTGCCACGCGGAGGATTCCGCTTCGGCTACCGGCGGGATTCCGGCGGGGGTGGCGGCGTACGGCTGGAGGGGTGGAGAAGATTTAAGTGTGATTTAGGGTGAGAATGGGTTGGGTTTGGTTTTGATATAGTGTTTTCAATTCTATTATATTTATGTGTTTTAATGAGGTGGCAGAAACTTATTGGTGGCTGTAAAACTTTGTTTTACAGACACGACCTGATTGAAGTTTTCCCTTGTTTTATAATCAAGTTTTTATCTGAGAGCAGTGATTTAGGTAAGTTTAGGTTAAAATAAATAATATTTTAGTCTGGGTTAGATGAATTTTTTTTTTTTAAAAAAAAAAAAAAAAAGCTTATTTTTTTAATACATAATGCCCACAAAACATTATTTACGTACCTGGATTGAAATACTGTTCATTTCAGCCCATGCTTATGTTTATATTTACCGTTTCTCAAAATTAGATCTGATTTTTTTTTTTCAATTTATTTTAGTAAATTGATATGTAATTTTACATTTGCATTAGAAAAAAATTATTTTAACCTATTTTATTAAACTGATAGTCTATTCAATAATTTTGAAAATTATGTACTCTTAAGTATATATGTTAATTTAATAAATTGAATAAAAAAAAAAAATTCTCAGACTTGAATTAGATGAAAATTTTGTTCGTCGTTTAATATTTATCACTAATATTCCAAATATCATCAAAATGAGAAGTATTTCTTTTAATTATTTTAAGAAAATATAATTATTTTAGAACCACACATAAAAAAAATGTTTAATATAAATAAGACCCACGAATTTATGATTTTCAAGTAATTATTGAACGAAAAAAGAGGTCAGAGGTGTATTGTGGCTTATGAGTACATTTCATTAATAACGTCTAATCAATTAGAGACTTGTTCTGATAATAAAATTTCTAAATTTTCAACCAATTTGGTGAAAATATGAAAAAAAAAAAATAGAAGCATTTATTGTAACGTTTTTTTTTTAAAAAAAATTATCAAAGTTCTAAAAGAAGTTACTCTTATGTATTTACTTACTCGAGATTAAATGGGACGGAAAAAAAGGACATAAATTTTTTTAAAATTTGGGTTTGAGAAAATTTACTCTAATTCTCTAAAAAAATTGATAAAAATTATGAAAAAAATATTTTTCAACTCACTTATAAAAATACAAGAAAGAACAAAAAAAAAAAATCATATATATAATGAATTTCAACTAATTTAAAACAAAGAAAAAAAATTATTTTTTTTACTTTATTTTTTATTTTCGTAACATTGCTGTATATCTGATTTTTTTTTTTTTATTCTTTCTTGTATTTTCATAAGTGGGTTAAAAAATTTTTTTATATATATATATTTTTATAATTTTTGTATTCTTTTAAAAAGTTGGAGTAAATTTTCAAAAAAAAATATATATATATATGATATGGGAAGACTGGTTGCCACGCTGTCCGAGAGAGAGTGGACAATTCTTCTGTGAGTATTTGGGTAGCCCTTGGGCAACGCTAAAAGTACTAAAAGAGTACACTTCTCATGTGAAGTCCTTTCTGAAAGTGCTCAAATACCACCACGTTTCGAACTCTGATTGGCTGGACACAATTTCCGAGTATAGGAAACCCAATTAGATTCCGGACCCAGAAAGAGATGCAGCCTTTTCTGATAATGACACGTCGGTAGGTACCAGCCCACCGGGATATCAGCTTCAGCGATAAGGACCTCTTCAGTTTGAACCTCGGGGGTGGGGCCCACAAAGAGTGTACTAGTTTTTACTTTTTATTGTCACGCCGAGTTTATCAAATGAAATCATCGGAGGAAATATGTTATATTAAATTCATCTTCTATCTATTATATTAATATTTATCTTTAAAAATATATATTTTTAGGTATATTTTAAATATAGATTTTGATTATGTGCTCTAACAACAAATGTCCGTGTAATAACCTTAATTAAAATTGTTGGGACAGTTTCCAACTCCGGCTGTACGGTAACCTGAGAACAGATAAAAAGTTAGACACAAGAGCTTGCCGGGGGCTACCGGCGGGAGATAGCTCCGATGCCTAAGTCAATATATTTCAGAATATCTTATCAGAGAAAACTTGGAAGTATTTTTTAGGTTTTTTGTGTTACGTATCTTGCACCGAACCTAGACCCGCTTCTTATATAGTGGTGGGTTCCCCGAGGCTCATAAATGAATTTCTGTTGTGGGGCCCTAAGTTTCTTATTGTCTTCTATGCCCATAAGGTCTATTAATTATGCTCTCACGTGTCACACGAAGGCAGGTCCACATCCTATTATCCCCTGTCCGCTTGTCACATCAATCATATCGTGTGGGGTAGGTATGCCTCGAAAACATGCGGGAACAGCAATCAAGGTCGGCCATCATAAATGTTAGCCATAAATGAGCCTTGTCCTGTCTTTATCAAGAATCATTACGTCCTTCTGTTGGAGCCGAACCTTGGATGCCGAAGTGAAGGTCGGTGCGCTAACCGACCTTATCGATGGGTTCGACAAACATGTGTGCAGGTTCGGTTTCCTGGTAGATGGGCCGTTTCCAAGAGGAGGGGATATGGGCCGCCATAATCGTGCACGCCCAATCCCCAACAAAAATAATTTATTCCTACACAATTTTAGTGAAAAAACTCTATCCTTATCTAGTTGTGTTGCACTAAACTCATGGTCATAGAAGAGGACCAAAATGAAAAATTACTAAGGATAAAAAAATAATAAATTTAACCATTTAATTAATATTTTAATAATATTTATCTCTCGATACTTATAATTTAATATATGAAATATTTAACTTTAATCATGATTTCAATTTAAGATGATCTATTTTGATATTGGTGATAGTATTTACTAGGGGCTCGCATGGGCTTCGGTTCACGTTGGTCTTATTTGGCTAGATGGGCCCAATGAGGCCTATTTACCCATCGGGTTGGGCTATGTTTGTTGATAGGTAAGGATGTTATCGAGTTAGCCCACTCTCCCCCAAGGAGAATAATTGATCAATGACCCCTAGCTTGTTAGGTGGTTCACGACAAACAAGAGGACAACCGAAAAATTGCATGTTATGACAAACAGTAAAACCACTCTAAAAATTGCTTGCGAAGGGAAATATTTGCATGCCACTACCCCCGTCGCAACAACCACACCACAAGCCCAAGCGGGATAGTCCATATTAGCAGGATGTCAAACTCCTAGGCATGGTCGTCCGTACTGATAGAATATCAAATGTCCATACGGGATAGTTCGTAGTCTGTATTCACATAATGCTCCCCAACCAGATGATGCCATGTAGCTTAGGTTGGTATAACTCTATAAATAGGAGTTCGGTAAATATTTATCACAGCCCAGACTGATGCAACAGTGCATCCGCCTGGGCATGGATCAGAAGTAAAAAAAAAATAAAAATAAAAATAAAAAATAAAAAATTTAATTATGGAATCCACCTTCACAGACTCAGGCTGATGCACTGTTGCATCAGCCTGGGCTGATGTATATCAGTCCTCGTAGGAGTTAACCGTAGTAGGTAAGTTCCTAAGCTTTTCTCACTTTCTTGCTCTCTATTCCCTTAAAATAATATCTTACTAATTTAAGCATAAAAATGCTCTTTACCAGCACCTTCGACGAGTCATCTTTACTAGTTTTTTTGCCTTGCTCGGCATGTTATCATGACAAGTTATCATCTGTAGAAAATAAACAAAAGGTATTTAATAAGTTAATTAATATTCTAATACAATATGTTAAAAACAATCCTTAAAAGAAAAGTCCTCCATTGGTAGTCAGCGACAAAGCAGATGGAATTAGACATAATTTCACGTGTAGAACTAAGTTGCTTAGTAATACATTAATACCTTGCCAAAAAAAGAAAACCAAAAAAAAAAAAGGTAATACATTAATACTTTAAGGTTTGACAACTAATTTGGTTGTCAGCCAGCTCAGTGCATTTCCAATTGGTTAAACATTAGGGGCAACGTGGTCCTGCAAAAGGGTCCTCCGATTCGTATCACATGTGGCACTCACCGAAAGCTTAAAAGAGGAAAATCTATAAATAGAAAACGTGCCTAAACATTGGAATATGCCTGCCTATATTTGTTAACGTCTTCTTCAAGACTTTCAAGTATTTTCACTTTGAAAAAAAGCATATTTTTTTTCAAATACATTACTAAACAAGTTCAAATACAAAACACTTTTTATCGAACTTTTCTTTCCGTACCTTCGAATCGGAATATTTTAACAAAACATATGTTTAACTTTAGTAAATTCATAAGAATAAGTGCCTACTTATTATTTAAATAAATTAAAAAAATGGAGTAATTGTGTGACCACCCTCCATGGGGAGAGGGGTGGCCGTGGCCGCCCTTTGACTTTTTATGGTTATCGCACAACCATGTTTCAACCAACAAAAAATATCTTCTCGAATGTGGATTTCATAAAAAAACTCTTTACCTTTATATCACATTAAAAAAAAAAATCATATTAAAGTATTTTTTTTAAGAGATATATTTGGTGTTATTTTTTTGCACATTTTATTTTACAAATTTATTATTATGGATCTCACAAATTCAATAATAAATTACAAATATCTTGCACCAAGATGAACAAAAATTATGCAAGAAAATGAAAGTTAACATTTATCTTTTTTCCCAAAAAAAAAAAACACTTACTCGAATACAATAACAAATTTCCAACAATATCTCCTAAGCTTTTGGGCTTCTTATACGGTCAAAAGGAGGAAGAGAATAAAAAATAATTAATCATAATGATCTGCATATCATTTTCTTTCCTACGTGTTTAAAGAAATTTCAACTTTACCTGGAAATAGAAAAAAAAAAAAAAAAAACTTTACTTTTTTTTTTTTTTTGTCAACGAGCTAATTTGATTTGATTTTTTTTTTTAAAAAAAAGAAGCATAAAAGGTCATCCTCCCCTTATCCATGAAGCTCTTGGAAGACAAGACTTGATGACAGTACGAAATAGAATTTTTTTTAGGGGGACCCATCAAGTCTAATTTTAATAAGAGTTGCTAATTTTTTGGCCGAAAAATATAATATATTTAACTCTCTTTCTTTTTCTCTCTCTCTATTTATATTCAAAATGGGGGAGAGGAGAAGCTGAGGCAATAATGATTACAAAATTACAATAATTATTGATAACTCACAAAAAAAAAAAAAAACTATAATTTTTTTTTTTGAAGATAACACAACTATAATTATTGATAAGTTGATTATTAGTGTTTTAATTTTCAACTTATAAGAAGGGAAAGACCAGCTATAATTAAAAGAGAGATGATTCCGGTTTTTTTATTTTTTTTATTTTTTTATTTTTTATTTTTTTTTATCTTTTGTTTTATGTTCTCTTATCAAAAATATTAGCAAACAATTCAAATACAAAACACTCCTAAAAACACAAAAAAAAATAAAATAAAATTTTAAGCTTCGTGTCATATAAGAACAATTTTTTTTTTTTTTTCAAATAAAAAACAAAAAACACCCCCTAAACACGTTAACAAATTCTAACTATGGGCTACAGCATAGACTGATTTGAATTTAAAACTAGAGGCCCGGCCGGCCCATCAAGAGGAATTGATACAACTTTATCCATAGAATACAAGGGCCTTCAGTGGACCAAACGAAATGTCATATAGGGTTTCACATTGAGCTCTACGTGGTTTCTTTTTTTCTTTTTTTCTTTTTCGTATGTTTCATTTGCTCAGAAAAAAGAAAAAAAGAAAAAGAAAGAAGGTATGATAAACACCTCAGAGTTTAGGCCCAACAACGTTATATATATATTTTTTTTGAAGGCCAACAATGTTATATTTAACCAGGAACTTTGTTGTTTCTAATTGATATAAAATTTTATCACACCAAAATATTTTTCTTGGTTCAATTTATAGCAAAAACTAGTATGCTCAGAAAATACAGCAAAAACTAGGTTGATACTCTAGTCCAAACATAACAGCATTTTTTTTTTAAAAGAAAAAGGAAAAAAGAAAAAGGAAAAAAGAAAAAAGAAAAAGAAAAATTTCACATGCATAAAACATGCCATATCTATGGAAAACTTGAGTTCTCTTGAGGAAATGTAATTTTCTCAAGAAAATAATATATATATACCATGCTAAATGCAGCTAAAGATTGCACAGAAAAGCAAACAACAGATATTGTGCAAGTTTTGTTAGTCCAAGTGTGTAGTTTTTTTTTTTTCCTGAGCAATCCAAGTCTGTAGTTTAGAAAGTGACTAAAAGATTATTGAGGCCAATAATTAAGTAAATGAAACAAACCCATGTATTTCTTTTCTCAAACTGATGATAGTCTTTACATAAAGCTCAACTTTGTTAATTATACATGAAATCCAGATCAAGAAGCACATTCTCTTGCATTAGCCGCGATCAAATATTTCCACATTAACCATAAAACAACTGCGGTAGATCCCTACCTCAAAAATGGTTATCTGAACAGGATCTGGTTCAAACAGACTATATGTGATTCCTATCATTTTGTGATCTTAAGAAACATACCAAGCAAAACAGCTTAGCCGCCAAACACTGCGTCGGTGAAGCAAGCAAGCATGGCTATTCTTGGAGAAAGGCCAACCATGCAAAGGAACCTATATGCTGTGACTCCCTAATAATCAAATGAGAAGAAAGAACCAGCTATCATCTTCCAAATCTCAAGCACTTGTTGTGTTTGACTTGTGTAATACTTGAGTTAGAAGTGAGTTCTTTCGTCTGTCTCGTGAGTGAGAGTTTCTCCATTGCATTTACAAACTTGCGCAAGTGCTTAATGTACTCGGGATAAGTTTCGAGGTTGCAATGGCCCCCGCCCTTGACCCATAAGGGATCATATTTTTCCTTGGAAAGTTCCCACAAACGCTTTCCATGGGACCAATCAACAATGTCATCATTTGTTCCCTGAAAATGATCCATCAATAGAGATGCCATAGCAATAGCAGCCAGAATGAATCAAATCAGAATCATATATCAAATTGAATAGTCATAGGCAAGACAGAAATACTGTGTAGGAAGTAAGGCCATAGGTAGAGAATACTACATCCAAGACATAATACAGTTCTATGGACAAAGCAGAAGGAAATTAATATTTCATTTAAAACAAATTACAAATCCTTTAATTCATCCGTAATGAAAAATTTCAGTTTATTGTTCCTGATTGTAGTTGCTTTCTATAACACAATCTGGCTGTGCTTTTACTCATTTCACCCGTATAACTAAAGTGACAACAAAAACATTACAGAACTTGCACTTTTAGTCACTCCCAGACTTCAATTTATCAGAATATCACGACCCCAAACCAAGTAAAAATAAGACTTTTTATCATTGACTGTTACAAGCCTACCCACATGTGAAGTTCTGATATCCGGGGGGGAAAAAAAAAAAAAAGACAGAAAACCATCTATGAAACAACTAGAAACCCCTGGCCTGCAGCCAGGAAAAAAAGAAAAAAGAAAAAGACACATCACAAAAGCCTGAGTTATTGGTATTTTAGCAGCAACAGGAACATCCTCATTGTCTGACATAATTATATAGACCACCTTCTTACCACATTGCAAGTGACATGTTGCATTGACCAATCTCTACATGTAGTATTCCTACCTTTCATTTATTGATTGGCATCAGATATATCACGGTTATCACATCCAGGTCCTCAACTTCCAAAAGGATTACTCTGTTTTTTTTTTTTTTTTTTGAAAAAAATCTATAATGTTTGCAGTGCATTTTTATGTATCTAAAGGAGAACTTGAAATTTTTTAACTGGATTGGTTTGGTTTGAAAGAAAGAAGAAGATCTATAAGATCTTTTTTTGGATATTGGATTCCACACCATAAAGACTATTCCTTCATTGCCACAAATACAGAGACACCTGAAACTAGAGAATTGTTTTTTATTCTTATATTTTATTGTATTAGAAAAGGATACTCTGATAAGATTCAACAGACAGAAGGTGATCAAACAGCCTACTATGATAATGTAAACAATGAATCTCTGAAAGAGGGAGGAAAAAAAATAAAGGATTTAAAATTCAAACATAGTTGACTACCTAAAACACAAAATATAATGGTGGTTAAATGTTTCTTAGTGCCTGCATCTAAGATGCAGTTGTCTGTGAATTATTTGATGCACTATCAGTAGGTGGGTCAACCATTCAATCAAATGATATCGAGCATGTTTATGAAAAAACTTCTGCAAAACAAAAACATGTAATGAGTAAAACAAATCTAGAAATGCCATGCTGTTGTATCTTAAAAATAATAGGCAGCAAGCACTAAACTTCTAATCTACGATTTTACTATATATTTCAATAGATATAACTTCCCTAAGAAAAGGCATAGAAGCCAGAAAGCACAGTTCTTTGGCTGCCAAAACAAATGGAATGGACAAACTAATTAAATCGCAAGATTAAAGAAAAAAAAAAAAAACTTACATGTATAACTAAAACGGGACAGCTGACATGCCGTATTTTGTCTATATTCTGAAAAAAAAAAAATTGAAACAGGCTTTCTCAATACAAAATCAAAGCTTGCAACAGAAAAAGAGCTCCAAAGAATACTTCAGTCAAACTTACTTTAAAAATGTCGAACCAAAATGTCATCTTGACAGGATACAAGACCCGTATGCCTGAAAGAATGGCGCTATGAAGAACAACACCTCTCAACTTCTGTAACCGAGAAGCCAAGTGCACTGTGGGCCCACTTCCCACAGATTGGCCATATAAAATCAAATCCTCTTGCCTAATTCCATATTCGCTCTTCAAACAATTGTACACAGCATCTATGTCGTAATATGTGTTGAACTCAGAAGGCTACCACAATTACAGAGATAACCACAATTAGCTATATTAAAAATGCATTTGAGAATTAAAAATACATGTGAAAAACACATATTCTAAGCACAAATGTCAGTTTAATGGATTGGATTAGAGAAAATACTTCCATCCTACCCAGTTTAGAGAAAAACTTTACCTATAGATATTATTCTTATGCTTCCATATGTCTTTCATTTTTCTCATTTTTAAAGTTTGAGTTTTTCTTTTAATGTCTTTGTAAATCTCTTCTCAATAAAATTTTCAAGGCTATTTGGGAATTAATTTGTAGTCTATACTAGATTTCCAAAGCAAAGAGAAACTTCAAATGCAAATTATCATCAGGTAGTACTTACCTTACCAGTTGATGCTCCATATCCTGAATAATCATAGCTGCAATATATCAATTACTACGAAGTAAATAAAATAGGAAAGGTTCTTAGTACTACAATTAAGATTAACAAATAAATACATACAACATCTTAGGCTCATAAATCTGATGAGACTGATCAAATCCCCAGAACATCTTCACTATTTGCAGAACCGCCCCCCCCCCCCCCAAAAAAAAAAAAAAAAAAAGGAAAAAGAAGAAAATCACAAGCAACCAGAAAAAATCAAATGGCTCTATTGCCCTCATTTCTTAAAAGGGGCTCTTGTTGAAATTCCAATCAGAACACTAATATTCTTTTCCCTTTTATTATATTATATTTTTTTCGTGGAGTAAAGATTCAGAAAGCCAAATAAAACAAACGCGCAATAGTTACGAATCCGGCGGCATAAAAGTAAATCAATGTTGAACAGAGTATCATATCACAAATAGCTCTATGAATCGCCTACCCATTAATAAACTCACGCATAAAATGTTACCATACATGCAAAAACAAAAATCAATGGTAGGGAGAAAGAAAAAGATAGAAAAATCCTTTTGAGAAACAAAATCATATACAAAAAAGGAAAATTTGGGAGCTTAGCCAAGGAAAAAAAAAAGAAGAAGAAGAAGAGCATAGCAAAGCAGAGAAGAAAAAGTTGGAAAATCAGAACCAGAAGAATTGGTTTCTATGCAATCACACAAGCAAAACAATTTTTTTAAAAAAATCATGCAAAACGACAAGGGATTCAAAATCCCATGATACAAAAATTAAGAAAGTTTACAAATTGGATTGAATCCATTAATCACCAAGAAAGTGAAAAAAAAAAAAATCATTAACTACCAAAAAGTTATTCCAATAACCCAACCCACAACGCATAGAAGAGATTAAGAAACCAAAACCACAAACACCCATTTGGCCTATGATCACAAACCACCCGCCAAATCTCAAAAATACCTCATAATATTGACACGGAGGTGAGCCCTGAGCTCGATGAAGAGCTCGTGCATCTGACCCAGGTCAGCAGCGTTGCCATGCGAGTACAGCAGCGTGAACCTCGCAAAAGGGTGCCTCCAGAACATGGCAACGATCTTGTTCCCGCCTTTGGTGTCCAGCAAATGCACGTCCACGTTCTTATCCGCCGTCACCCCAGGGAAAACCAGCCTCCCATCCTCGTCTCTGTAAATATCATACGTTGGCGGGTCGGGTGGAAAGAAAGCGAACTTGGCAGCCACGCTCCCAGTCACATTGCCCATTTAAAACCGACCCAGTTCAGAAATGGAGGTCAGGAACACAACCCCGTTGATGGTTTACGCATATAGCGTTGAGATTAATTTTCTCTCTTGGGTTTTCTGGAAAAGTAATCAAATTTTTTTTTTTTTTCTTTTTCGGTTTTTGTGAGTTTGTTTTCTTTTACTGGGGATGATGGAAAAGCAAACCAAGTGGCGTCAGATGAAACTAAAGAGAAGGGGGTGGCAGAGAATAGATCCGATCTAAGCGGGTGAGCTGGAGTGATGCTAGAGAGGAACAAGGACCCAAAAAAAATGAAAACAAAAAAGAATTTTGGATATGTTTTTGAGGAACATAGAAAGTTGGAAACAGTGGTGGTGGGAGTTCTGGTTGATGCTGATGATCTGTACAGCTCTGTTTTTTGATTTTGAGGATGATTGCGATAAGACAGTTTTGGCCTCTTCATTAGATTGTGCTTTCTTTGTTGGAAATTAGTTTTTGGGTTTTTGTCCAAAAGCTTAAAGTTTGTTCATTATATTAAGGTTGATCTAGTAAGTGGGATTTGTCAAAATTGTATGTTCTTTGTGTCTTTTTGTGCTAAGCTGGTTGTATCACTTTATTTTAGTCTTAGTTTCATTTCAAAGGTACACAAAGCTATTTCTTTCACATATTTTTTATTGAAATTCTGAATGCCATATTGACATGTCTCATCATAAAGAACTCCAAATCATTATTGAATCTATCAATTACTTTGTGGGATTTTTTTTATAATATTTTTCAATCCTTTTAAGCATGAAGATTTCAAATTCTTAGAATTACATATTGTTTTGTCATTTGGAAAGAAAACAATAACATAATCCCTTCCCTTGTGATTGGAACCCATATTCTTTACATCCTATTATAGTACACATATCCCAATATTTGTTCCAAGCCAAACTCTAAGAAAATGCATGAATTTTTGTAAACTTTTAGAAGAGGAATGTCACTCTACAAACTTAATTTATCATATGATTGACTAAATGTGTTTTAAATTAAAAAAAATTATTTTAAAATATTTTAGTCGATATAAAATGAATGTTATAAATAAATGTTACACATTTTAGAAATCAACATGAGAGGAGCTTGTGTGGGTTTAAACTTTAAAGGACAATTTGGACTTTTACATAGAAGCTTGGTAGTTGGAGGAAGGGATGTCCCCATTATCCAAAACAAGGTGATGCTTTTAACTTTTAAGTGCACAATAATAATTAAGAGTAAATTAGAGGGAGATGATAAATAGTAAAGGGAAAAGATGATGATCAACGGCTGAGATTTGGTCAAAGGCTGCTGGGATCTTGAGAAAGAGAAAGAGAGAGAGGTGGCAGATTGGGGGGGTCATAAGTGTCAGAGTCAGAGGTCAGAGATTCAGACATTCCTCATTTTGCTTTGCTCAGCCAACGTTTTACGAAAAGAGATGACGGTTTGGGGTTTGCCTTCTTTGGAGACCGAGTCTGATTCCACAACTGTCCTCTGACACTTTGACCACAATTACCCATCTATCCTACTTTGGTGGACTAGGATTTACTCTAATTAGCTCTTCGATTTTTACGTAAATTAATGGAGTTTTTATTTATTTATTTATTTTTATTTATTCAAATTAATGGAGTTTAAGTGAGGAGAAAAGTGAGTCTCATAACTTCTTTTTTTTTTGGGTTGTTGGAATTTTTATTTATCCCGATAAATTGGTCTCACATTTTAGAATGCTGGAATCAAGTATACTACACAACACCTTTTCCTTTTTTTTATTTTTATTTTTTTTTTTTATGCTGCCCTAATTTTTGTGAAATTTCATCCGTCTAATAAGAATCCTTATCACACTTTAGTTATTCTAATTTCTATTTGAGTACATTTTACAGCATTGTCATTAAGGATAAGGTGGTATATAGCATTCGACCCGACCATGATTTTCTCCATTTTACACGTAATATCATTTATTGTAAAATAATGCTAAATTTTTATTTTGTATATATAGCTTTTTTTATTATTTTATTATTTTCTAAAGAGTTTATATTTATATTTGTGGGTCTATCTTTGTCCACATATACAAAGTTAAATAGAATTGGACAAAAATAAAAATAAAAATGTAGCATTACTCTTTATTTTATAGTTCATATTAAATTGTAAATGATGTGGCATCATGTATATTATTAAAGAGTAATATTATATTTTTAATTTTTTGTTCAATTCCATCAAACTTTGTATATGTTGGCAAAGATGGGCCCCATATACAAAGTTTTTTAAAGAGTTTCATTTTGTATTTGTAGGGTCTATCTTTGTTCACATATACAAAATTGAATGGAATTGGACAAAAAATTAAAAATATGCCATTTCTCATCATTAAATGCAACAAAACACAAAATCTTGATTGTGAATAGATCCTCTTCATTTTATTTAACTGCCTTATAGGTTGGAATCACTTAGGGGCGAACCAAAAATTTTGATAAGGGACAAAACTACAAAAAAAACTTTTTTTTTTTTTTTTTAAACTTGTACTAAATAAGAATGATTTTGTTGGAATATGATGAAGGGTTATTGTTTTATGGGTTGATACATATTACATTCTCATTTAACTTTCATTTTATTAAGTTGATATGACAGTATTAATTAATCTTTTGTTAAGTTATTATTTAAAAAAAAATAAAGATTGATAAATACTGACACATTACAAAATAAAGATGTAATATTTAGCCTTACTCTTTGAAATTGCATATGCAACTGATAATTGGTCGATAACTGCACAACCTTTAATGGAAGAAATTCATTTTGGTTTCGACAAAGCTAGAAATAGATTACAGATTTTTTTTTTTTTTATCTTTTTCAAATTGAATAAGTAAAAAGGATGAAATGGAGGATCCTTTTCACTTTATATTTAAAAGGAAGACAGAATGGAGAATCTTAAAATTGAAAAATGAGTAGACTCCCTAATAATAGACCAAAAATAAAATACAATAGTGCATAAATACATCCAAAGAGTAAGAATTTAAATGGGTTAAATAAGTGACTCGGTCCTCTTAAAGGGCCGTAAAAAACAGTTACAGAAACAAAAGAATAATAAATTAAGATGAACCTATATGAATCCCCACTTAAAAACTATAATAGCCACAAAAAAACAGCTGAAGCGATAGATACACTATAATAATCCAAATCAGGACCACATAAGAAAGAGGTACCAACACATATTGATGGAGGTGGGATTGAAGTAGATCAATGAATTAAAGATTCATATTTTTCATTGATTATTGAAAATTTACAAAGAAAAGAACCTTACAGCCAACCTTTCTGTCGAGATAGTGATATTCTCCATTTGTCACGTGAAGTACTCTTTTTCCATTGAAGTGTCTTATTCGATTACCCTTAGTTTGAGCGATAAGGCACATCTATCTTGTTATTTTTAAAAAATTAATTCAAGTTATATTTTAATTTTTTTAAAATCATTTATAAAACAGTCTCCGACTTTTATATAATAAAAAATCAATATAAGACTAAATATCTATATAAGACCTTTACGATCCATCCATTTAATATAGTACTTAACTTTTGATGATTTGATATCTATCAATTAGATTGGTGGCAGCAAATGCTTTGGCTTTTGGTATATGACAATTGGTTAGATGTAGAAATTATTCTGACTAGCCTTTGGAAGTAGGGGACCTTGGGCTATAAAAGTAGGCAGGGGGTGGAACTACAGTCCTGTCCAAAATTTTAAAAATTCCTTCAAAATTATAGGTTTTAAGGAATAAATCCTATAAAATTTTGTTTTTATCCTCTTAAAAAGTTTTTGTTTTTAATTTTGTTTCCTGCTTTGCTCATGCTGGAATAGTTTCCTGATTGATGAATACATGTAAAAGACAATAAATATATGCAAGAGCTTGTTGGAAATGTGTCGGTGGATGATATCTTTGATGTCTAAGTCATTGTTATAAAAAAAATAATGACAGTGTGAGTAATAATATTTTACAAAAAAGAGCTCCAAAAAAAAAAAAAAAAAAATCCATGTTCCATGAATAATGTGTCTCTTTTATACAGCAGTGCCGGAGGGAGGGGGGCCGTAGGGCCCTGGCCCCTCCCCAAAATGCAAAAAAAAAAAAAAATTAAGCTTAATTATAAGCTTAATTTTTTTTTTTTTTTTTTGCCTTTTGGCCCATACCCAAATTTTTTTTTGGCCATACTTTAAATTTTTTTTTGGTTTTGGCCCATACCCATTTTATCTCCTGGCTCCGTCCCTGTTTATAGGCGCTTGGTGACCATTTTAGGTTTCGGTAATGGGATCCCGAGAATCTTAGGATTGGGGCATCAAATCAAGAGTCGTTCCTTGAATATTCGGATTATGGCGAATTCTTTATGGGGTGGAATATTTTGTCGGCCCAATTCCTAACAGCTCATATTCTAATTCGCCTTGAAAGTAGGAAATGTACTAGAAAAAAATAGAAAGAAAATAAAGAAAATAATATTCTCTATTTGTCAGAGAAAGGATATGCTTCAAGCAATGATATTGACTCATCTAAAAATAGACATTTAAGATCAAGTTTAATTTAGTTTGGTAGTTGTGGGATATGTAACGGATTGTGTTTTTTTATTTTTTATTTATTTTTAATTAGGTTGAAATAATTTTTTATAACTCATTTTATTAAGTTGATATATGTTTAAAATACATGAGTCTCATATATATTTATTTATTTATTTTTAATGCATGTCAGTTTAATAAACTAAGTTGAAAGAAATTATTGAATGAAAACTTTACTTTATAAGTATATATCTATAAGATTGGTTGACTTATTCAATACCAGTAGCATGTTGGGAAACCAGTGGTAACCCAAAGATTTACAAGTTGAACCCTTATTTGTTTAAACAAATTGGAATTAAATATGAAAAACTAGGGGGTTTACAACCAAATTCTCCACTAAATTGTCTCCCCATATGAGGTAATATAAATAATGCCAGAAATTTGTATGCTTGCGGTTGGTTGGTCTGCCCATGGCCTGTGGCATCGATCTCCAGGGTAGGTTGGAATTTTTTGTTCCCTTTCTTTCATGTTTTCCAGTGGGGAGTAAACTTTAGTCTAAAGAAAAGAATTGGGTCAAAAAGCCCAGAGACTGCTTGGAAGTTGGTGCACTAAACAATAAAAAGAAAAGTAGAAAAAGCTAGGTCAAATAATGTTTGGACAGGTGTTTATTTTAATCCTTCTAAAGTTAATAAATTGAAAAATGTTTAGAGTAATACAAGTTTTTATTATATTCCTTTGAAACAACTGTAGGGCTGTTCGATCTGAGTATTAAATGTTTAAGTTTGACTTATTTAATTTTATTTCGAATACGAGTCGAACTCGAGCTTATCACCGAACTAGATATTCTGTTAAAGATTGACTCATTTATTTTTTGAACGAATATGAACTTGTTCACGAGCGGTTCAATTAACTTATTTATTTATTATATAAAGTAAATATTATGATTGTTTATATTTTCATAAATCCATACTAATGATTAATTAATTAATTAATTATTGTTAAATTTTTTTAAATTGAGTTAAATAAATTAACTTGAATCTTAAATAATCCATTTTGAGCTTATATATGTATGTTTGTAATATGCATATAAATTTATTATGCACATATACAAATACACAAACACATATCCATACATATTCACAAATACACTCATATACACACAAATCTCTAAAACTATCACGTAAACAGTAATTCAAATATATTTATCATATTAGGAAGACAAATATGATACGAGCTTATTCAAACTGAGCCGAGTCGAGTTTATATAAGTATGTCTCATTTAATATTCGAATATATTATTGTGTTTCTGAATAACTTATTTATTATTCGAACTGAAACAAAATTGAACCGAGCCAAATTTACAAACAGTCGGGCTCATCTTACACCTATAAAAACAAGTAATAGATTGAGCTTTAGAAAGCAAGGGCTAATTTAATCAAAAAAGAAAGAAAAAAGAAAGAAAGCAAGGGCTAAAGAACAAGCAATAGATTGAGTTTCTTTTGGCATTTTCACCCCTATATTGTAAGGTGAATCTCGAAAGATATAAAAGATCTTTCTCCAATTTTTGCTATATTCCTCTACAAACGGATATGAATTATCATGTTAGCTATAATTACATTTAGGGTCTGTTTGAGATTGCGATTTCAAAAAGTGCAATTTTAAAAAGTGCAATTTTAAAAAGTGCGATTTGAAAACGTGATTTTTGAAAACGCAGTTAAACGTTTCATAAAATCGCAGTTTGACCTCTAAAATTGCAATTTAGCATTTAAAATTTTTCGTTTTCAATTTAAAATTCTGCGTTTTCAAAAAAGTACCTCCCTAACTGCGATTTGAAAACGCAGATTTTCTGCGTTTTCAAATCGCAATTTTTTAAAAACGTAGTTCCCAAATAATTCAGTTTTTGCAATTTAGTTTAAAATCGCACTTATTATCTGCAAAATTGTAATCTCAAATGCACCCTTAATTAAATAGTGTTAAGAATAATACAACTTTTTACTATAAAATCATTTATAAAGATACGTGACAATCCACAAGTCTTATGATGAAATCTAGGAAATGAAACTTCACTTTTTCAGGTAAACATCACCTTTTTGGTTTGCCATATAGATATATAGTTGATTAATAGCTTGGGAGGGGAAAAAGGAGGTCTAATTGTTGTTAGAAATTTTAAAAGATAGAATTATGAGCATCACATCATCCAAAGGGTCAACCTTCGACACCATATCTACCTGTAGAGCTACAAACCATGGATGTCATGGTAATCTCCTGATTTTTTATTTTTTTATTTTTTTATTTTTTTATTTTTTTTATCACAGCACCTGGCGGGGTCCAAAAAAAGCAATGTAGATAAGACTAAATATTTAAATGGTCCCGATAAAGAATAGATAATCATTGGAAAATGTATTTGAAAAAGCCATTATCTTAAATTAATTAATTTTTTTTAGATATTTTAGATAAAAATTTAGAAAATCAATTGTGGATGATCTTTACCTTGCTTTCCTTGTTTTCGTAGGCTTGTTTAGTTGGCTTGTTTTACTGCGTATGAAAAAAAAAAAAAAAAAAAAACTCAAAACTGTTTTTATATTTATGTGACATTAAAATATTTTTTCAAACAAAAAATTGAAAAGTAGAGAAGAAAACATCCTCCAAAAGACATTACATTAGCAAATGAAGCCAAAGTTTTTCTCTTGAAAGGAATTCTCTCGATTAATTCTATTAAATTGATATTTATTTTAAACTTGTGATCCTTACATACATTTTTTAAAATATAAATAAAATTGTCAGTGTAATAAAAGATTTAGAAGAAAACTTTATCTTGTTCAAAATATGAACTTTGGATGGATATGGTGTTTGAACTATCCCTATATTAAATTGATAGGTATTTAAAATATATGTGATTTTCTTAATAGAACTTATGGGGGTGTTTGGCAAAGGATTTGGATTGAAGTTAGAGAATTGTTGACTTTTGATGTGATATAAAGTAGAAGGAATGTTGTAAATTTTTTGTATGGAAAAATAATTTTTTTTTTGTTTTTTAGTGAGTATTTTATTTGAATGGTAATAAAAAAGTGTTTGATATGATATAAAAAGTAAAAAAAGTTATTAAAAAGTGGTTGATGTGATATAAAAAGTGAGAATATTTTTTTCTTTTTTTAAGAAAATCAAAGTCCATAAATAATGTAGTCTAGTCTTTTGCCAAACGTCCTGATTCTCACATGTATTTTTTTAAAAAATATATAAAAATGTAGGTCTGTTTGCTAATAATTTTTCTCATTCCTTTATACCCAAAAAAGTTAAAACATTAACAAATAATTTCCTCACAAAATATTCAAAATTATTTTTACCTTTATATCACGTATAAAAAAAAAAAAACCCCTCTTAAAAAGGTTACCAAACACCACGGCATTTTGTACAAAATGGGAAATTGGGATGGATTTGGCATGTGCACTAACCCTATATAAATATTGGCAAAATAATGGAAGATTAGATGGGGCATTGAGTGTATGACACGTTGTTGAAACTTCAAGGTATAATTAAAATAGCTTAGAAAAAAAAGGAATAATTAAATCCTAGCTTTCAAATTTTCATCATTTAATATTGTAATTCAAGTTTGGACCACTCCTAACTGTCGCCCAATTATCATATTTTGAAGCAGCCAAAGTATTCATGTAAAGTCTCTTATGTTGCCTGAAAGAAAGATAACCTCTTAAAGTGGGGTGGTGGCAAATTGGGTTCATAGTGTCATGATTAGTGTATGACAATATGGGTTGACATAAACACAACTTATTTATTTAATTATGTCAAACCCATCAATCTTATTTGACATGTTTAACTAAACGAATAACACGACACGATTTGCACAAACCATATAATAAATAGATTGTGTTGGGTTGACTCAAATACCACTCGTTTCAACTTGTTTAATATAAATGGTTTAAATTAACACAAATACTTAATTCGACTTAAATAAAACAATTTTATATCTTATAAGCATAAATTATATCAATTATACATATTCACAACTAAATTCATGACAAAATCAATTTGATAATCGATACTTATAATCATAATTAATAAACATAATCCAACTTCTGATAATTACATGAATTATGCAAATTGATATAAATTTGACCGATTTAGTCAACCCATTTTGATCCAAATCCTATTACACTAAACCCTAAGGTTACGTTTGGTACGCGGAATGACTATTCTTTAGAATAGCCTTTATTAAGAAATGAATGAGTGTAGTGAATTAATATTGTAATAACTATTCTTATAGCGATGATGGAATGGTTATTTCTTTAATTGAAGGAATAGTCATTCCTTTTAAATTTAAGAAGAATGACTATTCCTTCAATTGAATGAATAATCATTTTTTCATAACCATCGGAATGGTTATTCAAAGATTAATACACTATACTCATTCTATTCTTAATAAAGACTATTCCTTATAATAGTCATTTCGCATACCAAACATGTCCTAACTCTATATCAAACGCATACCCATAAGAAGCTTAGCAAATACTTCCAATGTGACACTCACTTGATGCCAAGCAAGTACCTCTTTTCAACATAACAATATATAAGACAGAGAGCGTTACACGTACTTGTATGTATATATTTTTTGTTTGGTGAGCATGATTTATTCAACAACAAAAAGGATAGTGCTGTAATTTTGTTGCCCAAATTGCTAGCAATTCAGACATCAAATGTAAGAGAATTTTTATGAAATCCACTCACCCGAATAAATTTCGAGCAGTCTGCCTTTTGTTTAGGCAGGTGAGCCCTGTAGAAACTCTTTCACATTTGTTGCTTGATAACAATTTAGACAGCAAATTACTGGGGATCCGGATATTAACAAAGAGGTACAAATTACAAGGTATAACAGCTTATATAATATTATATATATATTATATATTAATATATTATTTTTTTTTTGAAAAAAAAAGAAAAAAAAGAACAGCTACACTATAGTATCACCTTGGCTAGACACTAGTTCATCATATACATACTGTTCTTAGTATTTGATCTAACCGGACTGAAACTAGAATACATCATGGGAGAAAGCTCTAGTTGCCACTTTAAATAAAACATGCTCTTCTTTTTAACGTGGTCTCATCACCAACAACTGAAACCAAGTTTCTGCAATTTTATCACTCTTCCATCCAAAATTTCTACTGTAGTGAGGCTCGCATTGTGCCCCTAGACTCTGGTGGTGCTGAAAGAGGAGTTTCAATATTCATGAAGCTTCTGTCCCCCGTGTCTTGTTCATCAATCAATCTTTTAACCCTAGGAACAATGGCCCCATTCAAGTATACAGTGTTGTCAGCCCCAACCACAATCATTTTCCGAAGGCCATTTCTATATGCCAGCTCTTTATGCATGTGACCAAAGACAACCATTGGGATACAGACCTTGCCAGTCTCTTTGAGGAGGGATATAGCTTGTGCTAGATCTGTACCATTAGATAAAATTGCAAGGTAAAGACATTAATTTTTCTTACACGAGATCAATAAAATGCAATAATCAACCTCATTAGGTTTGAAGGGTCACCAAGTACGGCAAGCCAAAACGCAAAGCAGGATAGTGAAGTAAATGTAGTGTGCAGTGTAGAACACCAAAACCTCAAAAGTAATCCAGCCTTTACAGGGAAAGAGCCACCATCCAGGCTTCAATAGCACCAAAAACAAGTTGAAAACTAGTAAAATTACCAGGATCACCGTGGTCACCTCCCCCCAAAACCCAATCTTTTCCACAGATGTCATCCAAATTAGAACCAAGACCTGCCCATAAATTTTCTTTTAGGTAATGTTGACAAAATTGTCCCAGATAGCTGAACTAAATTTGATTTTGGCAGTCAGAGACACCTGTAGGTCCATTATGTGCAAGAAATATAACCAAATGACCCTCTGGTGTGCCCAAAGCAGCTTTACAGATTCTCTTGGCACTTCCATCCATGTCCTCAACTCCATATCTAAGAGCGAATTCCAAATTGATAAGTTGCAATGTAAGTTAGAATGACAGCAAGAACAAGAGTGAGAGTCCATATTTTAATATCTCATCTGCATGGTAAAAGAAGCTGTTTCACTCTAATTCTATAGTAGCTGATGCCTATGAAGAGATTGGATGTCCAACAAACTCATGCAACAGGGATGCTTGAAATTTAGATTTAATATACAAGGAGATAATGTTAGGACCCATCAATATTAATTATAAAACAAACTATCGAGATAATCATGTAATCACTGCATAGACAAGAGAGGGCAATAGAAAGATGGTGTGATGCAGATAAAGGGAACTGTTTAACCTATTTCTTTGAAGTTAACCAATACAGCCTTGTAGATGCAATCAGAAATGTTAATAACTTTGACCTTTGAAAGTGGTAATAAAACTCCAATTTCAGAAAACGTTGCAGCAATACAAGACATACCTTGCAGACAGAAGCCTTTTCCGAAACAACTTCTCTCCTCCACAAGAAAATGGCCGTCCACCCACAACACTTAGTTTTATCATCGGAAAGTCTAAACGCCGATAAGCTACATGTTCCTCACCGAGACTGATTGGTTGCAAAAAGTATTCTCAGTTTTAACACAATTCTTAAATGATTCAAACATAAAACGTAACCTTCTAAGAAAATAATCAATTGGTTTATTCATTCATCAGAATTTCTAGCAATGCTGTGAAGTTTACTATGCCCTATTTTGCATTTTCCCATAACTGGCATGGTTTTGTAAGAAATGGCCTTTCCAAACACAGTTTACAAATCTTATCAGGAACTTCTCAAGCAGCTAAAAAGATCCCCCAGTCAATTTACAATATCCATTTCTCCAATCATATTTCACCTTTTTACCACAAATTGTTGTTTTCAGAAGGTCCTCCAAAATTGTTTTATAGTACAGCAAAAGTAGTTGGAAAAATGGTCTGCTGAGTACAGCAATGGGGATTTCTGGTAAGAACGAAAGGCCCAAGACATGGGGCCATATTTAAGGGATGACATCCATTTGGTTTGGTTATTGGCACATTTGGCAAAACAGGAGTAATCATTATCTACAATAAAGTCAATATGTTGGTCAATACAGGTAAAGAATCTTCAATAATTAGTGAACAGAACTTGCCCTCCAACATGTGAATCCAAGGCTTCTGGTATTAGCCTGTCCTTTCATGGGATAGATTTTTTTTTCTTTTTTTGATTAGTAATAAAAATATTATAAAAAGCGTAAGGCGTCCTTAAGTACACATGTAGTATACATAGGAAGCACCTAACAAAAATCATAACAAAACAACAAGAAAAACTCACAAAACCCAAAACCCATGACACACCAAAAGCCTTCATGGGATAGATTTTATCGGACATTGTTAGGAAATGAAAAACACCAAAAAAAAAAAATGAAAAAAAAAAAAGAAAAACAAAAGGAAAAGAAAGGGGGAAAAAAACGAGAAGATGAAATTGCAGACTGTGTCATGGCAATAAGGCTTGGAAAATTCTCACAATTATGAAAACACAGGTTAATTTATCGGGATATCAAGCTAATTGAATAATAAAAGAGAAACAATATATAAGATACATAAAGGATCTTTCAGAATATTTGACAATCTTAGAAATAGATAATCACACCACACAAGCTGAAGTTGAACTCTGCTCCTTCCTCCTGGTATTCAAATCAAGGACTTAAATAACGATTATTAGAGAATCCATATTAGAAACTTACTTTTAACTTATCAAACATGTAGCTAAAAACTTCAAAATGTGTATGGCATATGTGCAGAGAGGAGAGAGAGAGAGAGAGGGTACAGTTCGAATGGCTACCACTTGGATCAAATTCCCAAACTAAATCTTTTTAAAAATTGTGGCAACAACATAACCAAGCTATAAAGTGTACAAAATTTAAGAGTAAAAGAAGCCCCCTCTAATAAGCATATCATTAATAATTGAAACATACCGATGCACTAGTTCTACCCAAGAAGGGAATTACTTTTTTGACTACAGGGGAATAGAATATAAACTTACTTGCCAGAAAACTGTTGAGTAAACCAGGAATCATGGTTTCCCAATATAACTGCTTTAGCAAATTCAAGACTTGCAATGCTTTGGACAAGTTCAACATTCTCATTACCAAAATCACCTAAACAAAATCCCGGGAAAAGAAGCCAAAAACAAAGCAAAACAGAAGAAAGATTTAGGTATTAAATCAATAAGTAAAAATAGATCCTAACACCTATCTTGCCCAGATACAAATACAAGGTACAAACTTGGCATTACATGGACGCACTTGGTGTGGGTGAAGTGCCCGAAATTTATTTGATCAAATGTTTGGATAAGTCTAGAGTTCGTCAGACTTATAGAAGTGTCACGAATGTTAGTGTCTAACATTGACACAGCTCTTCCATATACATTTCCAGGCCACTTAGGTTACTGGTTGAACAGGCTAAAACAGGCTAAATGCACTTAAAGATATAAAAGAATGCAAGGTAGGTGAGCAGCGAGGGAGGGTGGAACCTGCCTGTAAACAGCACCAAATCTGGCTGCATTTCACCATAAACCCGTATTAAATGAGATAAACACAACTTTTTATCACATAAAGCGNGGAAAAAAAAAAGAGCAAAAAACAATTGGCAGCAGTTAGAACAAATTTTTTTTCTTTTGGGTGCAGTTAGAAGTTAACATAACTCACTTATTCACAACTACATATTTAATATTACTCACTTTACTTAATTACCAATCAAAATTACTGCTTATGTATTTTATTACCCATGAAATTGTTATATCATAACCGTAATACCAAAGCTATGAAATTCAATCTACTACAAATCCCAAAACTTAACATTATGCTATTCTTGATTTTTTTTCCTGTTTAAATTCTGAATACAATTTGTATGTCAAACAAAAATCAAAGATCAAAGAGAGAAAATTACCTGCAGAAATTGAAGTGCTTTTGTATCTTCTTGAAGATTCCAATCATCGTGCTTCAAAAACCAACAAAAGAATTGTCAACAATGAAACAAGTATCATCATTTCGAGCTAGGGTTTCAAAATTCAGATAAGAACAAATGCAAGAGAGACACAGAGAGAGAGAGAAACTCACGACGTCGCCGACGACTACAATTCGAGCGGAGGCAGCCATGGAAGAGCGAGTGGAGGAGTTGGGCTTTGACGAAGCGGAGGGAGAGGAACCGGAAAGACAGCATAGAGTGGGCCGTGTACCAACGCGCTTAACATTGGGGCTTCTTTCTCTCTTACTGATTCAGCTAGTCATCTGATACGGCTGAAACTAGAGTACGTGATTAAATCGTAGGACCTACACGTAAATCCGACTAAAATTGTAGGGCCTACATGATAAAATTCTTAAAACTGGTTTTTTTTTTTTTTATACCTTTGGATTGATTTTTTGTTAATTGTATTCATTATATAGTATATTAAAATGATAAATATATTATTTAATAAATAATAATAATTAAAATTTAAAAAACTTTGTGGTGAAATTGTTTAAGATCCTGATTACATATAATTGCTTTAACTGTCCTAGCCTCCATACTTTTTTTTTTCTTGAAATGAATGAAGCGCTTCTCATTAATAGATCAATTAAGTACAACGCTCTTCGTTGAATATCTTATATAGATAGGGAAAATATCCTCAATAAAACATTATTCCTCACATAGAGATAAAGCTGCCTTCACGAGACAGTGGACCACCTCATTACGAGTCTACTTGACATGTTGGGCCGACCATGATTGCAAGCTATGCAAAATCCCTTTTGTCTCTTCAATTAAGTGACCATACTTACTCCAATTGTTGTCTGTTGTGGCTAGTACCTGTACCACTTGGAGGGCATCACCCTTAAGGATAACGTGAGAAAAACCCAGTTCTTGACAGAAGTAGGTTGCCCGCAGTGCGGTTTTGGCCTCTACGATCTCAGGTGCTATGATGAAATCTTTTAGAGCTGACAAGGTTGCCAACACCTCCCCATTACAATCTCGGATAATAATGCCTATGCCCATCTTCTTGCAGACCTTATCTACTGCCGCATTCCAATTAGCCTTAATCTTATTCGCTAGGGGGGGTTAGCTAAAAGGGAGGCTGAGAGTGGACTATGGAGAATTCCGGGATGTGCTTAGCATTGGCATCTCGAAAAGCCTCTAAGGAATCCATGGTAGATCGAACAACTGTAGAGTGATGACTGATTGGGAATCCAAATATTACTGCATTTTGTCGAAGCCACAGGGTTCTAGCCATCGTCGCCACTAGTTCCATTTTTTCCTTGTCCAGAAATCAATGAAGTTTTTCAAAAATAACCATGAAGTCCGCGTGCTCAATACATCTCTTATGGATCCTGTCGCCGCACGTGCTCCATATGGCTTTGGCTGCGGGACAGCCCCATAAGACATGTTTCGTAGTTTCTGCCTCTACTTCACAAAGAGGACATAGAGAATCCATGGTGATCTTCCGGCGAAAGAGATTAGTCTTCATTGCCAAAGCATTATGACAAGCTCGCCATAAAAACATTTTCACAACAGGAGGAGCATACATCTGCCAAAGTTTCTTCCATAGCAAGCGGTGTTGACCGTACCGAAAACTTTCCCCTTTTTGTTGAATGCCCATCTCTTTGTGCAGATGGTAGGCACTTTTGACTGTGAATTCTCCTCTAGCTGTAGGATCCCAAATTTGCTTGTCGCAGTTATGGACTGATCCAATGGGGATTTGACAAATATCTGCAGCACTCGCCTCGCCAAATAGTTTATAGATCAAATTCAGCTTCCACCACTTCGTGTCCTAGTCTATGAGTGCCTCCACCCGTGCCTATTCAGTAAATTCACCTCAGGGATAATAATCAAGAGGATGAACCGAATAAGGGAGCCACTTATCTTGCCAAATACGAATTTGAGCGCCATTGCCAACACGCCACACTAGCCCTGCCTTGAGTAGGTCCCGCGTGGACCAAATGTTGTGGTAGACATATATAGGATGGTCGTCGTCAAGCGGGGTGTCGATAATAGATCCGTAGTGAAAGTACTTGGCTTTGAGGATCTTTGCAGAGAGGAAGTAAGGATTATGAAGGATATGCCATCATTGTTTGGCTAGAAGTGTGTTATTAAAACTTTTCAAGTCCCGAAATCCCAGGCCCCCATACTGCTTCAAAAAGTTCATCTTATCCGACTTAAGCCAATGAATTTTAAGTTAGATTCAGCTTCGTACGAGTTTTAATTGAAATTGAATAAGTTAGAATTGAAACATGTGTCTCTTGTATTTTATTATGGGATACGTGTGTTTTAATTCTAACAAATCCAATTTTATTTGAAACTGGACCTAAACCAAACCTCTAAATTTATGTTGATTGTCAAATAAGATCCAACTTAAAAAGGAGGAAGAAATATTTGTAGTCTTTTTTTTTTTTGTAAGAATAAATAATTTATTAAAACAAACACAAAGAATACAACAAGAGAGAAAGATGCATTAGGAGCACAACAAGAAGAGCAAGAAGCTATTTAGAATTAATTATATAGAGAAAGTTTTCTTCGAAATATTGAGTTGGGGGAATTCTTTTCAGTCTAATTTATTAATATGATATAGGTTCAAAATAAATATGGGGTTTCAAGAGAAAAGACTAAAAGCCATGCAACTGGTTCAATGTAACTCTAACCAGAAATATTATGTCATAAACCATGTGAGAAACACTAGAGGAGTTGCTCTGAAAGACCCTTACATTCCTCTCTCACCAAATAGAGGACTTTGCAACAGCAAGCATTAGTTTTGAAATGAAGTAAATTAAGGAGGGATTTCCCTTTGAATTTTGACACCATCTAATTAAAGTAATGAATGCTCCCATCACAGCTTAATCCAACATCTATATATGTTAAGGTTTGGCTGTCAAAAGCTGCCACCAAAATGTTTTTGCTTGTTAATTTGATTTTTCTAACCTATGCGACAAAATAGCCCTCCACATACACGAGACACTTCTCTAGCTTCTCTGGCTTAAGCTTTCAGGACCTTCGATTTCAACACAAAACATGCACTTTCTCTATCGTACGTATTATTATGTTGTACTAATAGGTTATTCATTCTATTGTTAGGTTTATTGGCCTCTATAAATGTATTCATGATTTCAACAGTATTATTAACGGAAAAAGGAACAACTTACATTATTAAATCACAAAAAACAAGAACCATCTTTCATCTTTGTCAACTTGGTTGGATTAAGCATTTGATCATCTCATTTGAAAATTAATTCTGATTTAACAAATGGTTTCAGAGCAAGGGTTGTGAGTTCGAGTTATGAGAGAGTCACGTTAAGAGATCATGAATTGTTGGGGTGCAATAACGCTCTGCTGATCATGTTGACAGCTCTTAGAACATGTCTTATAGGGTGTAATTTCGAATGTCATAAAAAACTTTGACATTTTTCATTGAACACTAATTAATTTTCAGATAAGATAGTTAAAACCCAATCCAATAAATGCAAGTGTTTTTCAAGGATCAGGGGAAAGATAGAGGAAGCCTATCAATTGGGCTAAGTGATATCGACCTTACGGTCAAAATACAAAGTATTAGGCATGCCGTACAAAGTGTCAACGTTCTGATCTGCTATAGGCAAATTTAATGGACCAATCTAGCTATATATATATAGATTACTCACCATTGACCAGTTAACCAGTTCATCACCGACTAATTAGCATCTGTAAAATAATATTCCGATCCACATATATCCGTATAATTAATTTGTTGGCTTCTACACCAATGAAGGAGATCGAAGCCTTAGCTTCTGCCCACAAAAGGTGTGATCATTTAGAGCCTCATCAATAGCAGTTGACAAATGCATGAAGATGCTTTAATTCATGGCCTCTACTAGCTAGTATAGTTGGCCACAAGCAGAAATTCAGAGTGCATGCCAAAAGTTGTATGTGCATGCTAGCATCGTCACAACCATGGAAGTAGTGCAAAACTCAAAATATCCTTGTGAATGATTTCAAAATTATATGGATGAGAGTGAGTTAATGCATGCCTAACCATTGATTTAAAAGTTCTAAAACTGTTATTTGTTTTGTTAAACTCTTAAACTCTCAGGACCTAAGGTTTAGGTCGGTCCATTAGATCTATTGACATTTTAATTCAGTTTATAGGTTGCTTATTTCATGAGTCAAACTTATGATCGATGTGTGTTTGTTTATTTCGTGAGTCGAACCCACACTACAAAAAAACCGGATCTTACCCACGCTTTATACAAACGATGTTAAACCCAAACTTGATTTTACCCAACGCTTATGGAAGAAAGCGTGTAAAAGTTTTACATAATTTTTTACACGCTGTGTTGGAAAAAGCGTGGCAAAATATTGAGCTCTGTGATAGTTTTTATGCAGCAGATGTGGTACATCTGCTGCATAAAAATATACGCCTGATTACAAAACATTAAAACACGTAAACATAACCATAAAACACTAAAACACAACCACACTCACAGAATACCCTTAATAACAAATAAAATTAATTACAATATTGTATAAAGTTCACAAAACCATGAGAATGTCAAAATACATCCAACCAAATGTCCTGCTCAATCCCCGATACTCAGCTAGCTTGTATCGCCCACGACCGTTAGGTAGCATTTTCCCTGTACATAGAAATGAAAACCAATTAAAACACGTAATCATAATGTCTCCCCAAAAGCAACAACTATGAATAAAAACAATACATAAAGAAACCATTATGGAAACATAACATATAGAGAACACCATATGAAGACATGCACAAAACAATGTCAGGTAAAACAGTAATTGTTATAAAAAAGTGGATCGAAAGTGTAAGCAATGTCGAAAGTTAATATCTCAAGCTATGGAGGCTTAAAACATTAAAAAAAAAAAAAAGTACCATCATGACCGCCATGTGCCCTTGTTTTTGCATAAAACTTTCATAAGATTTTGCATTCTAGTCCAACGCGCATCTTGCTCCGCAATCGATCATTTTGTGCTGCAACAACAGCATTGTGTCTCCACCATTGGCTTGTCGTGCCGCCTCTTGTTGCAAGCGCTCCGTCTTGTGTTGGCAAGCGCCTGCTCTTGTGTTGCAAGCCCGGTTCTCAAACAACTAACCTCATCTGACAATGGGTGTCCAGGAAAGCTTGTGGAACCTCGTCGGTAGAACCCCGTCCCGACACGGACAACGGCCAGATTTCAGGAATCCCACATGGCTTGAGCATAAGCATCGTCATCAGACCATGCCTATACGTCCTCGACGTAGACACCTCGCTCGACGTGGGGTGGAAGACGTCACGGCCCCGCATCGTAATCTACATATATCTAATTCGTTTATGATATTTTGCCTCATTATAAAAAACAAAAAAAAAACATATTAGCAACCACAGCCCTCACGAGAGCCACTTACTAAATTTTCCCCCAGCCTCTATAGTGATAGGTGTGCCATCCGACTTTTATGTGTTTTTTAAAAAATGGTTCCCGTCGAAGGTGACTCGCTGTATCCTTTCACAAGACAAACATTGAAATAAATTAATATTACTGAAATAGTTATACTGTAAATGTAATAATGACAACCAAAAAGAACCATACCAGTTTCATGGGCAACCCTTGGAAGCTCTTTGGAGCCTGAGGTGTGAAGTAAATTTGTGTTGCATCGAGCGGTCACGGTTTTAGGGCAGCCGCCGTACATATTTTATATTGTAATTAATATGATATATAATATGTATCAACATATTTTAATTGTGTAATCATATGTACAGAACTACGTATGATATATACATGGTAACAGTGATACGTTTAATCCTTACCTTAGCTTTACAGTGTACCACCCTCTGACGTTTCATCAAGATCTCAAGTTGAATGAGGCCAAACTGGTGCAAGTTCTGCACAGCTACAACCGCTATAACATTATATACACCAAATGTTCAAAAGCGACCTGAACGACTAAACGACGCGACGTAAAACAAAGAACGGCAGCCAAACCGAGTAAGACACAGAGACGACGTCGTAAGAGCTCGATCAGCCCACTGCTGCTCCTGCTCTGACTTAAATCGCCGGACTGTGAGCTGAGCGCCGGAGACGTGTGGGTTCTCCTCGAAGTTGGGTGCTGACCGCGGGAGCTGGGTGTTAGCCCGGAGCAGTGTGGAGTATGGAAGAGAATGAGAGGAAGACAGGGAGAGAGCTGAAGTCGGGAGAAGAAATCTGAACGTCGGAGAGAGTCCCGGAAAGAAGGGAAATTTAGAAATGCTGAAGTTTAGAACTAGCGCGCTTTCAAAAATGAAACCCCTGTTTAACGCGAAATTTTTCCAACGCTTTATAAACGTGGCAAATAGTTACCAAGCTTTTTCTGAAGCTTGTAAAAAAAAAAAAAATAAAAAAAAAAAAATAAACTTATTCCCACGGCTGTTGTATAAAAGCGTGGAATTGAACCACGCTTCTATTTTAAAAGCGTGGCAAAATAAATAAGCAAAAAAAATGGCAATTTAATAAGATAATATTGAATGTTTATTTCAGCTAAATTCATGCATGAAATTAACTAAACAAATTAATTAATAAATGTATGTAATTACCCCCATTTCCTCTTCTTTTTTTTTTTATAATTTAATAATCACAACGAGTCATGCATGAAATTAAGGCTAACATGTAAATAGAAATAATACTATATATATATATATTAATATATATATATAATATATATATATATATATATATACTATATATATAATAAAAGGTGAACAACAGATTTTTACCACGCTTCTTTGGAGAAGCGTGGTAAAACTAGATATTTTTTATTTTTACCGACGCTTTTGTAGAAGCGTGTTAAAAAAATACCCGCTTAATAAGAGCGTGGACTTTTTACCACGCTTTAGTAAAAGCGTGGTATAAATACCACGCTTATAAAAAGCGTGGTATACGGCTTGCAACACAAGAGCAGGCGCTTGCAACACAAGAGGAGGCGCTTGCAACACAAGAGGCGGCACGACAAGCCATGGTGGAAGAACACAATGCTGTTGTTGCAGCACAAAATGCTCGGATTGCGGAGCAAGATGCGCGATTGACTAGAATGCAAAATCTTATCGAAAGTTTTATGGCAAAACAAGGGCAATGGGCGGTCAGTGAGGTACTTTTTTTTTTTTTAATGTTTTAAGCCTCCATAGCTTGAAGTATATAACTTTCGACATTGCTTCACTTTCGATACCACTTTTTTATAACATATATAGTTTACTGACATTGTTTTGTGCATGTTTCATATGGTGTTCTTATATGTTATGTTTCATATGGTGTTCTTATATGTTATTGTTTTTATTCATAGTTGTTGCTTTTGGGGAGACATTTATTGATTACGTGTTTTAATTGTTTTCATTTTATGTACAGGGAGAAATGCTACCTAACGGTCGTGGGATACAAGCTAGCTAGTATCGGATTGAGCAGGAATTTGTTGGATGTATTTTGAACATTCTATGTTTGTGAACTTTATACAATATTGTAATAATATTGTAATTTTGTTTATTAAGGTATTCTGTGGTTGTGGTTGTGTTTAGTGTTTATGGTTATGTTTACGTGTTTAATTGTTTTTGGTAAATCAGGCGTATATTTTTATGCAGCAGATGTACACATCTGCTGCATAAAAATTATACAGGTCAATATTTGCCACGCTTTTTCCAAAAGCGTGGTAAAAATATGTAAAACTTTTACCACGCTTTCTTCCATAAGCGTGGTAAAATTCTTACCACGCTTATGGAAGAAAGCGTGGTAAAAGTTTTACCACGCTTATGTAAAAAAGCGTGGTAAAAGTTTTACCACGCTTTTTCCATAAGCGTGGTACAAGTTTTATCACGTGTTTCTAAAAGCGGGGTAAAAATTTTACCACGCTCTTTTACATAAGCGTGGTAAAAGTTTTACCACGCTTTCTTCCATAAGCGTGGTAAAAATATTTTTGCAACTCCAACTTTTACCTCATTCTTAAAACGATGTTAAAAAAGCGTGGTAAAGAGGTTAACATCGCTTTAGGGATATAAAGCGATGTTAAAAAAGCGTGGAGAAAGTCCCTTTTTTTTTTTTTTTGTAGTGCCATGATGTGCATTTGCTTTGATATTCTTTTTTTTTCCTAAATAAAAGGATTGGCGGGGGAGACCAACGTAGCTGTTTTACCTGGGCGTGACCATAGTAACACCAAATCCGTGGGGCGCCGCTCAGGAGGGGCCTAGACGGAGGGAACCGCAGGCGCTCCCTCAAGACCGACCGAGCCATAGCTTATTCCCGCCCCACAAGGGTACTAGCAGCACCCAACTCCAATGGCAGGCGGTTTTCCAAGTGATTCCCATTTTCGAGAGTCGAACTTGGGTCCTTAGCCCCATGGTTTGTGTTGCTTACCACTAGACTACCACCCTTGGTGGTGTTTGCTTTGATATTAATTATTAAGGGCCTAACCATTTATCCAAAAACCTTACAACGTGTTAGATGCTAGTTCGGTTAGTTTGTTTAGTTTGGTTAAAACCCTTATTGTACTCTTGAAAACTTTATTGAGAAAATAGTAAGTGAATTCGTTCAATGTTGAAGTCTTGTAATTTCACATTATGCTTATACAGTTACTTTTATTGATAATTACCTCTCTATCATGGTGATTAATTGGTGGCGGATGAAGTCAGAGCATATCCTAACTCAAAATCCGGATAAGGAAAACAAAATTGATTGTGGGTTATAATTTGTGTTCGCACGTTAATTTAGATTGTGTTGAGGTAGAATTATAAAATAATATATATAGGTTTATTATAATTTGATCAATTTAATTAATAAACGAGTTAAATCTCTTAATCTTAATCTATTAATTTTGGATTGAGTTTGTGAGTCGTGTAAAAAATTGTCAGCCCTTATATTGTATGTCGAGTCTGAATCATGTCAAAGTATAAATATAAAAAATTATATAAGTCAACAATAATTTCATTCATTTAATTAAATAAGTTATACCCCTGGTATCCTTGGTCTATCTTCTTTTCTTTTCTTTGGATAATTTTACGCTGACATTTTAGACCAAAACTGTGTAATAGACTATATATTGCTTCCGTAATTTATGATATGGCTGCTATACGTACACGTAAGTCGTAACACTTAATCCACCGAATTTAGCAAACGAGCTTTGCAAATTGCAATATATAAATATATAGCGGCCTTTCATTTTTTTTTTACCTCCATTTATGATAATAAAAAACTCCCTCAAAAGTTTTCATTGAAATTGTCAGTGGCTTCAAAAGTTCAAACGCAGTGTCTTATACGTAACTTTCGTTCTTAATAATAATGTATTCAAGAAAAAAAAAATCAGATAATAATTAACTCCGATCCAAAGCGACAAAAAAAAAAAAACAAAGACAAGAAAACACTATATATAATCATGCTCTCATAGCTAGGAAATAAGAGCATACACTGCCTATTTCCCTCCAAAGGCTCCAATGGCTTCGAAAACACTTCCATATGTACTTTCAACCTTCCTTTTCCTCCTCCAGCTCCACTTCTCTGCAGGGCAGACGACCGTTGTGAAGGCCGTATACTGGTTTCCCGGCAGCGGATTCCCGGTGTCCAGCATAGACTCCACCCTTTTCACCCATCTCTTTTGTGCCTTTGCCGATCTCAACCCCACCACCTACACAGTCACGGTTTCTTCAACAAACTCGGCACAGTTTTCAACCTTCACCCAAATCGTTCAACAAACAAACCCATCAGTCAAAACCCTTTTGTCCATCGGCGGCGGCAACTCTAGTCCTTCATCCTTCGCTTCAATGGCCAGCCAAAACAGTACACGTAAGTCATTCATAGATTCCTCGATACAGCTGGCGAGGAATTACAGCTTCAATGGCCTTGACCTCGACTGGGAGTACCCATCCTCGGCGACGGAAATGACCAACCTCGGCTCGCTCCTGACTGAATGGCGCGCCGCCATCGCCAATGAAGCCAGCAGCTCCGGCGAGACGGCGTTGCTTCTATCCGGTGCATTCTTTTATAATTCAAACTATTACACGGTGAATTATCCCTTTCAGGCCATATCAAACAGCATGGACTGGGTCAACCTAATGGCCTACGACTTTTACGGCCCCGGTTGGTCACCGAATGTGACTGGACCGCCGGCTGCTTTGTACAATCCAACAAGTCAAACGAGCGGCGATACCGGTGTCAGAGATTGGATTCAGGCAGGCGTGGCGGCGAAGAAATTAGTCCTCGGGTTTCCGTTTTACGGCTACGCATGGACTCTAGTGAATGCTAATAACCACGGAATATTTTCTCCGGCTAATGGAGCGGCTTTATCCTCAGACGGGTCGATAACTTATAGCGGAATCAAGGATTTCATAACCCAGAATAGCGCCACGGCGGTGTACAATTCGACGATTGTTACAGACTATTGCTATGCCGGGACGACGTGGATTGGTTATGATGATACGCAGAGTATATCTACTAAGGTTACGTACGCTAAGGGAATGGGATTGCTCGGTTACTTTGCGTGGCATGTCGGCGCCGACCAAAATTTCACTCTTTCTCGGACAGGTTCGTATTATGAATTCAATCATTTATATCTATTCTAACTCGTGCATTTTAAAATTTGCCAAAACCCCATAAATATCTGGCTGATTTTCCATCTTATGATAGTTGAGTCCATTCCTATATATGTTATAATTAAATAGGGTAGATAATGTTAGACACGACCGTCAAATTCAACATAAACATGACACAATAAAATAAGAGGGATATTGATTATCAAATTAATTTTTTCATAAATCTAGTTTTAAGCGTGTAAAATAGATATTTATGTTTATAAAATACAAAATTATGTTAGTCTAAGTCATACCAAATATTTGTGTCAACTCAATACGATTTATTAATTAAATAAGTTATGCAAGTCATATCACATCACCAGTTTAGTTAAATACGCAGATAGATCGTGTCAAGATTGAAGGATTTAACACGATTAATTAAATAATTTGTATTTGTGTCAACCCATGCATATATATAATTGTATACCCATAACTCGACAGTCAACACGACACTAACTCCATCCATCCATATATATATATTTGTTTCTATTGGCAGCATGGGTACTGTTAATTTGTATTTTGTTGTCTACATGTGCTCATAGCATGGCAATAATTTTTTGAATGTTTTGTTGTCTCCATCATGTGCTTTCTTTTTTGGTAAATACATGTGGTCTCATGGGCATCTTTGATTAATTATTGCTATTCCTATTTGGATTTGTAGTGCGAAATTCATTTAAACTTCTAACCTGTAATTCTTTCTGTTGTTGCAGCCTCAACTACATGGGGATGAGCATAGAGATATATATAGGGGCCATAGATTGGAGCTTGTGTTATCAAGAATAAGGCCAAACATCATATATGATATGTGTAATAATTAAGCTCTAATATATCCTATTAATGAATAATATTTCTGACTTCCACCGAGAGGGAGATTTTAGTCAATGAAGTTTAATTTTTCTCATAAACCAGAAGCATAACTTGACTGAGAGCAAGCAAAGTGACTTATATATGGAAAATTACAATTCTATTTTCCACCCATCAAATATCACCATTTTCTACTTCAAAAAAAAAAAAAGAACAAAACAAAGAATATCACCATTTTCTTTTGTCATGTTTCATATGATAAGATTTACAGCTCCTGTCAAAGTTTTGGCATAATGAGCATGTTTGGGCCAGCGTCTTAGATAGTGGCTCTCTTTATAGCCCATTAAAAAGGTCCATTTTCCTTACAAAGCCAAAATTTTTAACTTTTATTTTTCTACTACACACTTTACTAGCAAATCAAGCCTATAAAAAAGGTAAAATCCCCACCGAAATATTTTAAATTTAGAAACTTACAGAAGTAGCATAGATTTCTTTATGGGGAATGTTTGGGGTATAATAACTTTTACTATAATTTTTTATAGTCTCACGTGGTAGTTCACATAAAGCGTTCCTAAGTACACATGCAGTATACATAGGAAGCACCTAACAAAAATCAAAACAAAACAACAAGAAAAACTCACAAAACCCAAAACCCATGACACACCAAAAGCCTTCATGGGATAGATTTTATCGGACATTGTTAGGAAATGAAAAACACCAAAAAAAAAAAAAAAAAAAAAAAAGAAAAAAAAAGGAAAAGAAAAGGGGGGAAAAAAGAAGAAGAAGATGAAATTGCAGACTGTGTCATGGCAATAAGGCTTGGAAAATTCTCACAATTATGAAAACACAGGTTATTATCGGGATATCAAGCTAATTGAATAATAAAAAGAGAAACAATATATAAGATACATAAAGGACTTTTCAGAATATTTGACAATCTTAGAAATAGAATAATCTCACCACTCAAGCTGAAGTTGAACTCTGTCCTTCCTCCTGGTATTCAAATCAAGGACTTAATTAAGCCGATTATTAGGGAATCCATATTAGAACTTACTTTTAACTTATCAAACATGTAGCTAAAAACTTCAAATGTGTATGGCATATGTGCAGGAGAGAGAGAAAGAGAGAGAGAGAGCGAGAGTACAGTTCGAATGGCTACCACTTGGATCAAATTCCCAAACTAAATCTTTTTAAAAATTGTGGCAACAACATAACCAAGCTATAAAGTGTACAAAATTTAAGAGTAAAAGAAGCCCCCTCTAATAAGCATATCATTAATAATTGAAACATACCAATGCACTAGTTCTACCCAAGAAGGGAATTACTTTTTTGACTACAGGGGAATAGAATATAAACTTACTTGCCAGAAAACTGTTGAGTAAACCAGGAATCATGGTTTCCCAATATAACTGCTTTAGCAAATTCAAGACTTGCAATGCTTTGGACAAGTTCAACATTCTCATTACCAAAATCACCTAAACAAAATCCCGGGAAAAGAAGCCAAAAACAAAGCAAAACAGAAGAAAGATTTAGGTATTAAATCAATAAGAAAAAGGACAGAGTTTTCTTTCAAACTGGGTTGGAGGAAGTTCTTTCAACCCAATTTATAAAAATGATATGTGTTCCTTTTTTTAATAACATGTGAGATGCACATGTTGTTTTAATAAAAAATTTTTCAACTTTGTCCTTACTATTAAAAAAACATGTGCATCTTACATGTTAAAGGGACACATGTCATTTTTATAGATTGAGTTGAAGAAACTTCCTCCAACCCAGTTTGGAGGAAAACTCTATCCTAAGTAAAAATAGATCCTAATGCCTATCTTGCCCAGATACAAATACAAGGTACAAACTTGGCATTACATGGACGCACTTGGTGTGGGTTAAGTGCCCGAAATTTATTTGATCAAATTTTTGGATAAGTCTAGAGGTCGTCAGACTTATAGAAGTGTCACGAATGTTAGTGTCTAACATTGACACAGCTCTTCCATATACATTTCCAAGCCACTTAGGTTACTGGTTGAACAGGCTAAAACAGGCTAAATGCACTTAAAGATATAAAAGAATGCAAGGTAGGTGAGCAGCGAGGGAGGATGGAACCTGCCTGTAAACAGCACCAAATCTGGCTGCATTTCACCATAAACCCGTATTAAATGAGATAAACACACAACTTTTTATCACATAAAGCGAAAACAACATATATAAAGGAAAAAAAAAGAGCAAAAAACAATTGGCAGCAGTTAGAACAAATTTTTTTCTTTTGGGTGCAGTTAGAAGTTAACATAACTCACTTCTTCACAACTACATATTTAATATTACTCACTTTACTTAATTACCAATCAAAATTACTACTTATGTATTTTATTACCCATGAAATTGTTATATCATAACCATAATACCAAAGCTATGAAATTCAATCTACTACAAATCCCAAAACTTAAACATTATGCTATTCTTGATTTTTTTTCCTGTTTAAATTCTGAATACAATTTTTATGTCCAACAAAAATCAAAGATCAAGGAGAGAAAATTACCTGCAGAAATTGAAGTGCCTTTGTATCTTCTTGAAGATTCCAATCATCGTGCTTCAAAAACCAACAAAAGAATTGTCAACAATGAAACAAGTATCATCATTTCGAGCTAGGGTTTCAAAATTCAGATACGAACAAATGCAAGAGAGACACAGAGAGAGAGAGAGGAACTCACGACGTCGCCGACGACTACAATTCGAGCGGAGGCAGCCATGGAAGAGCGAGTGGAGGAGTTGGGCTTTGACGAAGCGGAGGCAGAGGAACCGGAAAGAAGAGCATAGAGTGGGCGCGTGTACCAACGCGCTTAACATGGGGGGCTTCTTTCTCTCTTACTGATTCAGCTAGTCATCTGATACGGCTGAAACTAGAGTACGTGATTAAAATCGTAGGACCTACACGTAAATCAGTAGTTGACTAAAATTGTAGGGCCTCCATGATAAAATTCTTAAAACTGGGGTTTTTTTTTTTTTTTTAACCTTTGGATTGATTTTTAGTTAATTGTATTCATTATATAGTATATTAAAATGATAAAATATATTATTTAATAAATAATAATAATTAAATTTAAAAAACTTTGTGGTGAAATTGTTTAAGATCCTGATTACATTAATAATGCTTTAACTGTCCTAGCCTCCATACTTTTGTTTATTATTTTTTGGAAAATGAATGTAGCGCTTCTCATAAATAGATCAATTAAGTACAATGTTCATCGTTGAATATCTCATACAAATAAGGGGAAATATCCTCAATAAAACACTGTTCCTCACATAGAAATAAGATTGCCTTCGTGAGATGGTGGGCCGCCTCATTACGGGTCCACTTGACATGCTAGGCCGACCATGACTGCAAGCTATGCAAAATTCCTTTTGTCTCTTCAATTAGGTGATCATACCTACTCCAATTGTTATATGTTGTGGCTAGTGCTTGCATCACTTGGAAGACATCACCCTCAAGGATAATGTGAGAAAAATCCAGTTCTTGACTGAAGTAGGCTGCCCGTAGTGCGGTTGTGGCCTCTGCGATCTCAGGTCCTATGATGAAATCTTTTGGAGCTGACAAGGTTGCCAACACCTCCCCATTACAATCTCGGATAATAACGCCTATGCTCATCTTCTTGTGAACCTTATTCACCGTCGCATCATAATTAGCCTTCATCTTACCCGTTGGGGGGGGGGGGGCTAGCCAAACGGGAGGTTGAGAGTGGACAATTGAGAATTTTGAGATGTGCCTAGCATTGGCATCTCGAAAAGCCTCTAAGGAATCAATGGCAGATCAAACAATTGTAGAGTGATGATTGACTGGGCATCCAAAGATTACTACATTTCGTCAAAGCCACAGGGTTCTAGCCACCGTTGCCACTAGTTCTATTGCCTCATCGTTCAGAAATCTATGAAGTTCTTCAAAAATAACCACGAAGTTCGCGTGCTCAATGCTCTTCTTATGCCTGCCGCCGCACGTGCTCCATTTGGCTTTGGTTGCGGGACAGCCCCATAAGACATGTCTCATAGTTTTCACCTCTACTTCACAGAGAGGACATAGAGAATCCATAGTGATCTTCTGGCGAAAGAAATTAATCTTCGTCGTCAAAGCATTATGACAAGCCCGCCATAAAAACATTTTCACAACAGGGGGAGTGTGCATCTGCCAAAGTTTCTTCCATAGCAAGCGGTGCTGACTGTACCGAGAACTTTCCCCTTTTTGTTGAACGCCCATCTCTTTGTGCAGATGGTAGGCACTTTTGACTGTAAATTCTTTTCTAACTGTAAGACCCCAAATTTGTCTGTCGCAGTTATTGACTGATCCAATGGGGATTTGACAGATATCTATAGTAATTGCCTCGCCAAATAGTTCACAGATCAAATTCAGCTTCCACCGCTTCGTGTCCCAATCTATGAGCACCTCCACCCGTGCCTCTTCAGTAAACTCACCTCGAGGATAAAGATCAAGAGGATGAACCAAATAAGGGACCCACTTGTCTTGCCAAATACGGATTTGAGTGCCATTGCCGACACGCCACACTAGCCCCGCCTTGAGTAGGTCCCGCGCAGACCAAATGTTGCGCTAGACATAGGATGGCCTTTGTCCGAGCGGGGTGTCGATGATAGATCCATAGTGAACGTACTTGGCTTTGAGGATCTTCGCAGAGAGGGAGTAAGGATTATGAAGGATACGCCATCATTGTTTGGCTAGAAGTGTGTTATTAAAACTTTTCAAGTCCCGAAATCCCAAGCCCCCCTATTGCTTCGAAAAGCCCATCTTATCCCACTTAAGCCAATGAATTTTAAGTTAGATTCAGCTTCGTACGAGTTTTAATTGAAATTGAATAAGTTAGAATTGAAACATGTGTCTCTTGTATTTTATTATGGGATACGTGTGTCTTAATTCTAACAAATCCAATTTTATTTGAAAGTGAACCCAAACCAAACCTCTAATTTTATGTTGATTGTCAAATAAGATCCAACTTAAAAATCAGGAAGAAATATTTGTAGTGTCTTATTTTTTTGTAAGAATAAATAATTTATTAAAACAAACACAAAGAATACAACAAGAGAGAAAGATGCATTAGGAGCAAAACAAGAAGAGCAAGAAGCTATTAGAATCAATTATATAGAGAAAGTTTTCTTCGAAATATTGAGTCGGGGGAATTCTTTTTAGTCTAATTTATTAATATGATATATGTTCAAAATAAGTATGGGGTTTCAAGAGAAAAGGCTAAAAGCCATGCAACTGGTTCAATGTAACTCTAACCAGAAATATTATGTCATAAACCATGTGAGAAACACTAGGAGATTTGCTCTGAAAGACCCTTACATTCCTCTCTCACCAAATAGAGGACTTTGCAACAGCAAGCATTAGTTTTGAAATGAAGTAAATTAAGGAGGGATTTCCCTTTGAATTTTGACACCATCTAATTAAAGTAATGAATGCTCCCATCACAGCTTAATCCAACATCTATATATGTTAAGGTTTGGCTGTCAAAAGCTGCCACCAGAATGTTTTTGCTTAATTTTATTTTTCTAACCTATGCGACAAAATAGCCCTCCACATACACGAGACACTTCTCTAGCTTCTGTGGCTTAAGCTTTCAGGACCTTCGATTTCAACACAAAACATGCACTTTCTCTATCGTATTATTATGTTGTACTAATAGGTTATTCATTCTATTGTTAGGTTTATTGGCCTCTATAAATGTATTCATGATTTCAACAGTATTATTAACGGAAAAAGTAACAACTTACATTATTAAATCACAAAAATCAAGAACCATCTTTCAGCTTTGTCAACATGGTTGGATTGAGCATTTGATCATTTCATTCGAAAATCAATTCCGATCTAACAAATGGTTTTAGAACTAGGATTATCGGTTCGAGTTGCGGGAAAGTCACGTTAAGAGATCAAGGATTATTGGGGTGCAACAGCGCTTTGTTGATCACGTTAATAGCTCTTAGAACATGTCTTGTAGGGTATAATTTTAAATGCCATAAAAGACTTTGACATTTTTTACTGAATATCAATTAATTTTTAGATAAAATAGTCAAAACCCAATCCAAGAAATGCAAGAGTTTTTCAACGATATGCATGCCGTACAAAGTGTCAACGTACGTCCTGATCTGCTATAGGCAAAATTTAATGGACCAATCTAACTATATATATAGAGTACTCCCCATCAACCAGTTAACCAGTTCATCACCGACTAATTAGCAGCTGTAAAATAATATTCCACATATATCCGTATAATTAATTTGTTGGCTTCTACACCAATAAAGGAGATCGAGAAGCCTTAGCTTCTGCCCACAAAAGGTGTGATCATTTAGAGCCTCATCAATAGCAGTTGACAAATGCAAGAAGATGCTTTAATTCATGGCCTCTACTAGCTAGTATAGTTGGCCACAAGCAGAAATTCAGAGTGCTAGCTCCCAACTTGAAGAAGGGACCATAGCCTGATAGCTAAGAAAACATATAAGAGATGTTTGTAAAAGAGTTTTATTGTGAATTTTTTATTTGAAAAATAATAAGAAGTGATTGATATAATATATAAGGTAAAAATGATTTTTGAATTTTTTATAAGAAAAACGTGACTAAAATTGTTTCGTAATAATTTTGAAAAGAGCTTTTTTTTTTTCTTTTGAAGGGGAGTGAGAAGAAGCCAAAACTTGTATGTGCATGCCAGCATCGTCACAACCATGGAAGTAGTGCAAAACTCAAAATATCCTTGTGAATGATTTCAAAATTATATGGATGGGAGTGTGTTAATGCATGCCTAACCATTAATCTAAAAGTTCTAAAACTGTTATTTGTTTTGTTAAACCCTTAAACCCTTTGGACCTGAGGTTTACGGCGGTCTATTACATTTTAATTTAGTTTATAAATCGCTCATTTCATGAGTCAAACTTATGATCGATGTGTGTTTGTTTATTTCGTAAGTTGAACTCATGATGTGTGTTTGCTTTGATATTAATTATTAAAGGCCTAACCATTCATCCAAAAACCTTACAACGTGTTAGATGCTAGTTCAATTAGTTTGTTTAGTTTGGTTAAAACCCTTATTGTACTCTTGAAAACTTTATTGAGAATATAGTAAGTGAATTCGTTCAATGTTGAAGTCTTGTAATTTCACATTATGCTTATACAGTTACTTTTATTGATTACCTAATACTCTATCATGGTGATTGGTGGATGAAGTCAGAGCATGTCCTCACTCAAAATCCGGATAAGGAAAACAAAATTGATTGTCGGTAACAATTTATATTCGTGTGTTAGTTTAGATTGTGTTAAGATCGAAGTATAAGATTATATACATAGATTTATTATAACTTGATCAATTTAATTAATAAACAAGTTAAACTTCTTAATTTTAACTCTTTAATTTTGGTTGAGTTCGTGGGTCGTGTAAAAAATTGCCAACCCTTATATCGTATGTCGAGTTTGAGTCATGGCAAAGCATGAATATAAGAGATTGTATAGGTCAACAATAATTCCATTCATTTAATTAAAGAGTAATGATACAAGTCACTCTTCATGTCTACTTTGTGTCAACAAAAAATGACGTGACTTTTAAAATTACCATTAGATCAAAAGTTAATAATCATCGATAATAAATTCAATAGTAATTTTAAAGCCACATTATTTTTAGTTGACACAAGATAAATATCAAGGAAGACATATATAATTACTCATAATTAAATAAGTTATACCTCTCGTTTCGTTGGTCCATCTTCTTTTCTTTGGATAATTTTAGGCTGACATTTTAGACCAAACTGTGTAATAGACCATATATTGCTTCCGTAATTTATGATATGGCTGCTATACGTACACGTAAGTCGTAACACTTAAACCACCAAATTTAGCAAACGGCTTTTCATTTTTTTGACCTCCATTTGTGATAACAAAAAACTCCCTCAAAAGTCTTCATTGAAATTGTCAGTGGCTTCAAAAGTTCAAACGCCCTATCTTATACGTAACTTTCGTTCTTAATAATATTGTATGCAAGAAAAAAAAAATTCAGATAATAATTAACTCCAAAGCGAAAAAAAAAAAAAACAAAGAACAAGAAAAAACTATATATACGCATGCTCTCATAGCTAGCAAACAAGAGCATACACTGCCTATTTCCTCCAATGGCTTCGAAAACACTTCCATATGTACTTTCAACCTTCCTTTTCCTCCTCCAGCTCCACTTCTCTGCAGGGCAGACGACCGTCGTGAAAGCCGTATACTGGTTTCCCGGCAGCGGATTCCCGGTGTCCAGCATAGACTCCACCCTTTTCACCCATCTCTTTTGTGCCTTTGCCGATCTCAACCCCACCACCTACAAAGTCACGATTTCTTCCGCAAACTCGGCACAGTTTTCAACCTTCACCCAAATCGTTCAACAAAAAAACCCATCAGTCAAAACCCTTTTGTCCATCGGCGGCGGCAACTCTAGTCCTTCATCCTTCGCTTCAATGGCCAGCCAAAACAGCACACGTAAGTCATTCATAGATTCCTCGATACAGCTGGCGAGGAATTACAGCTTCAATGGCCTTGACCTCGACTGGGAGTACCCATCCTCGGCGACGGAAATGACCAACCTCGGCTCGCTCCTCACTGAATGGCGCGCCGCCATCGCCAAGGAAGCCAGCAGCTCCGGCAAGACGGCGTTGCTTCTATCCGGTGCATTCTTTTACAATTCAAACTATTACACGGTGAATTATCCCTTTCAGGCCATATCAAACAGCATGGACTGGGTCAACCTAATGGCCTACGACTTTTACGGCCCCGGTTGGTCACCGAATGTGACTGGACCGCCGGCTGCTTTGTACAATCCAACAAGTCAAACGAGCGGCGATACCGGTGTCAGAAATTGGATTCAGGCAGGCGTGGCGGCGAAGAAATTAGTCCTCGGGTTTCCGTTTTACGGCTACGCATGGACTCTAGTGAATGCTAATAACCACGGAATATTTTCTACGGCTAATGGAGCGGCTTTATCCTCAGACGGGTCGATAACTTATAGCGGAATCAAGGATTTCATAACCCAGAATAGCGCCACGGCGGTGTACAATTCGACGATTGTTACAGACTATTGCTATGCCGGGACGACGTGGATTGGTTATGATGATACGCAGAGTATATCTACTAAGGTTACGTATGCCAAGGGAAAGGGATTGCTCGGTTACTTTGCATGGCATGTCGGCGCCGACAAAAATTTCACTCTTTCTCGGACAGGTTCGTATTATGAATCAATCACTTATATATCTATTCTAACTCTCATGCACTTTAAAATTTGCCTGATTTTCCATTTTGTGATAGATGAGTCTATTCCTATGTTTCAAATTTGACACGACCAACAACTTTCCATGTAAACATGACACGAAATTAGAGGAATATGATTATCAAATTGATTTTGTTATAAATCTAGTTCTAAGCGTGTATAATAGATAGTTATATTTATAAAATATAAAATTGTGATAATCAAGTCATACCAAATATTTGTGTCAATTCAATATGTACGATAAGTTTATTAAATGAGTTATACATGCAATTAATGTCGTAGCATCGTTTAGTTGAACATGTAGGTCGTGTCAAGATTGAAAGATTTGACACGATTATATATATATATATTATTGGCAGCATGTGGCACTGTTAATTGGTATTTTTGTTGTCTACATGTGTTCATAGCATGGCATTAATTGTTTGAATTTTTTGTTGTCTCCATCATGTACGTGCTTTCTTTTTTGGTAAATACATGTGGTCTCATGGGCATCTTTGATTAATTATTGCTATTCCTATTTGGATTTTTAGTGCTTCATTCAAACTTCTAACCTGTAATTCTTTCTGTTGTTGCAGCCTCAACTACATGGGGATGAGCATAGAGATATATATAGGGACGTACCACAGATTGGAGCTTGTATTATCAAGAATAAGGCCAAACATCATATATGATATGTGTAATAATAATTAAGCTCTAATATATCCTATTAATGAATAATATTTCTGACTTCCACTGAGAAGGAGATTTTAGTCAATGAAGTTTAATTTTGCTCATAAACCAGAAGCATAACTTGACTAAGAGCAAGCAAAGTGACTTGTGTATGATATAATAAGTGTCACATAAATGATCACGTTAATTGTAAGTATTACTCTTTTTATTTTGATCCAATGCAGTGAGGTATCAAAGGGTGTTGGAGGGAGCCATGGCCCCCCTCAAAAAAAATAATTTTTTTTTTTTTTTTTTGTGGAAATAGCCTTTAAATTTATTAAAAAAATTAAACCTTTCTTTTTTCACTTTAGCCCCCTAAAAGAAATTCAATACAATCCGACCCTCTTCAAGTTAAATTCTTAATTCCGTCCCTCAATTATGATATCAAAGTAGAGAACAAAGCAAACACTAATCGTGTCAAAGTCTAACCCAAGGTTCGGGTGCTAGTTGTAGCTGTAATCTTACTATAAAGCTTTGAATAGAAAAAAAAAAAAATCTTACTATAAAGCCATCCTAGAAGAGTCTGGGTTCAGGATTTCAACCAAGGCCCAAACCTGGCTATTAAAAAAATAATAATAAAAAATAAAATAAAATAAAAATAAAAATAAAAATCCTAACTCAAACTTGCCTGAAGTTGGTTGGCCTCGATTATAGATTGGGCTAATTCGAGCAAATTGCACCTTTCAGACCATCCGAGGCCCTACTAAAATCTACATGCATATTATGTACATGGATTCCTCCACAAATGCATAATAGAGATTTGAAAACATTAGATCCCTTTCGTTCTCTATCTATGTCAAACTACATTATCTATTTTGAAAAAAGAAAGAATATGAAGGGTTGATTCAGAACCTTTCGATGCCTGGAGACATGCAAGAAGGTCAAATATCAGAGTGGTATGCCGATGGTGATGGCAGAACCACCTTTAATGCTTAAGTTAGTAAAAATGAGTTTAATAAGTAGAATGAATCTTGAAAAAGGAATGATCGAGATCACTAGGTCAGAAATTGACCTGAAGGATCCTTTCGAACCCTAGAAACCACCTTGAACCTTTTAAACTTGATTCCAATTAATTCCTTAGGGTCCAAAATACTTAATCTCTTAATTAGAGTTAGGACCAGGGTATTCTGGTGATCCCCGACCACAATTTTTTTTTTTTTTAAAAACCCTTTCAAGTATGCATTTTTTATGATAAACTCTCCCAAAGTAAATTTTTTATCGACCAAAAGTTTCCTTTTGGTTTTGCCCCCCAACGTGCAAGTAGCTTCTTCTAGATGTGTCCCAGCGTGCTGTGAATGTTATGTGCTTATAGCCTTTTATAGGTTCCCCCAATACAGATCCTGGTTCTACCCGTGCTCATAGCGTCCCTACAATTTTTCCTACCCCTCTTCTTTGGGTAGGGAATTATAGGGATTCCAATCATGAGAACATAAGAGACCTCACGGAGATCAAAACACAGATCCTCATAGACCTACCAAACCTAGCACCTAGTAGTCCACTAGCAAAGCTCAAACAGTTTCCATCCAAATACACCCAGATAGCCCAGGCAACTAGAAGAAGTCATCATCACTAGATCTGCAATCTTTGAATTTGTTTTCTCTCTTAAAACAAAGAGAACAGGGAGCCGCGACTTCCCTCTCTGCTTTCTCTATGAGAGACCCATTAACTCGATCTACCAGTAAATTTTTACCTTAAAAAATAGAAATTTCCACTAAAATGGGTTAGTAACGGGTCTATAAATTTGCTATATGTTATTAAAAAAGTACGTGTTTTTCATGTGTTTAAGAAACATGTAATAGTTTTATAAAGTGGGTTGAAGAAATTTTTTAAATATAGTCTATAAACTTTTTATTTATTCTTTAACATGTGAAAAAAACAAATTTTTTTAATACCCTGGAATCATACTAAATATATCCTCTTCCTACCTGAAATTTGCCTTATGACCCAAAACAACAGTTAGAGGAGGTGAATAAGTATTTTTCAGCAAGCTTAACAAACTATAATTTTGCAGCCCACAAACAATCACCAAAATTAATCAAAGCAATAAAAAAATCAAACACTAGAATTATGATTACGAAGTGATAACCCTTTGAATTCTTGTCTAATTACCAAACTTAACCTATAAAATTTAAACTTCCAAGTTCCAAACAATTATTTTGAACAAGATAAAACCTGACTAGATGCATCCAGTAAAAGGGTCCATACACCGTGGTACTTGCACGAGAAAGCGAAACAGGCGGCCTGATTGTCGGCCGAGGCTGAGCTCATACTTTTGTCTATCTGGACAATTCTAAGCTGACATTTTAGACCACGTAACCGGCCAGCAAACTAGTCTTTTCCATATACCGTTTCATTTTTAGACCTCTCTATGCCAATGGGCAATGAACTCCCTCAAAAGTCTCCATTGAAACCGTGTATATATGGGTTTAAAGTTCAAACCCACCATCAGATAATTAGCTCTCGAAAGAGGAAAAAGAAAATCAAAAGAATACCAAAAAAAGATAAAGACGTAAATGCGTATGCTCTGTTTTCTCAAAGCTATATATCTAATTAATTATCTCATGGGTTCATATCAAGAAAGAGTACACTGCATCTCCTTTCAATGGCTTCGAAAATCCTTGCATATTTATTTTCCACCCTCCTTTTCCTTCTCCAACTCCACTTCTCCGCCGGACAAACCACCGTGAAAGCCGCATACTGGTTTCTCAGCAATGGATTCCCGGTGTCCAGCATAGACTCCACCCTTTTCACCCATCTGTTCTGTGCCTTTGCCGATCTCGACCCCAGCACCAACCAAGTCACAATTTCTTCCTCAAACTCGGCCCAGTTCTCAGCCTTCACCCAAACCGTACAACAAAAGAACCCTTAAGTTAAAACCCTTTTGTCCCTCGGCGGCGGAGGAGACTCTATAGCTTCGACCTTTGCTTCAATGGCTACCCAAGCCAGTACCCGTAAATCGTTCATAGATTCGTCCATAAAGCTAGCAAGGTCTAACAACTTCCATGGCCTTGACCTCGACTGGGAGTACCCCGACACGAAGGAGAAAATGACCAACTTTGGTTCACTCCTCACTGAATGGCGAGCAGCCGTGGCCGCCGAGTCCAAGAGCAGCGGCAAGGCACCGTTGCTTCTATCCGCCGCAGTCTTTTACTCCTCAGACTATTACTCGTTGATTTATCCCATTCAGGCAATATCAAACACCTTGGACGGGGTCAACGTAATGGCCTATGACCTCTATACCGCTAATGCGAATAACTCACCGGATAAAACTGGACCGCCGGCTGCATTGTACAATCCAACAAGCAAACTTAGCGGCGATGCCGGCATCAGAGCTTGGATTCAGGCAGGCGTGGCAGCCAAGAAATTAGTTCTCGGACTTCCATTTTTTGGCCGTGGATGGCGTCTGGTAAATGCTAATAACCATGGAATATTTGCTCCGGCTAATGGAGCTGCCTCAGATGGGTTAAGTTATAGCGGAGTCAAGGATTTCATAACGGAGAAAAGCGGCACGGAAGTCTTCAATTCGAAGATTGTCGCAGACTATTGCTATGCCGGGACGACATGGATTGGTTATGATGATACGCAGAGTATTTCTACTAAGGTTACATATGCCAAGGGAAAGGGATTGCTTGGTTACTTTGCGTGGCATGTGGGCGCCGACCAAAATTTTGCTCTTTCTCAGACAGGTTCGTATGAATTCAATCTTTTATATCAATTCCAATCCACATGCATTTAAAAATTTGCTAAGCCCCCAAGCAAACTATATAAATCTCTCCGATTTTCAGTTGTCTGATAGGGGAGCCGTTTTCTTTTTTTGAGTAAGATAACCACAACACTATAACTTATAGTCTATAAGATAAAAAAAATTGCAGTGGGAGAGGGTTCAAGTTAATGTTGATGCCAAGTTAATGTTGGGTCCATCACTAGTGTTGTGGAATGACTTGATTTCTCAAGTCTTGTTGCGGGACCCATTAACTTTGACTGAGATCCCTTTTGTTGGCTCACGTGACTTTAGTCTCCTAGTTGCTTTTGGAATTAGTTTGCTATTCAGAGTAGTCGGTTATTCTTCAACTTGGACTTGAAGTCCTTTTGTTAGCCGAATAGTTTCCTTCTACAATTTGGTTTTGGACTTAATTGCTATACTTCCCAACTTAGGAGAAGTAAACCGACATTTAGCTACTATAAAAGAAAGGCTTGTCGCATAGCTAGGGTGGAGAAAAAAAGTACCAGGTTCTCACTTTTGTTTTCTCAAGGTTTGAGGTGCCGCACGACACTTGGAGAAAAAGATAGTTTCTCTTTTGTTGGTTTTTTCTCTTTTGTGTGAGAGTGAGCTTTGGGTGTATTAGGGTTTTGGATTTTGAGTGGTTTTCTCCTTATTACTCTTTTATCCTCTATTTTTTGTTAGTGAATTTTTTCTGGATTGTCTCCGTCAGTTGATGTAGGCTTGTTAAGCTGAACCATTTAAATCTTGTTGTCTTGTGTGAATGATTTATTTTCTATTATGCTATTTTCTATTTTTTTAGGGATCCTAAATTTTGTTTTGTCATAACAACTAGCATGCCATTGTTTGAACTTTCTGTTGTCTGCATGTGCTCTGTTTTCTGGGAAGTGCACGTGGGAATTTTGGATAAGTATCAACAACAATTATTTGTTCGAATTGTTAATAATTGATGAGTGAAAAAGTTTATACGAGACCCAATTTTTTGAATAAATAGGCAGATAGTTCAAAATTTATTTGGACTTGTGAGTTTCATATAAATTCTCTTACATTATTTATCCAAATTACTAGTAACTTGGATTCTTCATTACTTCAACTTCTAATGGGCAATTCTTATTGTTGTGGCAGCTTCGCGTGCATGGGAGCATAGAGATTGAATGAAGAAGTTTATATTATACGCATAAATAAGGCTAATATATAGTCAGATATGTTATCTGCAATGGATAGCACCCAAGCTGGATCCATTTGCAATAAGGCCTGGCTGTATTATTATTACTAGCTCATAACCCGCGCTATGCGCGCGATTCTTCATTATAATTTAATTTCAAAACTTAATATAAAAACCTTAATTTTAGTTTAATCCATATAAATTAAAACATGTTAAAATATCTATATATGTATAGTTTAAAATGAAAATAAGTGTCAAGAAAAAAAATATTAAGAAATTAGCAGAAATTTCTAATATTGAATTAAAACAGAAGACCTTTTATTTTAGTAGAGGCTCTCTAATTTATATGGATTAAACTAAAATTAAGGGTCGAATGTTTTAATTCATTTAAGAGAGCCTCTACTATCAGGATATGTTGTAAACCTTATGTTTACAGCTTACAATAAGAGGTTGACACATCATCTAAACACACCAAATATAGTAGGTATAAATCTGGTAGGTCTCTCCAAATGGGGTTTTTGTCGATAAGTTTTGTTTTGTTCATAAGATGTATTTAGTGTTTTTAACTGACGTGTTAATTTCTTATTGGATGCATGAGTTTTACATCACATCTTGACTGAAGGTATTCTCTACAAGAGTAATGATACAAGTCACCCTCCGTGTCTACCTTATGTCAACCAAAAGTGATGTGCCTTTTAAAATCACCATTAGATCAAAAGTCAATAATCATCGATAATAAATTCACTGGTAATTTTAAAAGCCACATCACTTTTGGTTGATATAAGGTAGACATGGAGGGTGACATATATAATTACTCTCTCTACAAATTAAAACTTGTTGAAATCTTTATTCCATAGTGGTATTTTAAAATGAAATAAGCATAAAGGAAAAAAAAAAAATAGCAAAAAGAAGACCTAGATCCTTATCAAAGCATTAAGAGAAAATCAACAAGAATTTGTAATATTATTGGGGTGATACCTATTATAGTTCAATACAAACAAAGCTTATATAATTCTAAATATTCTAAAAACAAATACAAAGAAAAATAATTTTTTTTTTTTATATGAATACAAAATAAAACAAAATCTTTCATTCAATATTTAACGCAATCAAATAATTATCACTTTAGTGTTTCGAAAGAGTTTTTGTTCTTTTTTTTTTTTTCACAACAACAAAAAATGCCTAAATATTTGAGTAAATCACACAAACGAACAAAAAAAAAAAAATTCCACAAAACATTCAAATAAATTAAAATATAAGAATCTTTATTTTAGTTTAATCTATATAAATTAAAATATGTTAAAATCTTAGTTCCCATAAGAGTAGTTTAAACTGAAAATGAGTATAAAGAAAAAAACAAATAGCAAGAATAAAACCCGTATTCTAATTATCAAAACATTAATAGAAAATTAATAGGAATTTCTAATGTTTTTGCTGTGATACTTATTATATTTCAATACAAATAAAACTCATATAATTCAAAATATTTGAAAAAAAAAAAAAAAACACAGAGCAAAATAATCAAATAAATCTTACATCAAGTTTAATGCTTAATTATCTTTCAAAAGCGTTTCTGTTCCTTTTCTATATAACAATCAAATAAATTTTATCTTTTTTTGGTTTTAAAAAAAAAACACTTACAAAAAATGACTGAAAATACGGATAAGTCTCACAAACAAAAAAAGAAATCTCACAAAACATTAAAATTAATTAAAACTTAAGACACTTGATTTTAGTTTAATTCATATAAATTAAATCATGTTAAAACTTTTGTTCCCACAAGAATAGTTTAAAATGAAAATAAGTATAAAGGACAAAAAGAAAAAAGAAAAAGAAAAAGAAGAAGAAGCAGAATTAAAACCTCGATTCTGATGATCAAACCATCAATAGAAAATTAGTAGAAATCTTTGATAAATAAATTTTTGCCTTTTTTTGTTTTGCAAATCACAAAAAACACTTCCAAAAAATGCATGAAAATCTCAGTATGCCGTACAAATGAAAAAAAAAAAAACATATAAAACATTTAAATGAATTAAAACACAAGACCTTTTATTTTAGTTTAATCTATTTAAATTAAAACATGTTAAAATCTTTGTTCCCATAGGAGTACTTTAAAATGAAAAGAAGTATTTTATGAATACAAAATAAAATAAAATATTTCACTCAAAGTTCAATGCTTAGTTATCTTTTTTGAGTTTCGAAAAGTTTATGTTTATTTTTCTGCACAACAATCAAATAAACACACTATATTTTTCCATTAGTCAATTAAAAATTTACACAATTTATTATTTTAATTCTGAAGTTGCAATTTTTATAAAAAAAAAAAACATATAAATAGAATACAAATTGAAAAAAAAAATGATATGCAAATATAGTTAATATCCAATCACAATTTTTTTTGGAAAAGATTGTGTTATTCTTATCAAAGGCACAAAACAATAGTTTCATATCTATATATTAATAGCTAAAAAAAAAAAAAATCATCTTTTCGTTAAACTGCAATAAACGGCGTAGAGTATGAATATTGCTAATCTAGATTAACAATACAAAAAAGAAAAGTTAAACAAAAATACACTATAATCTTCCATTAGCCTACTAAAACTCCAAAACAAAAAATGTATGGATAAGTCTAGAGTTCGTCAGACATATAGAAGTGTCACGAATGTTAGTGTCTAACATTGACACAGCTCTTCCATATACATTTCCAGGCCACTTAGGTTACTGCTTGAACACGCTAAAACAGGCTAAATGCACTTAAAGATATAAAAGAATGCAAGGTAGGTGAGCAGCGAGGGAAGATGGAACCTGCCTGTAAACAGCACCAAATCTGGCTGCATTTCACCATTAACCCGTATTAAATGAGATAAACACACAACTTTTTATCACATAAAGTAAACAACATATATAAAGGGAAAAAAAAAAAGAGCAAAAAACAATTGGCAGCAATTAGAACAAATTTTTTTCTTTTGGGTGCAGTTAGAAGTTAACATAACTCACTTCTTCCCAACTACATATTTAATATTACTCACTTTACTTAATTACCAATCAAATTACTGCTTATGTATTTTATTACCCATGAAATTGTTATATCATAACCATAATACCAAAGCTATGAAATTCAATCTACTACAAATCCCAAAACTTAACATTATGTTATTCTTAATTTTTTTCCTGCTTAAATTCTGAATACAATTTTTAGGTTCAACAAAAATCAAAGATCAAAGAGAGAAAATTACCTGCAGAAATTGAAGTGCCTTTGTATCCTCTTGAAGATTCCAATCATCGTGCTTCAAGAATCAACAAAAGAATTGTCAACAATGAAACAAGGATCATCATTTCGAGCTAGGGTTTCAAAATTCAGATAAGAACAAATGCAAGAGAGACAGAGAGAGAGAGAGAGACCCACGACGTCGCCGACGACTACAATTCGAGCGGAGGCAGCTATGGAAGAGCGAGTGGAGGTGTTGGGCTTGGACGAAGCGGAGGGAGAGGAACTGGAAAGACAGCAGAGAGTGGGCGCGTGTACCAACACGCTTAACATGGGGGGCTTCTTTCTCTCTTACTGATTCAGCTAGTCATCGGATACGGCTGAAACTAGAGTACGTGATTAAAATCGTAGGACCTACACGTAAATCAGTAGTTGACTAAAATTGTAGATCCTACATGATAAAATTCTTAAAATTGTTTGTTTGTTTTTGTTTTTTATTTTTATATTTATTACCTTTGGATTGATTTTTTTAGTTAATTGTATTCATTATATAGTATATTAAAATGATAAAATACTTATTGTTTAATAATTAATGATGATTAAAATTTAAAAACTTTGTGGTGAAATTGTTCAAGATCCTCATTACATTAATAATGCTTTAACTCTCCTCCATACCCATCTTTAAGTTGTATTTAGTGGGTCTAATTTTAATTGGAACTGAATCGGTTAGAATTGAAATATGTGTCTTTTATATTTTATTATGGGACATGTGTGTCTTAATTTTAACAAATTCAATTTTATTTGAAATTGGACTCAAACAAAACCTAAATTTATGTTGATTGTGAACTTAGATCCAACTAAAAATGGAGGAAGAAAATATTTGTAGTGTCATTTCTCTTTCTTTTTAAAGAATAAATAATTTATTAAAACAAACTCAAAGAATACAACAGAACAAGGACAGCCCCAAGGACATGACATCAACAAACAAAGATGCATTAGGAGCCAAGAAGCTATTTAGAATTAATTATATAGAGATTTTTTTTTTGTTTTTTTTTTTGTTTTTTTCTAAATTGAGTTGGAGGAATTCTTTTCAGTCTAATTTATTAATATGATATATGTTCAAAATAAATATGGTTTTCAAGGGAAAAGGCCTAAAAGCCATGCAACTGGTTCAATGTAGCTCTAATCCGAAATAAATATAAAATTGAAAAGTTATTTATGAATTCATGCATGAGATGCACAAAGCAGCCCCAGGACATATATATTTTTCCTGTCATTAAGGTGTTTCTGATGATAAATTTCAATATCACTTCCTCTGTGTATTTAGGAAAGAATAATCTTCATGACCCAAAAAAAAAATAAAAAAAATAAAAAAATGAATAACATGGGCAGTGTCTCTGTGTACCTATATGCGGCAATCTTATAATAATTGAAAAATACTAGACTTACAATTTTTTTACAATTTTTAATGTGGACACATGTTAGCATGTGATTGTAGGGTTTTAAGTTTTTTCAATAACATAGCTCTAATCATGTGCTGACACATGTCAACATTTGTTCTTTATATTTCTTCCAAGCGGCTTGCCCTATATATATATATATATATATATTAGGTACTATAGAGCTTTCAACTTAAATAAATGGTTTCAATTTATTTTTGGTCTCTAGCTTGTATCCTAGAAGAAAAATAAATTTATCTTGTACGCATGGTACCCTATCACATTGCTAGCTAGTTACTAGACATCAACCCCGACATCTATATATGCTAATTAAGGTTTGGCTGTCCAAAGCTGCCATCAGAATGTTTTTGCTTGTTAATTTTGATTTTTCTAACCTAGGCGACAAAATAGCCCTCCACATACAGGAGACACTTATCTAACTTCTGTGGCTTAAGCCTTCAGGACCTTCGATTTCAACACAAAACATGCACTACTTCTCTATCGTACGTATTATTAGGTTGTACTAATAGGTTATTCATTCTATTGTTAGGTTTATTGGCCTCTATAAATCTATTCATGATGTCAACGGTATTATTAACGAAAAAAGGAACAACGTACTAACATTATTAAATCACAAAAAACAAAAACAGTCTTTCCACCTTTTGTCAATATTGTTGGATCCGCCTCCAGTTAATTTTCAATTGAGATAGTCAAAAATTTGATCTAATAAATGATATTAGAATTAAGTAATGTGTTCGAATTATATTGAGAGAGAAATTGGTGGAATGCAACGTACAATCCCCCTTTGTTTATATGAATCGCTCTTAAAATATATATTAAAAAATGTGATTTTAAATATCATAGAAGTTTTTGACTTTTTTTTATTGAACTTCAATTAATTTTTAAATTAGACGATAAAAAGCCCAATCTAAC